>JABMCL010002217.1:490000-602500 GCA_018857735.1 Alviniconcha marisindica
GTTTAGCTTCCCATTTGTCACAATAATTATGAAACAGAACGAAGCCCGGAGCGCTGAGGATGTACCTCTGGTGGAGTCTATGTACCTCGTATTTACACGCATGCCAGGTGAGAGTTACCGTAGGCGACTCGGGTCTTTGTTGTTGTACTTGTGTGACGTATTTCGAGCGCTGATTAACTCCCTGGCGTGTTTATTTATCACAATAGTTAGGTTTATTTGTACCCTGTGGAACACCTCGTGATAAGGAGGTAACTCCCTTGCGTGTTGATTTATCACAATAGTTAGGTTTATTTGTACCCTGTGGAACACCTCGTGATAAGGAGGTAACTCCCTTGCTGTTGATTTATCACAATAGTTAGGTTTATTTGTACCCTGTGGAAACCTCGTGATAAGGATTAACTCCCTTGCGTGTTGATTTATCACAATAGTTAGGTTTATTTGTACCCTGTGGAACACCTCGTGATAAGGAGGTAACTCCCTTGCGTGTTGATTTATCACAATAGTTAGGTTTATTTGTACCCTGTGGAACACCTCGTGATAAGGAGGTAACTCCCTTGCGTGTTGATTTATCACAATAGTTAGGTTTATTTGTACCCTGTGGAACACCTCGTGATAAGGAGGTAACTCCCTTGCGTGTTGATTTATCACAATAGTTAGGTTTATTTGTACCCTGTGGAACACCTCGTGATAAGGAGGTAACTCCCTTGCGTGTTGATTTATCACAGGTAGGTAGGTATGTAGTGTTGCTTAATGTCCTCAGATGTCAGTTGACATATTAGGGACAAGCTGTGACCAGTGCCGAAGCATGGTTCAATATAGCTTTACGTCCACGGAAACCAGAAGGCTCGTTAGGACGGACAGCCCAGGACGGCCATCTCCACTCTCACACAGCTCCTGAACTATGTGATTTATCACAATAGTTAGGTTTATTTGTATCCTGTGGAACACCTCGTGATAAGGCGGTAAAGATCCAAACACAAAAAAGGTTCAAACGAACGCTTATTTATTTTAACACGGACACACAGTATGCAAATTTTCGGGGATATTTATTATTATTATTACTATTATTATTATTATTATTATTATTATTATTATTATTATTATTATTATTACACTCTTATTGTTATAAGTTATTATTATAAATTATACATCATCCACTTGTTATTATAAGTTATACATCATCCACTGTGCTGATGTTGTTACTAGCGTCTCTCGCCGACTCGTTAGTGTCAGTTGTGTTGGGCTTTCTCTTTTCAGGTCAGGGTGACCTGTGGGCGGGCCTTCCGTGACGAGACGTCGGTCTGGGCGAACACCACCATGTCAAAGTGCCGCAAAAAAACTGGGGACTCGTGCTGTCGTAGTTGATACGGCGATTTGCCCAACACTTCACATTCCTCACCACGCGCCAAACCCCCTCTACCCGTTATCTCCACTCCCCCCCCCCCCCCCCCCACCCCCCCCCCACCCCCCACCACCCCGCCCGTCTCCCACCTCTCCCCGTACCCTTCCCTAGTCCCCACACCACTCATCTCACAATGCCCGCCTCCCCACCCCACCCCCATACCTCCACCCAATCCACCCCCCCCCCCCCACCCCCACCTCCCACCTCGGCCCGTACCCTCCCCTAATCCCCACATCATTCTTCTCACAACACCCCACCCCCTCCCCACCTCCACCAGTCACCCCCCCCCCACCCACACACACACACACCCAACTTCACACATCCCACATCCCTCACCCCGCACCAGACCTCTGATATAATCCCTACCCTTCGCCGAATAACTTAAAACTATCAGCCGTAAGCCAACGCAGTGTGCGAGTCTTGTGGAGAAAAGCCAAGGGTCCAAAGCTGCCCTGCGTGTGTGCAGGTATCACGGGACCACGACGCTCCATTATGTGAGCTCCGCCCAGTTTTCAGAAGAAGAAAGAGAAGAAGGAAAAGAAGAAAAAAAAGGAAGAAGGCAACGTGGGTAGAACTAGAAGCTGGACCGGAGAGATCTCAGAATCGTAAAAAGCCAGGCTGAAGAAGAAGAACAGAAAGAAAGTCTCTGAAGGCACCGTGGGTAGAACTAGAAGCTGGACCGGACAGATCTCCGAATCGTAAAAAGCCAGGCTGAAGAAGAAGAACGGAAAGAAAGACTCTGAAGGCAACGTGGATAGAACTAGAACACTAGAAGCTGGACCGGACAGATCTCCGAATCGTCTGAAGCAGGGCTGAAGAAGGAGAACGGAAGAAAGCCTCCGCCTCTGCTTGTTGCTCTGCGATCCGGTCTTCCCCTGATACGCAGCCACAGTCAGACGTCTCTGACAAGGGGTATCTATAAGCAGGACCTTGACGATGTCTGTACACGGTGCCGGAACGACAGACCCTCTCTCCCAGGAAGCTGGGTAGGACAAAAGCACCCGCGTCCTCGTGCCTGGGGAAGAAGAACAGAAAGAAAGTCTCTGAAGGCAACGTGGGTAGAACTAGAAGCTGAACCGGACAGATCTCAGAATCGTAAAAAGCCAGGCTGAAGAAGAACGGAAAGAAAATCTCTGAAGGCAACGTGGATAGAACTAGAACACTAGAAGCTGGACCGGACAGATCTCCGAATCGTCTGAAGCAGGGCTGAAGAAGGAGAACGGAAAGAAAGCCTCCGCCTCTGCTTGTTCTCCTCGATGCCGGTCTTCCCCTGATACTGCAGCCACACTCAGACGTTTTGACAAGGCGGTATTTATAAGCAGGCACCTTGACGATGTCTGTACACGGTGCCGGAACGACGACCCTCTCTCCCAGGAGCTCCAGGACGAGCACCCGCGTGGCCTCGTGCCTGGGGAACCGACTCGTCCTGCCCACCAGAAGGGCCTTGCGCTTCGTGGCCGTCTTCCTGCTTTTGCTGTGTGCCGCTGAGTCGTTGCTGTCGCTGGCGGTGTACCTTGGCTACCGCGGAGGGACCTACCTGAGGCGGGTGGACTGGCACCGCGACGGCAGCCTCACCTTCGCCGAGTTCCAGAGGGAGGTGGGCAGGCGGCCGGCGGATGGTGCCGGTGATGGTGACACCGCGATGTCGACGCAGGCGGTGACTGTGGAACCGGACAGTTTACCGCCATGCCCCCTCATACCGCCAGGGTTGCGTAAGCGTTAGAGATTGTGGTATGCTTTGTGGTTTGGGTTGCTTGGTTGATTGCTGTTGTATTTTTCACTTGCTTACTTTCTTCTTCTTCTTCTTCTTCTTCTTCTCTCTCTTCTTCTCTCTCTCTTCTCTCTCTCTCTCTCTCTCTCTCTCTCTCTCTCTCTCTCTCTCTCTCTCTCTCTCTCTCTCTCTCTCTCTCTCTTCTCTCTCTCTCTCTCTCTCTCTCTCTCTCTCACCACACACACACACACACACACACACACACACACACACACACACACGCACCACGCACGCACGCACGCACGCACGCACGCACACACACACACACACACACACACACACACACACACACACACACACATTCACACACGCACACACACACAAAAATCAAAAAAATCTGGCAATTAAAAAAGTTATTTAAGTCAGATGTTGTTGCTTTTTTTTCTTTGCTTTTTAAATTTCATGACTGACTTCACTCAGATTGAAACCTACGCGTGTGTAGGACAATCGTTTGAGGGACTTTTGGCCCCATATTAAAAACAAAACTTATGAACACCAGGTGAAATGCAGAGAAAGGTATCTATTCTTCAATCTGCGCATGCAGTCAGCGAAAATGTCATTAACACTTTGTTTCCTTCGTCGTTTTTCTCCACAGAAGGTCCGGTTGCGGTTGACACGAAACCACCGCCTTCTTTCCTCGAACTGGAGGCCAAATTTCCCATGCTGCAACTGGGCGGAAGGTACCATCCCCCACAATGCCGTGCGAAGCAGAAACTGGCCCTGATACTGCCCTACAGAGACCGTCGTGTTCACCTGAAAATATTCCTGCGCAATATGCACCAGTTCCTTCAAAATCAGCAGCTGGACTACACCATTTTTGTCATTGAACTGGTAAGCTACATCCAACTGAAATGTATTTGCTCAAAATAATAAGCTACATCCAACTGAAATGTATTTGCTCAAAATAGTAAGTTGCATCCAAGTAAAAGGTGTTTGTTCAAAATAGTAAGTTGCATCCAAGTAAAAGGTGTTTGTTCAAAATAGTAAGTTGCATCCAAGTAAAAGATATAATTTGCCCAAAATAGTAAGTTGCATCCAAGTAAAAGATATAATTTGCCCAAAACAATAAGTTGCATCCAAGTAAAAGATATAATTTGCCCAAAATAGTAAGTTGCATCCAAGTAAAAGATATAATTTGCCCAAAACTGTAAGTTGCAACCAAGTAAAAGATATAATTTGCCCAAAATAGTAAGTTGCATCCAAGTTAAAGATATAATTTGCCCAAAATGTAAGTTGCAACCAAGTAAAAGATATAATTTGCCCAAAATAGTAAGTTGCAGAAAAGTAAAATATATTTGCTCAAAACGGTAAGTTGCATCAAACCAAGAGGCATTTGCTCAAAACGGTAAGTTGCATCCAACTAAAATATATTAAAACAACCACCCCAGCAGCTCCAGCCAATCAAAACGACACATTTACCATTCCGCGGGGAGGTGGTGGTGCTGGTGGGGGGGGGGGGGGGGGGGGGAGGGGGACCCGAAGACTGTCCGCTCGCTATGTTTTCTTCTCGCCTTCTTCTCTTCCTGGGATGACCTGCTGTGGTGGACTTCAGAGTTGAAGAGCTGTGTGAAAGTCGAGGTGGCCGTCCTGGGCTGTCCGTCCTAACGAGCCTTACGGTTTCCGTGGACGTAAAGCAACGTTGAACCGTGCTTCGGCGTTGGTCACAGTTTGTCCCTAATATGTCAACCGACATCCGAGGACATGAAGCTCTCCATCATCATCATCGTGGTGGTCTTGTGGGACGATGTAAATGCAGTTGCTTACTCTTCCGTGTGCAGAGGGAGGGGATCGACTTCAACCGGGCCCTGCTGTTCAACATCGGCTTCCGGGAGGCTCTCCGGGTGGACAACTTCACCTGCTTCATATTCCACGACGTCGACCTCCTGCCCGAGGATGATCGCAACCTCTACCGCTGCTCCAAGAACCCCAGACACATGTCGGTGGCCGTCGACAGGATGAAGTACAAGTAAGGCCCGCCGTGTGTGTGTGTGTTGTGTGTGTGTGTGTGTGTGTGTGTGTGTGTGTGTGTGTGTGTGTGTGTGTGTGTGTGTGTGTGTGTGTGTGTGTGTGTGTGTGTATGTGTGTGAAGAAGAGTCTCTGTCTCAAAAGACTATAAATGAATAAAAAATATTTGAAAACACACACACACACAACACACACACACACACACACACACACACACAACCACAGCCCCCCCCCCCCAAAAACACAAAACACACACACACACACACAAAACGAGAGAGAGAGAGAGACACACACACACACACACACACACACACACACACACACACACACACACGCGCACGCACGCACGCACGCACGCACGCACGCACACGCACGCACGCACGCACGCACGCACGCACGCACACAAACACAGACAGAGAGAAAAAACAGAGTTCCTTTGAGTCTCAGTTCACTGAGAAAGGTTTCGAGAAAACCGAAGCTTTTTAACACAATGGGATGTTACTGTTGTTTTTATTCTCTCTAGACGACAAAGAAAAAAAAGATAAAAAGAGATAAAAAGCAAAACAAAAAAACAAAAAAAGAAAGAAAGTAAGCCAACGGAGGACGGTTACGCAAATACTGAATTTAACATTGTGTCCTGTTTTGTGCGGAATAATTTACATTTCAGCAAGTAAGTGTTATTATTCTGTTCATTGTTTCGAACTGCTGTACAATCAAAACACATAAAAAGTTCAAAAGAACACTATTTGTTAGGACAAAAACACAATCTGCAAATTGTCGGTGTAAAACCCCTTTGTCAAGCTACAAAACTACACTTAAACAACAGATAAACGGTGAAAAAATGCTAGCAGTCATTCTTGTTTCAGATTGTTGCTGTACAATCAGATATTTATTCCTCATGAGTCAAGACTAGTTAGTTCATCAGGTGTGTGAGCGGTTTTCCGTGGCCCTTTTCAGACCGATGTACAATGGAGATTTCTCAGTTTTGCAAAACGAGCCCCTTGTCATTGCCATTGTTTCGGACTGTCGTACAGTCGGACAGTTTGGGCAAATTGAGTTCTTTTCCCCTCCTTTCCAGTTGTTAGACTGTCCTACAGTCACATATATTTGTGTTTTGGAAGGAGATAACTCCTACAGTCAGATATTTGTGTTTTGGCAGGAGATAACTTTTTCCTTTCCGCTGTTTTGGGTTGCTGCACAATCAGACATTTGTATCAAGCTAGCTTTGTTCTTTCTTCCTTTCCACTGCTTCAGACTGTGACAATCAGATATTTGTCAGTTTTGTCAAACGACCACTGTTTCAGACTGCGACAATCAGATATTTGTCAGTTTTGTCAAACGACCACTGTTTCAGACTGCCGTACAATCAGATATTTGTCAGTTTTGTCAAACGACCACTGTTTCAGACTGCGACAATCAGATATTTGTCGTTTTGTCAAACGACCACCGTTTCAGACTGCGACAATCAGATATTTGTCAGTTTTGTCAAACGACCACTGTTTCAGACTGCCGTACAATCAGATATTTGTCAGTTTTGTCAAACGACCACTGTTTCAGACTGTGACAATCAGATATTTGTCAGTTTTGTCAAACGACCACTGTTTCAGACTGCGACAATCAGATATTTGTCAGTTTTGTCAAACGACCACTGTTTCAGACTGCCGTACAATCATATATTTGTCAGTTTTGTCAAACGACCACTGTTTCAGACTGTGACAATCAGATATTTGTCAGTTTTGTCAAACGACCACTGTTTCAGACTGCGACAATCAGATATTTGTCCGTTTTGTCAAACGACCACTGTTTCAGACTGCGACAATCATATATTTGTCAGTTTTGTCAAACGACCACTGTTTCAGACTGCGACAATCAGATATTTGTCAGTTTTGTCAAACGACCACTGTTTCAGACTGTGACAATCAGATATTTGTCAGTTTTGTCAAACGAGCACTGTTTCAGACTGCGACAATCAGATATTTGTCAGTTTTGTCAAACGACCACTGTTTCAGACTGCGACAATCAGATATTTGTCAGTTTTGTCAAACGACCACTGTTTCAGACTGCCGTACAATCAGATATTTGTCAGTTTTGTCAAACGACCACTGTTTCAGACTGCGACAATCAGATATTTGTCAGTTTTGTCAAACGACCACTGTTTCAGACTGCCGTACAATCAGATATTTGTCAGTTTTGTCAAACGACCACTGTTTCAGACTGCCGTACAATCAGATATTTGTCAGTTTTGTCAAACGACCACTGTTTCAGACTGCGACAATCAGATATTTGTCAGTTTTGTCAAACGACCACTGTTTCAGACTGCCGTACAATCAGATATTTGTCAGTTTTGTCAAACGACCACTGTTTCAGACTGTGACAATCAGATATTTGTCAGTTTTGTCAAACGACCACTGTTTCAGACTGCGACAATCAGATATTTGTCAGTTTTGTCAAACGACCACTGTTTCAGACTGCCGTACAATCAGATATTTGTCAGTTTTGTCAAACGACCACTGTTTCAGACTGCGACAATCAGATATTTGTCAGTTTTGTCAAACGACCACCGTTTCAGACTGCCGTACAATCATATATTTGTCAGTTTTGTCAAACGACCACTGTTTCAGACTGCGACAATCAGATATTTGTCAGTTTTGTCAAACGACCACCGTTTCAGACTGCCGTACAATCATATATTTGTCAGTTTTGTCAAACGACCACTGTTTCAGACTGTGACAATCAGATATTTGTCAGTTTTGTCAAACGACCACTGTTTCAGACTGCGACAATCAGATATTTGTCAGTTTTGTCAAACGACCACTGTTTCAGACTGCCGTACAATCAGATATTTGTCAGTTTTGTCAAACGACCACTGTTTCAGACTGCGACAATCAGATATTTGTCAGTTTTGTCAAACGACCACCGTTTCAGACTGCCGTACAATCAGATATTTGTCAGTTTTGTCAAACGACCACTGTTTCAGACTGCGACAATCAGATATTTGTCAGTTTTGTCAAACGACCACTGTTTCAGACTGCCGTACAATCAGATATTTGTCGTTTTGTCAAACGACCACTGTTTCAGACTGCGACAATCAGATATTTGTCAGTTTTGTCAAACGACCACTGTTTCAGACTGCGACAATCAGATATTTGTCAGTTTTGTCAAACGACCACTGTTTCAGACTGCGACAATCAGATATTTGTCAGTTTTGTCAAACGACACTGTTTCAGACTGCGACAATCAGATATTTGTCAGTTTTGTCAGAGAAAACGACCACTGTTTCAGACTGCGACAATCAGATATTTGTCAGTTTTGTCAAACGACCACCGTTTCAGACTGCCGTACAATCAGATATTTGTCAGTTTTGTCAAACGACCACTGTTTCAGACTGCGACAATCAGATATTTGTCAGTTTTGTCAAACGACCACTGTTTCAGACTGCGACAATCAGATATTTGTCAGTTTTGTCAAACGACCACTGTTTCAGACTGCGACAATCAGATATTTGTCAGTTTTGTCAAACGACCACCGTTTCAGACTGCCGTACAATCAGATATTTGTCCGTTTTGTCAAACGACCACTGTTTCAGACTGCGACAATCAGATATTTGTCAGTTTTGTCAAACGACCACCGTTTCAGACTGCCGTACAATCAGATATTTGTCAGTTTTGTCAAACGACCACTGTTTCAGACTGCCGTACAATCAGATATTTGTCAGTTTTGTCAAACGACCACTGTTTCAGACTGCGACAATCAGATATTTGTCAGTTTTGTCAAACGACCACTGTTTCAGACTGCCGTACAATCAGATATTTGTCAGTTTTGTCAAACGACCACTGTTTCAGACTGCGACAATCAGATATTTGTCAGTTTTGTCAAACGACCACTGTTTCAGACTGCCGTACAATCAGATATTTGTCAGTTTTGTCAAACGACCACTGTTTCAGACTGCGACAATCAGATATTTGTCAGTTTTGTCAAACGACCACCGTTTCAGACTGCCGTACAATCAGATATTTGTCCGTTTTGTCAAACGACCACTGTTTCAGACTGCGACAATCAGATATTTGTCAGTTTTGTCAAACGACCACTGTTTCAGACTGCGACAATCAGATATTTGTCAGTTTTGTCAAACGACCACTGTTTCAGACTGCCGTACAATCAGATATTTGTCAGTTTTGTCAAACGACCACTGTTTCAGACTGCGACAATCAGATATTTGTCAGTTTTGTCAAACGACCACCGTTTCAGACTGCCGTACAATCATATATTTGTCAGTTTTGTCAAACGACCACTGTTTCAGACTGCGACAATCAGATATTTGTCAGTTTTGTCAAACGACCACCGTTTCAGACTGCCGTACAATCATATATTTGTCAGTTTTGTCAAACGACCACTGTTTCAGACTGCGACAATCAGATATTTGTCAGTTTTGTCAAACGACCACCGTTTCAGACTGCCGTACAATCAGATATTTGTCAGTTTTGTCAAACGACCACTGTTTCAGACTGCGACAATCAGATATTTGTCAGTTTTGTCAAACGACCACCGTTTCAGACTGCCGTACAATCATATATTTGTCAGTTTTGTCAAACGACCACTGTTTCAGACTGTGACAATCAGATATTTGTCAGTTTTGTCAAACGACCACTGTTTCAGACTGCCGTACAATCAGATATTTGTCCGTTTTGTCAAACGACCACTGTTTCAGACTGCGACAATCAGATATTTGTCAGTTTTGTCAAACGACCACTGTTTCAGACTGTGACAATCAGATATTTGTCAGTTTTGTCAAACGACCACTGTTTCAGACTGCGTACAATCAGATATTTGTCAGTTTTGTCAAACGACCACTGTTTCAGACTGCGACAATCAGATATTTGTCAGTTTTGTCAAACGACCACTGTTTCAGACTGCGACAATCAGATATTTGTCAGTTTTGTCAAACGACCACTGTTTCAGACTGCCGTACAATCAGATATTTGTCAGTTTTGTCAAACGACCACTGTTTCAGACTGCGACAATCAGATATTTGTCAGTTTTGTCAAACGACCACTGTTTCAGACTGCCGTACAATCATATATTTGTCAGTTTTGTCAAACGACCACTGTTTCAGACTGTGACAATCAGATATTTGTCAGTTTTGTCAAACGACCACTGTTTCAGACTGCGACAATCAGATATTTGTCAGTTTTGTCAAACGACCACTGTTTCAGACTGCCGTACAATCATATATTTGTCAGTTTTGTCAAACGACCACTGTTTCAGACTGTGACAATCAGATATTTGTCAGTTTTGTCAAACGACCACTGTTTCAGACTGCCGTACAATCAGATATTTGTCAGTTTTGTCAAACGACCACTGTTTCAGACTGCGACAATCAGATATTTGTCAGTTTTGTCAAACGACCACTGTTTCAGACTGCGACAATCAGATATTTGTCAGTTTTGTCAAACGACCACTGTTTCAGACTGTGACAATCAGATATTTGTCAGTTTTGTCAAACGACCACTGTTTCAGACTGCGACAATCAGATATTTGTCAGTTTTGTCAAACGACCACTGTTTCAGACTGCGACAATCAGATATTTGTCAGTTTTGTCAAACGACCACTGTTTCAGACTGCCGTACAATCAGATATTTGTCAGTTTTGTCAAACGACCACTGTTTCAGACTGCGACAATCAGATATTTGTCAGTTTTGTCAAACGACCACCGTTTCAGACTGCCGTACAATCAGATATTTGTCAGTTTTGTCAAACGACCACTGTTTCAGACTGCCGTACAATCAGATATTTGTCAGTTTTGTCAAACGACCACTGTTTCAGACTGCGACAATCAGATATTTGTCAGTTTTGTCAAACGACCACTGTTTCAGACTGCCGTACAATCAGATATTTGTCAGTTTTGTCAAACGACCACTGTTTCAGACTGCGACAATCAGATATTTGTCAGTTTTGTCAAACGACCACCGTTTCAGACTGCCGTACAATCAGATATTTGTCAGTTTTGTCAAACGACCACTGTTTCAGACTGCGACAATCAGATATTTGTCAGTTTTGTCAAACGACCACTGTTTCAGACTGCCGTACAATCAGATATTTGTCAGTTTTGTCAAACGACCACTGTTTCAGACTGCGACAATCAGATATTTGTCAGTTTTGTCAAACGACCACTGTTTCAGACTGCCGTACAATCAGATATTTGTCAGTTTTGTCAAACGACCACTGTTTCAGACTGCCGTACAATCAGATATTTGTCAGTTTTGTCAAACGACCACTGTTTCAGACTGCGACAATCAGATATTTGTCAGTTTTGTCAAACGACCACCGTTTCAGACTGCCGTACAATCAGATATTTGTCAGTTTTGTCAAACGACCACTGTTTCAGACTGCGACAATCAGATATTTGTCAGTTTTGTCAAACGACCACTGTTTCAGACTGCGACAATCAGATATTTGTCAGTTTTGTCAAACGACCACTGTTTCAGACTGCGACAATCAGATATTTGTCAGTTTTGTCAAACGACCACTGTTTCAGACTGCGACAATCAGATATTTGTCAGTTTTGTCAAACGACCACTGTTTCAGACTGCCGTACAATCAGATATTTGTCAGTTTTGTCAAACGACCACTGTTTCAGACTGCGACAATCAGATATTTGTCAGTTTTGTCAAACGACCACCGTTTCAGACTGCCGTACAATCAGATATTTGTCAGTTTTGTCAAACGACCACTGTTTCAGACTGCGACAATCAGATATTTGTCAGTTTTGTCAAACGACCACTGTTTCAGACTGCGACAATCAGATATTTGTCAGTTTTGTCAAACGACCACTGTTTCAGACTGCGACAATCAGATATTTGTCAGTTTTGTCAAACGACCACGTTTCAGACTGGCGACAATCAGATATTTGTCAGTTTTGTCAACGACCCCTGTTTCAGACTGCGACAATCAGATATTTGTCAGTTTTGTCAAACGACCACTGTTTCAGACTGCGACAATCAGATATTTGTCAGTTTTGTCAAACGAGCACTGTTTCAGACTGCGACAATCAGATATTTGTCAGTTTTGTCAGACGACCACTGTTTCAGACTGCCGTACAATCAGATATTTGTCAGTTTTGTCAAACGACCACTGTTTCAGACTGCCGTACAATCAGATATTAATTTCTCAGTTTGTCAAACGAGCACTTTTTTCCTTTCCGCTGTTGCAGACTGCCGTACAATCAGATATTTGGAGGCGTGTCGGCCCTGTCTCGCGAACAGTTCCAGAAGGTCAACGGGTTTTCCAACATGTACTTTGGCTGGGGAGGGGAGGACGACGACATGTTCCGACGGTGAGTTGCAGTGTGTGTGGTGTGTGTGTGGTGTGTGTGTGTGTGGGTGTGTGGTGGTGTGTGTGTGTGTTGTGTGTCCGTGTGTGCGTGTGTGTGTGTGCTGTGTGTGTGTGATGTGCGTGTGCGTGTGTGTGGTGTCGTGCTGTGGTGTCGTGCTGTGCGTGCTGTGGGCGTAGGCGTGGTGCGTGCGTGTGCGGCGTGTGTGTGGTGCGTGTGTGTGTGCGTGCGTGTGATGTGCGTGCGTGCGTGCGTGCGTGGTGTGTGGTGTGTGTGTTTCGTGGTCGTGTGTGTGGTGTGTGTGTGTGTGTGTGTGTTGTGTGTGTGTGTGTGTGTGTGTGTGTTGTAGTGTGTGTGTGTGTGATGGTGAGTTGTAGTGTGTGTGTGTGTGTGTGATGGTGAGTTGTAGTGTGTGTGTGTGTGTGGTGTGTGTGTGTGTGTGTGTGTGTGTGTGTGTGTGTGTGTGTGTGTGTGTGTGTGCGTGTGTGTGTGTGTGTGTGTGACGGTGAGTTTAGTGCTGGTGTGATGGTGAGTTGCAATGTGGGTATGGCGGATGAGCTGGTGGCGATTAATTTTATTCATTAAGTGACGTCGAATAAATGAAGTGTGACCGACTGACTAACCAGCTTGCGACAGAGCCTTGAGTATTGAAGATAGTTCGAGTTTCTCTCTCTCTCTCTCTCTCTCTCTCTCTCTCTCTCTCTTCTCTCTCTCTCTCTCTCTTATATATATATATATTATATATTTATTATATATATATATATATATATATATATATATATATATAATATGATAATACGGTCTCTCTCTCTCTCTGCCTGTCAGCTACGGAGTCGCGGGATGACGGTTGTTCGCTACACGGGGGACGTGGCTCGCTACAGGTCCATGGGCCACGCCAAGGCCGACAAAAACCCATCCAGGTAACGCCGGAATCCCCCCCTTCCGCCCCCCCCCCCCCCCCCCCCCCCCCCGCTCTGTCTCTTGTCTCTTTGTTCTCTGCTCTATCTCTCTCTGTTCCCCCTCCCATCCCGTATCCTCCCCCCTCTCTGACTGTCTCTGTCTCTGTCACACACACACACCACACACACGCACGCACGCACGCACGCACGCACACGAGAAGAAGAAGAAGTAGAAGAAAGTAAGCAAGTGAAAAAATACAACAGAACTGCAGAACATAATTTGTGGTTTAAGGGCCTGTCTCACATGGAGAGTCGACAGCGGTCAGATCCAAAGGTTAGCTGTGATGAAAGAGGCCGGGCTGAAAGTTAGCTCATTACTGAATTCTCATTAGCCCCCCCCCTCCTCCCCCCCCCCCCCTCCCCCCCCCCTCCCCCCCGCCCCCCCCCCCCACCCCCCCTCCCCACAGCTCCATCCTTCCTGCTGCCCGTAACCATGCCAAGAAGAAGAGATCGAAGCCGTCATCCAAGCAAGCACTGTCGGTTGTTCCACGTGCAGGATCAAGCTGCTGCAGCAGGGTCCCAAACGGTTCCTGACGGACGGCCTCAACAGCCTCAACTACACGCGGCTCTCCTTCCAGCCCAAGAAACTCTACACCTGGGTCTGGGTCTCCGTCAACCAGACGGCCATCACGGCGGTACGCGCCACTCTTCTGCTTCTGGCTGTCTTTCTGTGTCTTTGTTCTGCCTGTTTCCGTCAACCAGACGGTCGTCATCAGGCTGTCTTTCTGTGTCTTTGTTCTGTGTGTCTGTTTCTGTCAACCAGACGGTCGTCATCAGGCTGTCTTTCTGTGTCTTTGTTGTGTCTGTTTCTGTCAACCAGACGGTCGTCATCAGGCTGTCTTTCTGTGTCTTTGTTCTGTGTGTCTGTTTCTGTCAACCAGACGGTCGTCATCAGCTGTCTTTCTGTGTCTTTGTTGTGTCTGTTTTAAGGCGTTCGTTTTCTGTGTCTTGTCGTGTTTCTGTTTCAACCAGACGGTCGTCATCGGCTGTCTTTCTGGTTTGTCGTGTCGTCGTTTCTGTCACCATCGTCTGGTTTTTTCTTTCTGTGTCTTTGTTCTGGTCTTTCTGTCTTTGTCTGTCTGTCTGTCTGTCACCAACGGTCGTCATCTGGCTGTCTTTCTGTGTCTTTGTTGTCTGTCTGTTCGTCAACCAGACGGTCGTCATCTGGCTGTCTTTCTGTGTCTTTGTCGTGTCTGTCTGTTTCTGTCAACCAACTACGGCGTCTTCGTCTTCGCGGTACTGTCCAACTTTTCTTCTGGCTCACTTTCTGGAGTCTTTGTTTGTAGCTGTTGTGTTTTCTGTCTTTGTTGTCTTGTCAACCAGACATTCATGCTTCTATCGCTTTGTTTTTTACAGAGCGTCATGGTTCTCCTGTTCTTGATCGTCTTTGTTGTGTCTGTCTGTCTATGTCAACCAAACAGCCATCACAGAGGTATGGTCCCTTTCTGAGTCTTTGTTGTGTCTGTCTGTCTATGCCAACCAAACAGCCATCACAGAGGTATGGTCCCTTTTTGAGTCTTTGTTGTGTCTGTCTGTCTGTCAACCAAACAGCCATCACAGAGGTATGGTCCCTTTCTGAGTCTTTGTTGTGTCTGTCTGTCTGTCTGTCTGTCTGTCTGTGTCAACCAGCTATCATCACGGTACGGTCCCACTTTTCTTCTGGTTGTCTTTCCGTGTCTTTGTTGTGTCCGTCTGTTTCTGCCAAGCCAAACGGCCATTACAGCAGTATGGCCCACTCTTCTTTTGGCTCTCTTTCTGAGTCTCATCACACTTTGTTGTGTCCGTCTGATTCTGTCAGCCAAAGAGCCGTCACCGCGGTACGGTCCACTGGCGGTACGGTTCGTCTGTCTTTTCCCAATGGGAGGTCCTTTGTTGAGTCATTGTGTCTGTCTGTTTGTCTTTCTTCCTGTCAATGTGTATGGTCTTCGATTTTTTTTGTTAGAATCTGTGTGTGTGTGTGTGTCGTCGGTGTGTGCTGTGTGTTCGTGTGTGTGTCGTGTTTGCAAGAGAGACGAGATTAAGAGAAGGATTTTGGATCCTTTCTGAGCAAAGTGGCGGCGTTGAGAAAGAGCGACGAGAGAGGACTGGTGTAGGTGTGTGGTGTGTTTGGGGTTTTGTGTGGTGTAGTGTGTGTGTGAAGATGTAGAGTAGATGTTTAGAGGTGGTGTGTGTGTGTGTGTGTGTGTGTGTGTGTGTGTGTGTGTGTGTGTGTGTGTGAGAGAGAGAGAGAGAGAGAGAGTGTGTGTGTGTGTGTGTGTGTGTGTGTGTGTGTGTCTGTGTCTGTCTGTCTGTCTGTCTGTCTGTCTGTCTGTCTGTCTGTCTGTCTGTCTGTCTGTCTGTCTGTGTTTATGTCTGTAGTGTCTTTATCTCAGCCTGTGGCTTTCGTCCATCTTTATCTGTGTTGTTTTTGTCTATCTGTGTGTGGTGTTGGTCGACATGTTTCAGTCAACACAACGGCCTTCACAGTCGTTCCGTCGCGCTCTTCTTCGTGCTGTGTTTTTGTGTATGTGATAATTGTAGCCGCTATCACAGCGCTACGGTGAAGAACCAAAAAGTGATTTGCTGTTGGCTTGCTCTTTGTTTCAGAACGCAGGTTTGAACCCGAAGAAAACGAAGACAAAGAAACGGACTTTGTGATGATTTGATGTGGCATCTGTGAAATGTTCTTATACCTCCACTGTTTCCATCAAACCACATCAGACACAAGTATACGCGAGTGAGCACACACACACACACGCACGCACGCACGCACGCACGCACATGCACGCACGCACGCACGCACGCACGCACGCACGCACACACACACACACACACACACACACACACGTATACACACACACGCGCACGCACGCACGCACACTCACACACACATAGACACGCAAAGTATACACACGCGCGTGCACATGCACAAACACACACGCGCGCAAACCCCCACAAATACAGTACTGAACCTAATCTTGCCAGCCTTGTTCTTATCCAACTGTGATAAAGACATCCAATGAGAAACCCGTGATCTGCTGGCAAAACAAAAATCGGTCAACATTGAATTTTCTGTGGATGGTGGCAACATGAATCCATAACGACCGGAGCAATCCTGCCTCATCCAAATGCCAAAATTCCGACGTTACGTGGGTCCAATGAAAACACAGTGGGACAGCTGTCTGGCCTGACTGTGGCAGCGCCCTGAAGGTGGGACAACCACCTGGCCCAATGCCAAGTCAGTGGGACAGCCATGTGGCCAGTGTCAAGACGATGGAACAGCCATGTGGCCAGTATCAAGACAATGGAACAGCCATGTGGCCCAGTGTCAAGACAGTGGAAAAGCCATGTGGCCCAGTGCCAAGACAGTGGAACAGCCATGTGGCCCAGTGCCAAGACAGTGGAACAGCCATGTGGCCCAGTGTCAAGACAGTGGAAAAGCAATATGCCCAGTGCCAAGACAGTGGAACAGCCATGTGGCCCAGTGTCAAGACAGTGGAACAAGCCAGATGAAAGGCCCAGTGCCAAGACAGTGGAACAGCCATGTGGCCAGTGTCAAGACAGATGGAACAGCCATGTGGCCAGTATCAAGACAATGGAACAGCCATGTGGCCCAGTGTCAAGACAGTGGAACAGCCATGTGGCCCAGTGCCAAGACAGTGGAACAGCCATGTGGCCAGTGCCAAGACAATGGAACAGCCATGTGGCCCAGTGTCAAGACAGTGGAACAGCCATGTGGCCCAGTGCCAAGACAGTGGAACAGCCATGTGGCCCAGTGCCAAGACAATGGAACAGCCATGTGGCCCAGTGCCAAGACAATGGAACAGCCATGTGGCCCAGTGTCAAGACAGTGGAAAAGCCATGTGGCCCAGTGCCAAGACAGTGGAACAGCCATGTGGCCCAGTGCCAAGACAATGGAACAGCCATGTGGCCCAGTGCCAAGACAGTGGAACAGCCATGTGCCCAGTGCCAAGTCAGTGGAACAGCCATGTGGCCAGTGTCAAGACAATGGAACAGCCATGTGGCCCAGTGCCAAGACAGTGGAACAGCCATGTGGCCCAGTGCCAAGACAGTGGAACAGCCATGTGGCCCAGTGCCAAGACAGTGGAAAAGCCATGTGGCCAGTGCCAAGACAGTGGAACAGCAATATGGCCAGTGTCAAGACAGTGGAACAGCCATGTGGCCCAGTATCAAGACAATGGAACAGCCATGTGGCCCAGTGTCAAGACAATGGAACAGCCATGTGGCCCAGTGTCAAGACAATGGAACAGCCATGTGGCCAGTATCAAGACAATGGAACAGCCATGTGGCCCAGTGCCACAACAATCCAACAGATGCTTTTGGCTTGCGTTTGGCCTTCTGTGTTACAGACAAGGTCCTAGGTTTGGGGGCAATAGGTAATTTTATTATATATATATATATATATGCACAAAGAGAGAGAGAGAGAGGAGAGAGAGAGAGAGAGAGAGAGAGAGAGAGAGACTTTTATGTGTGTGTGTTTATTGTTTGTTTTTGCTCCAAGAGCAGTGACATGGATGAATACAAACTCCAAGCACTGGTTTACGACATCCTTCCTTCAACCACTGCCGTATTTAGTTACGCCATAGGGTCCAGAAAATTGTCAGCTAACGAGCAGTTTTTCGTTGGTGCTCAAACAGTAGTAAGTTTGTTACAAACGATTCAAATAAAACAAGGCGTGTCATTTATAGCCGCCACAAAGTTTACACCAGCGCAAATAAAACCACAATCGTTTGAATCGAGACGGAACTCTTCTTTTTTTACCCGGGGTGGATGCGTCTCATGTTTACGTGCGTGCTTTAGCGCTAGGTTGCTTCTACAGTCATTATTAGTACCCGAACCTTTCGGAGGGCGCTGACCGCGTTGCTGCATGGACAGCTGCGCGGAGATAAAGAGTGCCCCTTCAGTGGCGTAACTAAATCTGGCAGAGTTTGGAGGAAGGTGCCGGAAAGCGATGGTCGGAGTGTGGGATGAATATCCTCAGGTGTTGAAATTAGTCCTGTCCTTTCAAAGAAAACACCTGATACATGCTGTCCGTGGAGCAATTGTAAAAAATGTGTGCACAAGTTTGCACATGTGTGTGGTGTGTGTATGCTTTGGCACATGTGTGTGTGTGTGTGTGTGTGTGTGTGTGTGTGTGTGTGTGTGTGTGTGTGTGTGTGTGTGTGTGTGTGTGTGTGAATAAAAGTTTTAGGTTATGGCCATTCTGCTTTGTTGTTTTTCCACTTCTTGTAATGTAGCATTCATTGTTGTCTCTAGCTTCATTAGCATAGTCATCAGTACTGTGTTTATTATTAGCTTTTTCAAGTTGCTAATATTACTGGCGGAGCAATGTGTCAGTTTTTGAATGTTAAAAATAGACGATTTCCGGGAATAACAGGGGAGATAATCCGGAAGAGTGAAGTCCCCTTTGGTAGGACACCATTTCAGACACAGAGTATGATACTGATAGATCTGTATACTGGAGAAATGGGAAGTGCATAGAGCCCACCTTTATCTTGAGAAATGGCAATGGTAAATAAAAAAGCAATTTATTACACACACACACACACACACACACACACACACACACACACACACACCAAAGTTGTGTGTGTGTGTGTGCATGCCTGTTTGCGTGCATGTGTGCGTATGCGTGCGTGCGTGTGGTGAAACACAACCATTCAAATAACACCCTTCGACAAGTCTCCACCATTGTCAGGTTTAATTTTACTGGCACTGTGCTCATGGCCAAATGTTCACTTCAAAAGGTCCCAAATGTAGAATATCACACACCTGTACACTCATGATCCGGCATCTTAACCAGCTTCACACACAAAATCCTCAGTTCTTACAGACTTTGCTGCCGACCACTCATGTATGCAAACACATTCTGGTGTCATGTACAGTCACCGCACACCTGATCTCTCCCATAATGGAGGCAGGTGACACAAGGGGTTTTCAATGAAAATTGAACAAAATGAAGACAAGTGCAACCAGCACTCGAATGCCGTGGACAGGTCATGTTCACAGAAGCTATCTTCTCTGAAAAACTGTAGCTTACAAAATGAAGAAGCAGAAAAAGGATAGCTTGTACAGCATGTCCACTTGTCCATACTTTCAAAATGTCAGAAATCGTTTTGATCCACTGACAGGATTTAGGCATTTTTGCACCGCACTGTGAAGGACTGGGTGGGTTGTGCACATGCTGCTCAGCTATGCAATGGTAGGCCGCCAGGGTGAACATGCCTGTGATAATACGGTAACTGTTGGCATTCATTAATATGGGCAACCTCCCATGTCAAAATGTGAGTTATGTGCATCGCCTGTAAGGTGCTCTGATAAAGTGATGGTGAATGAATGAACCAACACTAAGAGACATTCCTTGTGCTTTTACTTGGCAAGAATAGAATTTTTGTGCCTTACAGTTTCACCTTCCCATCAATGCTATGACCTTGAAAGAGGTCAAGGTGAGTGAAGCTACTCTCAAGGAATAGACTTTACTGAAAGATGTAGTAGTGAAAAAGTTAGCTGAGGAGAAGCAAGCATCAAGGCCTGTTGATCCTGGAAAGGTGTTTAAAATATCCCTTTAACCGTGCTGTCATCACAAACAGAATGTGAATTTTATCTTGCCAATATCCACAGCATGCATAACTTTAACTCAAAATGATGCAAGGAAAATATTTACATTTAACTGGGCATGTGTTCATGTAGGTATTTGTGACTCTCAGTTTTCTTCAGTCACAGTTCACTGAGAAAGGTTTCAAGAAAACCGAAAATTCTGAACAGAATGTGGTGTTACTGTTGTTTTTATTTACGCTAAAAAGTGATGCAAGTTTCTGAGAAATAGTCTTCTCTTTGATGCCAGTGTGATCTTGAAGGTCAATTAGTTTGTTCTTGGATTTGAAAGTGCGATCTTGAAATACGGTCAGTGTTACTGAAAACGCCATGGCTGATGGCAAAGGTGATTGGTAATTACGGTCAATTAAAGTTTGACATTTGCTGAAGTTAGTCTCCAAGAAATCCTAGTGATAAAGTGTGTGCTACCTACGGCCAGCTGGCCTCATTCAATCATTGCATACTCAATTTTGTTTCCTTGTCAATCATGAATGAATGCTGAATTTAAAAAAAAAGTATACACCCACACACACAAAAATCACATGTCCAAGCTGTTTGTGTGTACTTGTGTGCATATACATGTGTGTGTGTGTGTGTGTGTGTGTGTGTGTGTGTGTGTGTGTGTGTGTGTGTATGTGTGTGTGCACGCTTGTGGGTCAGTGAGTGCATGCAAGCATGTGTGCTTGTGAGAGAGAGACAGAGAATAACAATATTTTTGTTCAGTCATTTAAAAAGAATACAAATCGTCATACCAAAATGTTCCCTATAGAGGGCAATGTCTACAGTAAGTATGGTATTCATTCAACCTACCTGTATTAACATACAGTATGCCCTTAATGTACTGTTGATTATGTTTGGAGATATTATGCAGCACTTGGCTAACCCCCGTGCAAACCTACTGCTCCCACAAAATCAGCGAAACAGACAAAAGCAGAAGAAAATAGAAATAACACTGCATGCTCAACAAACCAGCCAAAACAATGAATTCAATTTCTTTTTAGAGACATGAAAATGTACTAGTTACAGTCAAAACATTACAGGTCTGCTGTTACACGCTCCTGTCCCAACACCGATTCTCAGTGACAGCCGTTCTAGCCATCATCAGTAACAAATTCCTGTTACAAAAATGACAAGCAGTGAACATTTTCTGAACAAAACTGCATTTTGCCCAACAATAAATAAAGGCTACCATTCAAAGCCAAGGGAAAAATCTCACTCACAGACACTCCACCATTCACGCTCCGATTTTCACCGCCACAACTACTGCCGCAGCTTCTGAAGCACGACCCAGTGGTGCGTAGACATGTTTCAAGTTTGGTCTTGGCAAACGTTGAAAACCTATCTCAATATTGACAAATAAATAGCTCTGGCACATGTACGCTTTTTTGGGCGGGCTTTACGTGTACACTTTTTTGGCGGGCTTTCTAGTGCATCTGGCTGGCCCGAGTAAAAAAAAAATGTTGGGATGTCTTCCTGCCCCGAGGAAAGCCAATACAAAACAGTCCTGCTCCCCAGCTTACCTTACTAATTAGACGTAATCCCAGCTACAGAGTCTGCAAACGGTCACACAGAAATACAGCTTTTTATTCCTAGGCCAGTACTTCAAGACTGTTTTTGTTTGTTTGTTTTTCTGCTTCTTTTGCTTTTTGTCTACCTTGATGTACTATAGATATTTAACATTCTCGTTGGGGGTGGGGGTAAGACAGTTACTCCCTAAAACAAGGTTTGAACCTACAAGTTCTTTGCCCCAAGGTGATCAGCCACACTGCAACATCTTCTCCACAAATAAATCCGACTATTTCTTTTCCTTAACAATCCAGCTCAATTAAAACTGCTACTTACACACTTTACGTTACCATCGCTGCAGCATGAAATAACGTTAATGTCAGAGTATCACAAAAGATTTTTGTTCTCGTTTTAAATTTTTCCCAAATTTGCACTGAATCAGCAGAACCAATTAAAACTGCTACTTACACACTTTACGTTACCATCACTGCAACATGAAATAACATTAATGTCAGTGTATCACAAAAGATTTTTGTTCTTGAGTTCCCCAAATTTGCACTGAATTAGCAGAACCAGTTGAACTCAAACCACTGAATGGTGAGCATCACAGATTTGTTACAATAAAGTTCCAGATTTGCAGCAAACAAGGGACAGGAAGCGCCTGTAATACGTTTCTACAAGCCTTTTAATTATGACACGTTTTAGTCCAGTAAATTCTAAATTTCACATTGGTTTGGCTGAAGCAATTCTGAGCCAACAAAGTGAGGGCAGAGCCACTACTAGTACTACGCTTCTCTCTCGCACATCAGTTTGTCAGTAACAGTATTATACTACATAAGACCACGCGCGCAGGTCTTGTAAACAGATAGCTGCAGGTGGATGGGGAAAAAACAAAATGGAACACTGACCTAAATCAGCAAATGTAAGTCCAGGGCATGGTCTGAACGGACAGTGCGGAGAAAACAACAACTGAAAACGAATTGTTTTACATTGCACGTACGTCACTTGACTACCTCTCAACAGTGCGCATTTTCCCGTGCGCCCCCACCCCCACCCACCCAGCCCCATCCTGAGAGATGCAAAGCGCGGGTGATGAGGCTTTAAGATTGCCCCAGATAAAGTGAAAACAGCAGCAGCAAACAACTCAGTGAGCAAATGACACAACTTGTGAGAAAAGCTGTTTGTAAGTCTGGACAGCCTGTTGATAATAGCCAACTTCATCCACCTGTGTAGCACGCAGACTTTAGTTTGGACACTTCATTGTCCTAAACAGAAATCTTCCTTGGAGAAATGCAAGTCCCTTTCCAGGAAAAATGCCAGCTGCGAGAATCATGCTACCCTGCATCTTAACGAAGATGTGAATGCAGGAAATGGTTTGCATGAAACAGGTGCAAGTCAATGCCTTACAAATACAGTTGAACTGTCAGAGACTAATCGGGGAGGGAGTTGTGGGGGGGGGGGGGGGGGGGGGGGGGGAGGGGTGCAAACAATGAAGTCATAGTCTTTTGAAAGTTGCCCCCTTGAGCATTTACCAGAATTTTGCTGTATAAACTGTCTGAAGCATTTGGATAGGATTTGGTCTATACACACAGCTAAATAAAGCGATCCGTTTTCTATTCATTTCACCAGTGGACTCATTCTTCGTCATCACCAAACTACATCTGAAAACAGACCCACTGTTCTGGACTCAGGGCCATAAAATGTGACCCCCAACACCTTGCCCCCCTGTGAGCCAGTCTGGCCTAGCGGTAAGGTAGGTAAGCAGCGGGACCTCGGTTTGAATCCACTTTGGCTCTCCTTTCTCTTCAAAAATTGTGGTCTCTGGACACTGTCTTGTGACTTTGTCCCTCACAATTAATGAAACATTAAAATGACTCTCATCACTGCCCATCTTAATGCAGGAGTCATTCTGGTGGTGACAGTGTAGCGATAGGTATAATAGTCTCCCTCTCCCCCCACCTCCATACCCCCTTCCCCCCTTCTCCCCATCCCTAATAAGCCGTACGGTTTCTGTGGATGTTAAGCACCATGTTTACTTACTTACCTTGCCCCCCACCCCCCCACAAAAAGCATCACCATTCAGCTTTCTAGGACAGTACAATGGACAGAAACTGGTTGGTGACGAGGTCATTCCAGTGAAGGAAGACTTTCTAGGACAGTACAATGGACAGAAACTGGTTGGCAATGAGGTTGTTCCAGTGAAGGACGAACTGCACTGTTACTGCTCTCTACTTGGGACATCAACAGCCCAACAATAAATACATGTCCAAGTCGCTGCCCTGGCAGCAACATGCAGATTTAAGACAGATGGCGTTTCTCTGATGGTCTGCTTTTATCACAAGGTCTTGCTAAGGACCGGGTCCAAAAAAGGTGGTGATTTTCTGCTGGTCTGCTTTTATCACAAGGTTTTGCTAAGGACTGGGTCCAAAAAAGATGGTGATTCTCTGCTGGTCTGCTTTTATCACAAGGTCTTGCTAAGGACTGGGTCCAAAAAAGATGGCGATTCTCTGCTAGCTGGTTTTTATCACAAGTTCTTGCTAAGGACCGGGTCCAAAAAAGATGGTGATTCTCTGCTAGCTGGTTTTTATCACAAGTTCTTGCTAAGGACCGGGTCCAAAAAAGATGGTGATTCTCTGCTAGCTGGCTTTTATCACAAGGTCTTGCTAAGGACTGGGTCCAGAAAAAAAAACAAGACAGGCGGAGCCTCTTCCAGACCCTCATCCACAGCACATTCCGTCACATGGGTCAGCAGAATTACAATCCTTTCAGAATCACACGTCTCACACAGCTTGTGCAGACGGTCTACTGCCCCCCAAATACTTCCGTCGGCCACATCAACAGTCTTACCGTTCAGCGGGACGGCATGAGAAGAAGAAAAAGATGCCAATCCAGAGTGACCTAAGAGACAAAATTGCATACCACCACGCACGGCGGATCCAATGAGTGACTGCTTTTCACCAGCAAGGACAAAGCTTCTGTGAAAGGTGTAGCCTGTTCGGGTCATAGTAGGGCGTAACCAAACACTCCTTTCTCTCCATCCAGTGTACCTGCTCAGAACAACAAAAAGGTGTCCTTTTTCCATGACGTACCCTTGGGGGAGAAGTGTTTACTCTCATGCTGTTTCTTGTTCTCTTATAGTCGTTTCTTTTTGCGGCAGACATGCACCGTATATCCTTTGTAATTGTGTAAACAGTTGCAACTGTAGTTCAAGTTCGAAATGTCGGGAAAAAAATCAGCACCAAACAATGGCTTTTGCAACAGGCATGTCCCTTTCCACAGGAAAAAAATAATCAAGACTCTAAAACGCCAGCTGGATTTAGTGGGCAGAACTCGTTCTTTCAATTACTCTCTTGCGCTCTTTCTTTTTTTCTTCTTCTTTTTGTTTTGTTTTGCTGTTCCAAACAAGTCCCAGGATAGACCCTGCATAAGTCACCTGTCTTCCCAAGTCCTTACAGAACTGTATCAGGAAAATTCCTCTTGCATCAGTCACATCAACAGTTCATCACTTCAGTCATCCGCATTCTGCTGCAACTCTCGCTCGATGATTTTCTGGCGGTCGCAAAACCCAAGACGACTTTTGCCAAAGGAGTTGGGTCCAGCAGCAGTTGGGGTTTCCCTGGAAACAAAGATCACAGGTCAATACAAGAACTGCAGCAACACACAAGTTATGCAACAAAAGCATCTGAAATTACAAAATACAACAGCAGAAAAAATACAGGCCAATTTTGGAAAAGGGACAAGTCTTCTCAAAGTATGTTTTGTGTAACAGGCAGATGGGAGCAAACATGCCTAGCTGAGTTTATATCAAACTTACAAAACAAACGGTGACAGGTAGTGGGATCAGAAAGTACAAACACTGTCAAGCATCAGAGCTTCATGTCACATACCGCAGACTCTTTGGTGTTCATCCGTGGGAGCCGTATTGATGCACTACATTTGGGAGGCTATTTGGCACACTGAGAACAGCACTAGTTTCTAAATTTGATATAAAATCAGCAGGGCCTTTAAAGCAAAATCTTCCAAATCTGAGTTTTGTTTTCTTGTAATCATGGAACAAAACACAGTTTGAGAAGCCTAGCTTCTTTAAACATGCATTACATATTCAGGCAATTCAGCAAAGCATTTCTGCTACTTGCTTCCCCCGGAACACAATCTTTGTCCACACCCAACATGTAGGTTGATGTTACTGCGTACTACTCCCTGACCCCCCCCCCCCCCCCCCCCCCTTGCCCCCCTAAAACTGCCACACTAGAGTAACCACTGGTTGTGTTCATTCAGTCTGGGGGTCACCGCCGAGCTTGGCTGAGAAGCTAATTAAAGGGGTACCAAGGCAAAGATGGAAGCTGGCCTGAAAACATCCAAAATGTGCAAAGATTTCCAGTGTGGGCTTCATCTGGCTGTTCTACCATTGTACCAATATCTACAGATTATAGAAAAGTACTTTTTCAGCTATTTCGGCTCCTCCTGGAGCAGCCATGCTGGTTTTCTCTTTACCAATCAAGAGCAGCAAATGGTGGATTTGTGATGACGTTTACACTTTTGCCACATGTACATCCCAGCCCCGTTCGTGACACGAGTGACGTGCACAGGTGCGTTCAAACTGGCAGGACTAATATTGTGATAATGGTCATGTTTTCTTCACTTTCAAATGCAGTTTTTTAAGAGACAGGACTAGAAATCAAGTGAATGACTGCATGTGTCTATTTTTTATTCTGTTTGTTGATAGGGCCCCGTGAGGTTTGGTTAGCTTGGTTCCCCTTTAAGGCTGCGTTCGCAGATCTAGCAGTCTCACTCTGGGGTGTTCCTTTTGTTTTAGTTTTGGTCAGACAATTATCATCAAACTGTTGTTGAGCTTTGGCACCGTACACGTACAACGCATGGTCGTCAGAAACATTCTGTGATTTCTGTGAGTGAGAACAACTAATGTAACTGTAAAATATAAGTTACTCTTCTTCAAACTCACATGTGACCTTAAAAATGGGTCAAAGTGGCTGATCTGCTAATAAGCACGTACAGCTTGATGGAATTTATTGTCATGTAGAGGTAACATCATGCAAAATTCAAAAGATCTCTCCTAATGAGTATCGCAAAAAAATGCCACAATTGCGTTTTTTATCATGAAAGAAAATGCCAGTCATTTCCCATGAACATAATTATGCTAAAGTTTGCAAAAGCATCATACTCCTGATTATGACCATGTATATAACAACCACAGAATGCCTGAAGTCAGCTGGACTAGAAATTTGCCAAGGTAAAAATAATAAATTCAGCTCCGTCTTTCCAAACACCGGTGGGACAGGGTGAGTTTTTAGAGAGTCCAGCCTTGATTATTTTTCTTAGATTCACGCCAGTCATGCAAAACCTCAAAGGTCTTGCCAGTTTATGCAGCAACTATTCACAACTTCACGCTCCTAAACGTGGTTATCTTCATACAGCCCAATTCCGAAACCGCTGCTGGGGCGATACGCAATGCACTTCCACACTTACTCTTCTCTTTGTTATTCGACTGCTAGTAAACTTGTACTACACAGGTGTTGTTTAGCAATCAGGTCAGGCATTAACAAGAAAATGCAATGCAGCTTTGCCTTTTGAACATCCCTGTGACCTTTGGTCAGCATGAAGGAAACTGGTATGAAAGTATGACAGCTAAATAAACATTACTGAGGTTCTCACCATGCAAAGTTTGCAAGATCTATCCTACATAGCCTCTGAGAAAAAGCCAACATCACGTTTTCACAGACACACATCATTGCAAGATCTCTCCTACATAGCCTCTGAGAAAAAGCCAACATCACGTTTTTACAGATGCTCACTCATCACTACAAGATCTCTCTTACATAGCCTCTGAGAAAAAGCCAGCATCACATTTTCACAGACACTCACACATCATTGCAAGATCTCTCTTACGTAGCCTCTGAGAAAAAGCCAACATTACGTTTTTGCCATGGATGACCTTACAGAGTCACAGACGCCCACTCATCATTACAAGATCTCCCTTACATAGCCTCTGAGAAAAAGCCCACATCACGTTTTTGCCATGGATGACCTTACAGCCTCACAGACGCCCACTCATCATTACAAGATCTCTCTTACGTCGCCTCTGAGAAAAAGCCAACGTCACGTTTTTACAGATGCTCACTCATCACTACAAGATCTCTCTTACATAGCCTCTGAGAAAAAGCCAACATCACGTTTTCACCGACTCTCACACATCATTGCAAGATCTCTCCTACGTAGCCTCTGAGAAAAAGCCAGCATCAAGTTTTTGCCATGGATGACCTTACAGCGTCACAGACGCCCACTCATCATTACAAGATCTCCCTTACATAGCCTCTGAGAAAAAGCCCACATCACGTTTTTGCCATGGATGACCTTACAGCGTCACAGACGCCCACTCATCATTACACACACTCACATATTTCAGTGATGTCAACAAGGACGTCTGTGCACCTCTCATGAAACAAGATGCTGTGAAGTGTTTGACCAATGCTTCACAGCTTTACATGAAAACAGTGACCGTTTCTTTAATTTAAAATGTAGTAGCTGTGTGTTGTTGTTCTTTCTTTTCTTTTTTTTGGGGGGTGGGGTCTTTTTGGGGGTGGGGGGAGGGGGTGAGGGGGGGGGGGGGGCAGTATTTTTATTTTTGTAGCGGTGTTCTTGTTCTGGCATCAATAGGGTGCAATCAGAAGATTGGCACTCTACCTAAGACAGTGGCAGCAAGTGGTTACTCCAGTTAGCAATCAGCTTGAAAGTATAACACCTGATCACACCTGATTAACATACATACATATATATATATATATATATATATATATACACAAGGTCCAACAAGATTCCACATTAAGAACCAATCCCTCTTCTCCTCACCATTGCAAAGTACACATATATGGCAAACACTGTGACAAGTACATAAAAGAAGAAATGAATGGTAGCAGGTTGCAGGTGACACTTTTTCTCTTCACCTTCCGATATTCCGCATGCGCATCCGAGCTTCTGGTGGCATCTCTTCCTCACTCTGAAATATAGCATCTCCAACATCAGATGGGTTGGTACTGCATTGCCTACACTAGCCCCCTACTGTCCCTAGCTACACCTCTGTCCCTGCACTAGTCCCCCCCCCCCCCCCTCCTCCCAGTGAGAGAACTACTGTACAGTTTAAAGAGCCCCCCCACCCCCACCCCCACCCAGCCCTCCATTGAGATGGCAGCTGGCATCCACTTTGCTATCCAATGCATGTGGCTCTTTGTCTTCACCATATAGCTGTCCCTGCCAAATCTGACAGTGTTGAAATATTATCCACTCAGTTATCTCTTCTCTTCTCTCTCTCTCTCTCTCTCTCTCTCTCTCTCTCTCTTTTGCGTGTCTTTTTCCCCCCACATCAATTCTAGTCATGTAAGATGGACGGGGGGGGGGGGGGAGTATATCATTTGAGATGACATCCTCCACTACCCAGAATCCTTTGCACCACATCTAGCCCACAGCTCCTCCGTCACCCCCCAAAAAAAATCAGAATGTGGATAAAATGGCATGACACCATGTGTGAATCTAAAAGAACAAATGTTTTCATATCTTTTCTGTTAACCTTCTACATTTTTTTTTTGGGGGGGGGGGGGGGGGAGTTACGTGTGCTTCACTGTGGATCTGTCACAGCTGAGCTGCCTAGATTTGTCCGCAGGATCAGACATGCCAGTTATCCAACCTTAACCAACGCCCCCTCTCCAGTCCCCTTCCTCTGTACAAATGTACATGTGTACAAAGACGAGAAGCACAAGCACAAACTCTCCACAATCTTGCTTTAGATAGCCCCGTCAAAGGTAACATGATGCCTGCTCAAGGCCTAATGCATAAACTTACACTGTTACAGGTGAATTAGCATTGTGACTTAATGTCCATATAGCTCCACACACAAGACCAAAATACATGAAAACAAAATATGGTGCACAAAATGCAACTGTGGATTTTTGTCAAATGACAAAAACATATCATCAGGTTTCTGGAAACATATCATATAACTCCTATTTTTGGTTTTGTTTCAAATTAGCATGGTTTTGTTTCAAATTAGCACAATAAAACATATCAGTACTGCTGTTACTGACTTTTATTTTAATAACAATACTTACCAGAGTACCCTCCTATTTTGCAGTTACCGCTGTGTGCTTATAACAGTGTTAGTAACGTAGCAAAGGCTTACTTTACATATACAGCTGTGTGCTTATTACCCAGTTAGTAACGTAGCAAGGACTTACTTTACATATACAGCTGTGTGCTTATTACCCAGTTAGTAACTTAGCAAGGACTTTCTTTACATATACACTATACAGCTGTGTGCTTATTACCCAGTTAGTAACTTAGCAAGGACTTTCTTTACATATACAGCTGTGTGCTTACTACCCAGTTAGTAACTTAGCAAGGACTTACTTTACATATACAGCTGTGTGCTTATTACCCAGTTAGTAACTTAGCAAGGACTTACTTTACATATACAGCTGTGTGCTTATTACCCAGTTAGTAACTTAGCAAGGACTTACTTTACATATACAGCTGTGTGCTTATTACCCAGTTAGTAACTTAGCATGGACTTACTTTACATATATACAGCTGTGTGCTTATTACCCAGTTAGTAACTTAGCAAGGACTTACTTTACATATATACAGCTGTGTGCTTATTACCCAGTTAGTAACTTAGCAAGAACTTACTTTACATATACAGCTGTGTGCTTATTACCCAGTTAGTAACTTAGCAAGGACTTACTTTACATATAATACAGCTGTGTGCTTATTACCCAGTTAGTAACTTAGCAAGGACTTACTTTAAGTATAACAGAGTACCATACTAACATTCTGCACTTTCAGAATCACACATACAACCGCAGAATAAAGTACTTCATTATAAAATTGACCTGAAATCCACAGTGGGCACTTAAAGAGTTTTTAAGGACTGGTACTGAAAAAATAACCATTGTTATTCACATACAAAAATCATCCACAACACATAAGAATCTGGAATGAAACAAAGTCTTTCATTGGTGGTTAAATCGCATGGCGTTACTGACACACAAACCTTCCCCAAACACGGACCTAAATGCAGTTCATGCCTGTATCAACCCATGTCAAATGCAAGTCATGCCTGTATTAAACTAAATGTAGGTCACTTCTGAACGGACCTAAAATTCTGGATGATAAAGCCTCCAAAACAAAACAAAAACAAAAAAACTCAAATCAGGTCACATCTGTACTCACCTACTGTCTCTACTGACCTACAAAGCATGTCATGTCTGTACTGATGTAATATGCAAATCGTGTCTGCACTGTCCTACTATGCAGGTCACGTCTGCACTGTCCTACTATAACTATGCAGGTCATGTCTGTACTGTCCTTCTATGCAGGTCATGTCTGCACTGTCCTACTATGCAGGTCATGTCTGCACTGTCCTAATAAGTAGATCATGACTGCACTGTCCTAATATGCAGGTCATGTCTGCACTGTCCTACTATGCAGGTCATGTCTGCACTGTCCTACTATGCAGGTCATGTCTGCACTGTCCTACTATGCAGGTCATGTCTGCACTGTCCTAATATGGAGGTCATGACTGCACTGTCCTACTATGCAGGTCATGTCTGCACTGTCCTACTATGTAGGTCATGTCTGCACTGTCCTACTATGCAGGTCATGTCTGTACTGTCCTAATATGCAGGTCGTGTCTGCACCTACTATGCAGGTCATGTCTGTACTGTCCTAATATGCAGGTCGTGTCTGCACCTACTATGTAGGTCATGTCTGCACTGTCCTACTATGCAGGTCATGTCTGTACTGTCCTAATATGCAGGTCATGTCTGCACCTACTACGCAGGTCATGTTTGTACTGTCCTAATATGCAGGTCGTGTCTGCACCTACTATGCAGGTCATATCTGTACTGTTTTACTGTGTAGGCCATGTCTGTACTGACCCACTCTGTAGGTTGTGTCCGTATACTTACTATGCAGGTCACGTCTGGACTGACCTGCTACACAGGTCATGTTATAGAGGATGTCCCAGTCAGTTGTACTCTTCGTTGTAGAGGACACCCACAGTTGGTTCTATTCTTCTACCTTTTAATATTCTTTACAGCCAACACCCATAGTTCTGCTCTGTTACAGAGGTCACCTACTATCCGTTCTACTCTTCATTACAGAGGTCGCCCACAGTCAGTTCTACTCTTCATTACAGAGGATGTCCACAGTCAGTTCTACTCTTCATTATAGAAGTCGCCCACAGTCAGTTCTATTCTTCATTACAGAGGACGTCCACAGTCAGTTCTACTCTTCATTATAGATGATGTCCACAGTCAGTTCTACTCTTCATTATAGAGGTCGCCCACAGTCAGTTCTACTCTTCATTATAGAGGTCGCCCACTCAGTTCTACTCTTCATTATAGAGGATGTCCACAGTCAGTTCTACTCTTCATTATAGAGGTCACCCACAGTCAGTTCTACTCTTCATTATGGAGGATGTCCACTGTCAGTTCTACTCTTCATTATAGAGGTCGCCCAGAGTCAGTTCTACTCTTCATTATAGAGGTCGTCCACAGTCAGCTCCATTCTTCATTTTAGATGACACCCAAAGTCAGTTCTACTCTTCATTATAGAGGACACCCACAAACAATCAGTTCTATCTCACAACAGCACCCATTCTGTGGCTAATCCATTCTAACTGTGCACAACATGGAGAACATGCCAAGGAAGCAGCATCACCCACCTCATCACTGTCCTCCCCAAAGGCCTGAGCAACAGCTGAGCTTTTCATCACCGATGGCGTTGAACCCGAGTCTTTGGACGCTTTGGGTTTGCTCTGGAATTGAAATGAAGCCAGCAGTTGAGTTAGGTAGTAATTCAATTTCAACATCCCACCAACCCCACAGGGTCACTTCAGGGCAATCAGATACCAATTTTAAAACTCTTTTCATACGAAGCTGAAACGGAACAAGGCCCAGAGCACTCATGCAGAATCAACACACAAGGGAGTTAATTAGCACTTGAAATGCACAACACAAGTACAAGAAGTACTGGTGGAGTTTATGTACCTTGTGTTTACATGCATGCTAAGTGAGAGTTACCGTAGGTGACCCGGGTCTTTGTTGCTGTACTTGTGTTATGTATTTCAAGCACTAATTAACTCCCTTGTGTGTTGATTCTTCACATACATAAAACCATATCCACTCGAATCTACAAATCAGGCAAAACACAAATTTATATGAGACATACATACACAATTATAAAACACAAATTTTCAAAGATTTCGTCCCTTCAATATTGCCCTTGTTAAAAACAACCTTAAAAAAACGTTCTAAACAGGAAATGGATAGAAACAATTAAAAACAAATCATACAGGTGCATAATGGCAATTTATACCAGTGCCAGAATGGCAGCATGCACATACCACCCACTAACTATCATCTCCTAGCCGCTTAACGAGAGCCATGGATCCAAAAAAGCCTTTCTCTCAAAACATACTGCAGAATTTCTGGGGAAAGTCAGGAGAATGGGCCAACAGCAGAAAAAGGACAAAAAGAGCAACAGGACTGGATCTATAGATAGAAGAACATAAGAGGAGACAGAAAAGTATAACCAAATGACAGCCCTGTGATTCCAGACAGGTGTAAATGCACATAATATATATAAGCATCTTGGGTTACACACTCATCGCCGGAACCAGATCACTCACTTGGGAAGACAAATTCATCTTAATGGGCCCAGGCTTTGGTTTCTGTGTCAAAGGCCCGATGTTTGTGGCCACTTTTCTGGCCGCTGAGGATGCTGTTGCAAGGCTCATGCTGAGCTTTGCCGCTGAGGAAGGGGGCAGCCCACCTCCGCTGGCTGGACCCGTCCCCCCACCCTTGCTGCTCATGGACATGCTGAATTTCTTCTTCTCCGCTGGTCCACTATTGTCGCCTGTTGGGTCTACGTCTAAGTGTGGCCGCTTAACTTGGAACCCTGTGAGCTTTGTCTGGAACACAGTGCACAATGTGGCATGTTACAGCTCAGCGTCTGATGGACAGTAAACACTTCATGCATACAGTATTACACATTACAACTTGTCATCTTATGGAAAGTGAACACTTCACATGAAATGTTACATATAATACTATTGCTAATAACAAAGGTTCTTTCTTCAACACAAATCCTTAAAAGCTCTTAGCAGTTTCCAGTACAAATATTAATATCACATGAAAAATGAACGCTCATCATAGAATGTTTCAGATTACCTACCAACGAATGGAAAGTGAACACTTAGCATGGAATATTACAAGCCACACCTCAACATCCGATGGCTGGTGAGCACTGGACACAGAGTATCATACCTCAAAAGATGAACAGTTGATGGAAAGTGAACACTTAGCATGCAATATTACAAGCTACACCTCAATATCCAACGGCTGGTGAACACTTTTCATAGAGTATCACACCTCAACAGATGAACAGTTGATGGAAAGTGAACACTTCACAGGGGCAGTTCCTGTAGATTAATACACCTTAACAGCTGATGGATGTACTTATTATGCAAAACACACTAGGGCCTGCTGCATTAAACTTCCAGCCTGTGTGTCACCTGTTCACACATGATTTGACTCAGATGCTTTGAAACTTAGCAGTTCACATTACCAAGCTGGTCAGAAGATCAGTCACACTGTTGTTAGTACCACTGACTCTTCATTTATGTGTTTGTGAGTGTGCATTAATGCATGCGTGTGTGTGTGTGTGTGTGTGTGTGTGTGTGTGTGTATGCATACATGCATGCATGCATGCATATGTGTGTGCATGCATGCATGCATGCATGCATGCATGTGTGTATGTGTGTGTGTGTGTGCATGCATGCATGTATACATATTGTGTGTGTGTGTGTGTGTGTTTGTGTGCATGTATATGTGTGCAATATGTGTGTGTGTGTGTGTGTGTGTGTGTTTGTGTGCATGTATATGTGTGCAATATTTGTGTGTGTGTGTGTGTGTGTGTGTGCGCACGCGCATGTGTGTGCATGTGTGTGTGTGTGTATGTGTGTGTGTACTAGTCATAATTAAAGCCTCTGGTAGTGGTATAGTCGGTAATGGACATAATCCTTTGACGTTTCACTGTGACCCTCTTTCCTTTCCAGCAACCAAGCATACATCCCAAGTCAGATCCCCTCAACCTTAAAGTGTGATTAACACTGATTGCACTACCTGTGACTGACCAATGCTGCTCACATAGCATGCAGAAAATAAAAACAGATAAAATTCCTCCAGGCACTCACTGTTAGTCACTTAGTGCCACTGACTCTAACCCTAACCCTAACCCAAGTCATTCCATTACATAACCTGGCCATCATTGTAAACAGTCAGCAAATATGACTGCATGCTGTACACTTTGTGCCCAACCTGGTGTTTATGTGATGCTGTTTGTGAAGTACGGGAAGATTCAGTCTCGTCATCATCATCGTCGTCGTCATATGACCAACCATCCAAGTACTGCTCTGATACCAAAGACTTCACTTGTGTGTCTGCCATTGTCACGTGTCCTTCTGAGAAAAAAAGAGAAGAAAAAAAAAGAACTTCTAAACAGCAAATATTAAATCACACACACACACGACTAAACATGCATACACCCTCTCAGTGTAAATGATGAAGTGATGCTTTATGTCCTCAGATGTCAGTTGACATATTAGGGACAAGTTGTGACCAATGCCGAAGCACGGTGCAATAAAATAAATCTTTACGTCCACGGAAACCAGAAGGCTCGTTAGGACGGACAGTCCAGGACGTCCACCTCGACTCTCACACAGCTCCTGAACCATGACTCTCAGTGTAAATGTATACCTCTATATTATATAGTCACCTACATCAAACAAGAACAAGAATGACTGTGCCAATCATACAGAATAAAAGGCATCAAGGTGGTGGCCTGGTGGAGTGACTGTGATTGTGAAACAATCACTGAATCAAGCTAACTCAGTCAGTCTGACGGGAGTCTATGGCTGGCTGGCTAAGGCATGGAACTGGACTGTAAATCAGTGGCAAAGGGTTCCATTCCAGGACATAACATGATGAAGGGCTCCTTTTCGGTTCTTCGGAATCAACAATTGTGCCAACTCATCAGTGTCTGGCTTGCCTTCTAGTGCACAGCATGCACTAGTTAGCTAACTAGCTTACTGAGTATCTGTTGGGTATGTTGCAGCATCCAGTTTTCTGGCATAAACGTAATGGTAGGCTGCACAATGTCCCAAATGAGAGTTCCAAAAATATCGGCATGAAACGTGGTGTTGTTGAGATGGTTCCAGTCCACCACCGTTCGCACAATTTTTTTGGATTGCTCTCTGCAACAGTGCTGGCTGTTAAAGCATCTGCTGTTATTCATTGTGTATCTGTCAATTGGGTTAACTGTGCTGTAGTCTGGGGTGTTTCTTGAACGTACTAAACGATCTGGTTTCTGAGGAGTTAGGAACCGGTTTGCAGATATAGCCGGCACCAGCCCCTCACCACCTTGTTCAGTTGTTGCTTCACGTTAAACATCCTATGTCCGCCTTTCGATAAGAAAAAGCCTAACGACAGGAACAGGTATAATAAATAATGCATGATAGAAGCAGACTAATCCAAATTATGCCTGTGGCTACTCGCAATGGAAAAAGAACAGTTGGCAAGCTGCAACAGATCAGTGGTCTGTCAATGTGACAAGTCCTAAGCGGGCAGCTTTGTTTCTACTTTATCTTGGGTCAATGGCAGCAAAATGCTGTCGATTACAAAACATACAAGTTAACAAGACCGGACAATTCTCTTTGATTGCACTGCGATTCTTTAACGAGCAAGTCCACTTATCGGTATAATATTCTTGTTTATAATCTTACCCCTGTCTGCCATCTTTACGAAGGGAAATTACTTTGTTTTCAAGAGCGTACAAGAGTTATCTCCCGCACGGCAGCGTGGCCTTGAACTCTTTTTTTTAGTCATTTAAATTTCCAGTGTTTTTCTCATCGCATGTTTTGCTTTCGCTGTAGCCACTCAGGTATTACATCGCAAAACGGTTGTGTGTTTTTTCAAGTAAAAAAAAAAATCCATGTTGTTGCGCTACAGACCTGCCATGTTTTCCGTTCCGTCGGCCGCTGCCGCGCCTATCTTCAGTCAGACATGATCCGGCGTCGCAAGTCTGTTTGCTGCCCGTAGTTCCGGCAGTTTTTTGTTTTGTTTTGTTTATATTCAAACATACCATCCTTGCGTCGGATATATATATATATATATATATATATATATATATATATATATATATATCCGACGCAAGGATATATATATATGTATATATAATCCTTGCGGCGGATATATAAGCTTGATTTTGTTTTTGGCACTGTTTATTTGTGTGACCCGGCCAAACATACAATCCTTGCGGCGGATATATATATGATATATATATCCGCCGCAAGGATTGTATGTTTGGATCACACAAATAAACAGTCAGTGAAAACTAAATCAAGCTGATTATTTCGGGCCAACTGTTTCAATCCTCGAGGATGCGGCATGAACGGTTCTCCGGCTGAGGTCCACCACCCCGCAACCATAGTTCAGCCGTCGTCAGGAGCTGTGTGAGAGTCGAGGTGGCCATCCTGGGCTGTCCGTCCTAACGAGCCTTCTGGTTTCCGTGGACGTCTGAAGCTATATTGAACCATGCTTCGGCATTGGTCTCAGCTTGTCCCTAATATGTCAGCTGACGTCCGAGGCGGACATTACTGAAGAAACACTATCTACCCGCCACCACCCAACGAACCCTTGCGGCCTTCACACCATACATACAGCTCTTTACATTCTTCCCATCACAACCATTTTCACTTCAAAGTACAACCCAGAGACTCGCGACTGCTATCAAGTACTGAACAAGTAACTTGGTGTTTTACGCCCAGTCTGCAAGTACGACTCTTATGAGCAAATTCAACTGATAAAGAAGTCAATAAAGAAAGTATAGGTTTGAGTTAGCAATTGCTTTTTCATCAAGCCGGGCCAGAAGAGTAAACGTGTGTGTGTGTGTGTGTGTGTGTGTGTGTGTGTGTGTGTGTTGTGTGTGAGTGTGTGTGTGTGTTGTGTGTGTGTGAGAGTGTGTGTGTGTGTGTGGGTGTGTGTGGTGTGTGTTGTGTGTGTGTGTGTGTGTGTGTGTGTGTGTGTGTGTGTGGTGTGTGTGTGAGTGTGCGTGTAGTGTGTGCTGTGTGTGTGTGAGTGAGAGAGAGAGAAGAGAGAGAGAGAGAGAGAGAGAGAGAGAGAGAGAGAGAGAGAGAGAGAGAGAGAAGGAGAGAGAGAGAGAGTCGTGTAGTAGTGAAGAGGGTGGAGAGGAGAGAGAGAGAGAGAGAGAGAGAGAGAGAGAGAGAGAGAGAGAGAGAGAGTCGTGTAGTCAGTGAGAGAGAGAGAGAGAGAGAGAGAGAGAGAGGAGAGAGAGAGAGAGAGAGAGAGAGAGAGAGAGAGAGAGAGAGAGAGAGACAGAGGAGAGATTGATTGATTAAGCTTCATTTCTCAACGGTGAAGATATTAGCACAAGGGCCGACTCACATATCTGCCGTTGCTACACTACTACTAATAACCAAGACATTCACAGTGAAATATTATGAGAGAGAGAGACCATTATGAGAGAGACAGACAGACAGACAGACAGAGAGAGAGATCAGTGGAGCCTTCAAAATCATTTAAAATCAAATATTTCTCAACAACAACAAAAACAATATTCCTAACCTTCAACCCCCACCCCACCACCACCACCAACTAATATCGTGGAAAATGTCATGAATTTGTCAGTTTAAAAATTAGATCATTGTAACGGTGTCGGTTGTTTGCTTTGTTGTAGTTGTTTGTCATTGCTGTTGCTGTTGCTGCCGTGTTGCATTTCTTCTTCTTTTCTCCTCTTCCCTTTTATTCGTTCTTTGTTCGCTGTATTGTCATGTACAGGGTGACCTAGACATAGGTCCATGGTAATGTAGTACTTATATTTTTGTCCTCTTTCGCCTCGTGTTCTTTTGTTGGCTTGCTTGTTTGCGTGTCACACGCAAAAGGGAAGTAACAAAATAACACGTGACACATTTTTTAAAAGTTTTAAAAAATGTGTCACGTGTTATTTTGTTACTTCCTTTTTTTCTTTGTTTCTTTCTCTTCTTGTTCTAGTTCTTGGGGAGGGGGGGGAGGGGGGGGGCGTGAGCTAATATCCACGCATGCCTGCCGAGCAATGAAAACCTCTGGCATCGCCTGTTAGCCTGTGTGATTATTTATAAATTGTGTACTGATGATGTGACAGTCCTGGAAAAAATAGATGCAACCTGCACCCCCCCCCCCCCCCCCCCCCCCCCCCCTTCCATCCCCCAAGCTACATCTAACTCTCAAGGGCTTTATGCTGGCCGTACTATTGATAATCATTAGTGTCATTCACTGCCGGATTATTTGCTTGAGATATAGTACCACACGAGTTGATGGGGAAATAAGATCGTGGCTCTGAATGCAGTGGTTGGTTGGAGGAAGCCCTGTCAAAGACTCTATTTGATTAATGGAATCACACACACACACACTCACACACACACACACACACACACACACACACACACACACACACAAAAGTGGTTCTGTGGAGCTTGTGTTAACACACACACACACTGACACACACACACACAACACACACACACACACACACACACACACACACACACACACACACACAAAAGTGGTTCTGTGGAGCTTGTTCCATATGTCAAAAGACCGAATCATGAAAAAGATTTCTGACCGAAAGTCTTTGTATTGTCAAAGCTAGGGTACACGACGAACGTTGCTGTCACTGGACCCGACAGTGACGGAATCTTCCCAGTCATACACTGTATTAAACTGACCTTATGCTGAGAAGATAGCCGCGCCAAGAACTTCGAACGGCAAGAAAACGAATCGTACTTGTGAGAAGGCCGCGTCCTGACTGAAGTGTCCGTGCGACCCTCACGTTCACAGCATGAGACAAGCTCACATCCGAACAAAGCGCTCTTTCCACAGTGAGAAGCACAATAGGCCTACGTGTTACACACGATGTGACTTCAGAGACTGTGATTTACCCTGACACGGGGCGAGTGACGAAATCGTCGTCGAATTGAGAGCGACGACCGCCTACCCCCGCGTGTGCGCATTGTGATTTTCGCGCGGATCGGTTTCTCGTGATATGAATGGCAGGCGTGATTGTAAAATCGCTCACGCCTGTATTTCACGGGTTGCTCAACTTTGAAAAATAAAATCAGTTGCAACTGAGTCTTTCCTGCAGAAGGGTCTAAATTTTCTGCATCTACACACGTTGTCTGCGTCCCGACCTGAAAATTTAACTTCTTCTTGTTGAAAAACTGTCCAAACCAGCACCAGAGGTGATTTGTTTCAAACGGAAATTGGAAGTTGCAGTTTGAAGTCGGTCTAGAGGTCGGAAAAGAGAGTTTGTGAAAGATGTTCCCGGTACACTCAACGCCAAAAGGTATGAACGCTTTACTTAGTTCAGTCATGGACGTACGTCCACACTGAAACGCGCTCGGGCCAGTTCGCTTGGGTTTTCGCCGGTGTTTTGCTGCTTCTTGTTACTTGGAAGTTTTGGTGCTCCCTTTCAAACAAACAATAAAGTAATAGCTTAAATTACCGACCTGCGCAGTGCTTTTGTTGCTTTACGGGCCACTGGTTTCTTTCCGGCGTCAGGGTCGCCGACATTCCTCTCAGTTGCAAACCCAAGCCGGTCATCTGGCGGTGGTGGTGAAGTGTTGCTTAATGTCCTCAGATGTCAGTTGACATATTAGGGACAAGTTGTGACCAATGCCGAAGCACGGTTCAATAATTCTTTACGTCCACAGAAACCAGGAGGCTCGTTAGGACGGACAGCTCAGGACGGCCACCTCGACTCTCACGCAGCTCCTGAACTATGAAGGTCATCTGGCTTGAGTACTGTTCTTCATCGTCGTTTCGTTTGCCGATAATTTTATGGTGTGGGGGGGGGGGAGTGACCACTGGGTATGATCTCAGTACTCTTGCAGTTGTTCGGCTTAAGTCATCACCTGAAAAATGCACGGTTTGAAAAAGGTATTGTGCTAATTAACTTGATTTGTTTATTTGTTCGTTTTGGGTTCATGTGTTGCTAACAACGTTAACAGCAGCGAGTGCTGGTTACGGCTCAGCATGTCTCAAAATTACTGTGCAAACCCAAACCTAAAAGGTAGAATCTCTTTTTTAGTTTCTCGACACCCTCAACCCCCCCTCCCCCCCCCCCTCAACACTGCCATATACTTGGGCGCGCGCGCGCGCACAAATACAAACACGCGCAAGCGCGCACACACACGCACACACGCATGCATGCACGCACGCACGCACACACACACACAAACAGACATACAGCACACACGCTGCATATTTTTTCTTAAAATATTTGATGCTCCATCGCCCGGTCGCCATGAGGGAAAAACTGCAAGCGGCGAAAACAATGAACAATGAAGTTTTATCAACGCCCTGAGCGCTCACATGATACGCATTAACCTAAATATGATATTCTATACACATGTAGAGCACAGTCCTACCAAAACAATTTACATAAAGTATTCTACGGAAAAACAAACACTGCCGGCCGTGTGTGTGTGTGTGTGTGTCTTTGTGTGTGTCTTTGTGAGTGCGTGCGCTCGTGCACGCGCGCGTGTGTGTGTCTCTTACTAACGTATGTGACCCGCTGTTGAACTGGGACATTACCGCCATTCGTCTGAATTGTTGACAAATCGGTTGCTGTCGACGAAATGCGCAAGAAGTTTGATCACGTCACGCACTGGTTCAGTCATGACCCATTCAGGCAGACAAATCTCAGGTGTTAGAAGTAACTCTCGCTATTACCAGCGCAAACAGCCCCTTGGTCTAGGAGTTAAACAATGGGACCTTGAAAATCGTTTTCCGTCATAATGTGAAACAGATTGAAGCCTAAAGCGCTTGTAGAATCAACAAAGGGGCTTAACTGGCGCGCGAAAGACGTCACATGCACACAACGACAAAGACCTGAATCACCTACGGTAACTCTCACCTGGCATGCGAGAGAATACAAGGTACATAACCCCCACCAGAGGTTCTGTATAACAGAAGCAGTAGCTCTCTGAAAAGGATGTGGGCCGGTTTGGCCTAGCGGTAAGGCGTTAGGCTGGTAAGCGGAAGGACCTCGGTTCGATACCGCTTCGGCTCTTTCTCTTCAAAAAGGTTGTGGTTTGTGGACACTGTCTTGTGATTTTGTCCATCACTTCCTACTGAAACATTAAAAAGGCTCTCTTCACTGCCCATTTTAATGCAGGAATCATTCTGGTGGTGACAGACCTCTCCCCCCACCTCCATACCCCCTTCCCCCTCCTTCTCCAGGTCCCTAATAAGCCTGACGGTTTCTGTGGACGTTAAGCGCCATGTTTGCTTAATTCTGTATAATAGAAGCAGTAGCTCTCTGAAAAGGATGCCTCCTAGCGGTATATACATTCTCCATTCAGTCTAGGCGCACTCGGCAGCACCTGTGTGTAGGCTACGGCATTAAAAAGAGAACCAATTGTTATTCAGGATTACATGTCAGCCACAAAAGCGTGTGTGTGCGCGGGTGGGGGGGGGGGGGGGGGGGAGGAAAGGGAGAACGTCACGTTATATACGTTTCATGTATGCATAATTTGTTTGTGTTCCTCTAGTTTTTGCCCATGCATCTGTCGCTAATCTCTTGCCCCACCCCCACCCCCATCCCATCCCATCATTTATCCTTGTGTTTTGTCTTTGTTTATTTATTTGAACCAACATGGCGTATGGCCTATTGCCAAGTGTGATCCAAGTTTTTTTCATTTAAAAAAATAATAATCCCAGCTTGTTTACGTGCTGTCGCTTTTATTTCCCCGCTTTTTATTTTTTGTTTATCCCCCTTCTCTCGCTCTCTCTCCCTCTCTCCCTTTTTGGGTCTTTTTTCTTCCTTTTTTTTCCTTTCTTGTTTGTGCGTCGTCGTCGTAGCAGCAGCAGTAGTAGTAGTAGTAGTGGTAGTTGTATGCTGTAATCGTAGTGGGTTCCTTCCTATTACTGGTTCGTTTTCCCCACAAAAAAAAAGGCTTATGACCAATAGTAAGGTTGTTTTCCCAGTTATAAGCTTCGTGTTGAACTGGGCGTTAAAATATTAAACACCCCCCCCCGGCCCCCAACCACCACTTTTTTTCTTTTTTTTTCTTTTTCTTTTTTTCTTGTTGGTTGGTTGGTTGTTTTTGTTTTTGTTCGTCTCCTTTTCGCTCATCTTTCATTTGTGTTTTCATAGGACAAGTCTGGGCCAATGTCTTGATTTTTCTTATGCATTTTCTCGGGCTCCTCAACACTTAAAACTTTCCCCAAATCCGTGCCTTGTGCTTTCTCCCGGGCCAGTCGGTGCTTGTTTCCCTTGACTCCAGCATGCCCAGAACCGCAGACCCACGCGAATTTTTGAACGTAGATGTCGCATGCCATCCCGTATTTCCTCGATTCGTCAGAGGAACTAGATTTCTCAAAACTTGTCAATCTGTTCAAGAAGGCCGCTCTTTCTGCAACAGGTAAAAGAGATCCAAATAATAAAAATAAAAATGGAAAAGTAAAAACTTGATACCTTGGAATTTGCTTTAAAATGCCCCGTTGATTTTAGTTTCAGTTTACAATCCTACGCTGCGTCGGTTGATAACTGTAAGATTAGTCTAATATAACTAGTTCAAAGCTTCACTTCAGTCTAATATAAATCAAGTGAAAAGACTTTAAATAAAAAGGAAGAAGAACGTTGTGTCAGTGGTGTAGACTACGGTTAGCTGGACTGGCTGTCAGAAAACAGCGTCAAGTGTCACAGCTGGTGCAACGGTTTCCAACGGCGGTCTTTGATCTCGTTCCGCTGGCGACTCGTGAACGGGCATCACGTGCCACACCAATCACCATGAGACGGTGCGTGCAACACGGAAGATCGAGGACACGTGTTGGTGCTGTCTGAGTTCCAGCTACGCTAAATGTAACAATTGAGGTTCTAGTGGTTCTATTCATCAGTCCCACCGCAACCCCCCACCCCACCCACCCCAGGCTTGCTGTAACGACAGAGTTTCTAGCGGTTCTATCCATCAGTTCTCTCTCACCCCCACCCCCCACCCCGCTCTCTCTCTTAAAGAAGATGGATTTTCTTTCTCTGTTTTCTAGAACTTAATTTATTTTGTACTTTGTGCCTGAGTATCGATAAATCGTTTTTAAAGAAGATGGATTTTCTTTGTTTTCTAAAACTTAATTTATTTTGTACTTTGTGCCTGAGTGTCGATAAATCGTTTTTAAAGAAGATAGATTTTCTTTGTTTGTTTTCTAGAACTTAATTTATTTTGTACTTTGTGCCTGAGTATCGTTAAATCGTTTTTAAAGAAGATGGATTTTCTTTGTTTGTTTTCTAGAACTTAATTTATTTTGTACTTTGTGTGTCTGAGTGTCGATAAATCGTTTTATTTTTTTGTTCTGTTTTTTGTTTCATTTCAACAAAATCCAGATGATGATCAGTGTATTCGTTTGCATTTGCTCGTACATAGACTGTCAGGATTTAGGCTAGGCCTGTTAGCTGTAACTATGCAAGGCTGTGTCGATATCGCTGACAGCAATGTGATGGTAGAACGAGGTCACGTATCGTACTGACGTCACCGACGATGTGACGCTAGGGCAGGGTTATATCGACATAACTGACAGAAACGTGATGCCCAGAGCAAGGTAACGCGTAAGGATCACTCGCTCGGTGACAGTGTGATGACAGAGCAAGGTAGGTTATATCACCGTAACTGACAGTGTGGTGATAGTGCAGGGTTACATAGACTGATATCAGATTGATGATACAGAAAATGCACACGCAGTGGAAAAACAAACACCGCAGAGAAAGGCCTTGACGACTGAGATATGGCAGCTTACCGCCGTCAAATGCACGGAAACGTAGTATTCTAAATAGTACATGTCCACATAATCGTAATTATCACTACGTAACTGACATCCAAACATATAAAAGGTTCAAAAGAACGCTCTTTATTTGGGCAAAACACAAAATGTAAATTTTTTCGGGGTAATCCCCTTGATCAAGCTACAAAACAACACTTAAACAACAGTTAAACGGTGAAAAACGATGAAAAAATGAGATGGTAAAAATTACTACGTAATTGAATTCGGTCATCATTACAATATCTGGGTAAGGTATTTCGTAATGATCAATTTTGGCACTAGTGTGCTTGAAACCGAGCGGCTAAAGACATTTTACGTGATGCAGAGATAGTCACTCTGTGTAGTGATATTTACTAATTATGTAGTGATGTGTACTAAGTTATGTAGTGCTAATTATGTTGAGATAATTACAACAATGTGTTTTTGGCGCTAGTATGCGGTTAAGTCTCTCAGTCAAAAGGACACAATTTATTACAAGGATGTTGGTGACAGTTCCAACAATGTGGTCAACACGGAATGTGGTGATGTTTACATTGATGTAGACATTTTGACAGATTGGTGCTTTTGACACTAGCAAGTCGTCATACGATAGGCGGTATAGTTCGGTCGTTAATCTAACTTTCTTTTGGTGTTATCTACTCTTAGCAGAACACTTGACTAGAGTTTTGATACTGCGTGAGTGTCACCCATATCGGTTAATGTTTTTTGTCGGTGCAATCTGAAACGGAACGAGGCCCAGTGTTTGTGTGCTCGAAAGACGCCACACAAACACAACAACAAAGACCTGAGTCGCCTAGCTACGGTAACTCTCACCTGGCATTCGAGTCAGTAATTACAAGGTACATAAACTCCACCACAGGTACAGCCTCTTTGTGTGGACGGTAAGCACCATGTTTACTTACTTGCATCCTCTTGGTGAGCCGGTGTGGCCTAGCGGTAAGGCGTTAGGCTGGTAAGCAGAGGGACCTCGGTTCGAATCCGCTTATGCTCTCCTTTCTCTTCAAAAGTTGTGGTCTGTGGACACTGTCTTGTGACTTTGTCCCTCACAATTAATGAAGCATTAAAATGGCTCTCATCACTGCCCATCTTAATGCAGGAGTCATTCTGGTGGTGACAGTGTTGCGATGGGTATAACTGATAGTCTCCCTCTTCCCCCACCCACATAACCCCCTCCCCCCTTCCCTAATAAGCCTTACGGTTTCTGTGGACGTTAAGCACCATGTTTACATTCTCTGGTCTCTGGACACAGCTAGGTCTAGGTAGGTAGTGTCGCTTAATGTCCTCAGATGTCAGTTGACATGTTAGGGACAAGCTGAGACCAATGCCGAAGCACGGTTCAATATAGCTTTACGTCCACGGAAACCAGAAGGCTCGTTAGGACGGACAGCCCAGGACGGCCATCTCACTCTATCTCTCCTGAACTATGTGCGTGCCAGCTGGGTCTTTGCTGTTGTGTTCAGTTGTGTCAGTGACGTCTTTCGAGCGATGATTAACGCCCTCGTGCTTTGAGTCTTTCTCGGCCCAGTTATCGTGAATCGTTTTGCCTTATCTAGCGTTTTTTAACACTAGTTTTAGTATGTCACATTGTTCCGGGTTGCCTTGCCTTATCTAGCGTTTTTCAACACTAGGTTCAGAATGTCACGTTACTCAGTTGCAAAGTTTTTTTTTTTTTACTGGAGCGCTTTAAAAAAACAAAAACAAAAAACAACAACAACAACTTTGCTCCGTGACTTAGCAACATGGTCATTGACTTATCGGTCGTTGGACTGAAGGCGATAGTGCAACGGACCTTGAACTAACCGGGCTAAAAACAAGTGTCAGTGAAAGTCATAAGCAACCTGATATTCAAGGTAGCAAAACAGCGTTCGTTTTTAAAGTAAACATGGTGCTTAACGTCCACAGAAACCGCAAGGCTTATTAGGGACGGGGGGAAGGGGGTATGGCGGTGGGGGAAGAGGGAGATTATATACCTATCGCTACACTGTCACCACCAGAATGATTCCTGCATTAAGATGGGCAGCGATGAGAGCCATTTTAATGTTTCAGTAGAAAGTGATGGCCGGACAAAGTCACAAGGCAGTGTCCACAAACCACAACCTTTTTGAAGAGAAAGGAGAGCCGAAACGGTATCGAACCGAGGTCCTTCCGCTTACCAGCCTAACGCCTTACCGCTAGGCCAAACCGGCTCACTTTTCCGTTTTTGTCTTGCATGGTGTTGTTGTTGTCAATAAAAGTAAAAATAAATTTACAAAAATCAGTTACTGATTAGTTTGTATCCGCCGCCCTCCACCCCCGCAGGACTGGCGGGAGGGGGTGCAGTGGGTGGGGGTGGGGGTGGGGGTGCTGGAAACATCTAAGTATCTTCCTTTGCTTTATCTGTCAGATTTTGTCTCTACAATGAATACAGTTTCGTGTATAACCGCAACCGCCAGTAGCGTCATTTGTGCCATAATCAAAACCTGGCCTGCGTTACGGCTGTAACTGGTTTGAGATCCGTACCACTGAACCACAGCGAGTCGTCCTTGCAGGTGGTGTGCATAATCTCTTCTAGCGCGAAACATGATGTAATACAAATAACATGTACGTCCCGTGCGCTCACGCATCTGTCATTCGCTTTGACTTGCCAGAGGGTCGAACGACACCCACCACGCTGACGTATTCCGTACACTGGCAGTGCAGGTGATAAAGTGATAGTGGCGTGATACGTTTTTCGTTCTATATTGTGCTGCTTTTGATCGAGAAGACTTTCGGAGCGCTACAAGCGGGTATGTAGCCCATTACTGATGTTGACTGTGGTACAGGCTCTGTAACTATGGAACGGCTCTTTTGGGAAGGTTGCTGTGCTGTTGTGAGCTTTCTCTGCGGCGTTTGGGAGATTCTGTTCACATTGTGTACGTTGATTTGTGTGTTTGTGTGTGTGTGTGTGTGAGTGCGCGCGCGTGCGTGAGTGTGGCAGAGAGAGAGAGAGAGAGAGAGAGAGAGAGAGAGAGAGAGAGCCCGTGTTCGGCTAGCACAATTTTCTGAGTGACATTTAAAAGATTGTCTTGATCAAGGCCGGTGCCTGCGTGCACCACGTGAGGTGCAATGTGACTGCTAGACGTCAGTGAACTATTACATTCCCCGATCAGTTCTCGTCCGCTCAAGATTCTATCTACGCGATGGGGACAGCCCATGTGCGCTCCATCCCGTATCAGAAGTCTCCTCAACGTTGCCTTTGACTGAACAGTTCTAATGTTGACCTGGCTGACGCGGACGGTCCTTTTTCGTCCTTAGAATAGACATAAAGCCGGACCGTCGAGCGCTTCTTCTTTCTACTGCTCTCTCCTCCCGGCGATCCATGACTAGTGGATCCACGTCTCTCTTGTCCATGCGGCATTTTGTGCCCGCGGCAGGTAGTGTCCCAAGCTCCTCAACACTTCAGATCTTCCGAGACGCAAGCCAGTTTGATCAGCTGTGATCCCCCCCCCCCCTTCTCTATTTTTCCGCCTGTCTGTAGATCTCGGCTCTGTTATTCCTTGACTCCGGCCTGTCAGTCGTAGACATTACATCAGCCAAAGCCGTCTTGGGAGGTGAAGGTGAGTGTGGAATGCACGATTGACACGTACAACATCACTTACTCCAGGCGGTCTCACTTGGGCTTCCCGCGTTCTGCTTGTTATAGCAGACTCATTGACTCTAGTATGAGGAGGATGGCCCATGTGTGGCACCGGCCTGACAGTGAGGCACCTCTCAAAGCCGCATTCCAGGCGAAGGACATGTGGGACGTGACAGCAAACACCGTCCGCACACTGTCCACTCCAGCACAAGTCGGCCACGTCAAAACCAGCACTCAGATCTGGCCTATTCAGTGCCGATCTCCAGAACCGAATACCGGAAGCAGTTCTACTTCCCAAAAACGTTTGTTGACTGGAACAACCTTTCGGGGCATGGCGGGTAGCTCAGTGCCGCGACTACCCTGCGAGTGGCCCTTCCAGGCGTCTTTCATGGTGCGGCTTTACGTCCACAGAAACCATAAGGCTTATTAGGGACGGCGGGCGAACGGAGGTGGGGGAAGGGTCCGACCCTGCTGCCCCTAATCAAGTCCTCGCCCCCCCCCCCTCTCTCTCTCTCTCTTTCACCACACGCGGCCGCGACCCCGGCCTACCTGAAAGTAACAGAGCCTTTAACCTGGCCGATGCCGGTTGGTCACTCTGTATAGAGACACTGCGTTAGGCTTGCTGTAGTAGCTCTGCTCTATGGATGAAACTGAGAAGAACTTGACTGAGACTGCATTTCCGAGGTCATCACTTGTCACTGAAGCTGGAATCGGTTTGAAACCCTACAGGCCGCGCGTACTGTTTTCGTCGGATGGCGACCTTCCGGTTTGACAGTCGTGAAGCCCCATCCTGATTGGCCTTTTGCGTGTGAACATTGGGAATCTCTGTCTGTCTGTTTCACTGTGTGTGTGTGTGTGTCTGCCTCTCTCTCTCCCTCTAGTCTCTCTCTTGTTTGGAACTAAACTAAACTGCCTGTATCGTACACTTTCCGGCAGGGTCTATTGTTTTTAGTATTGCCTGCATGTCGTATACTGCGCCGGCTTTCCGGCCGCAAACCGCGTGGACTGTGTACTGAATTAATGGTAATCACTGAAGTAACTGGCAGTTACGGACTGAGCCATGACTGCTTTATTAGTGGGTCAGGTCATCGGCAAAGGCTAACAAACCAGCGGGGACTGAAATGGTTGTTAACAATACTGAGGTTTAAATTTGATTTAATTGTGGGGCAGCTACGGTCTGAGGAAAAAGTCCCGGGCCACTAAAAGGTTGTATGGAACGGTCCGCCGGATTAGTACTAAATGATTGTGCCCGGGCCCGCTTCTGAGTAAACGTCCGGGTGCCATTCAGTGGGTCCGGCCGCCGGTTGAGGGGAAGCCCGGGACTGGCCCGGCTTACCGTGACGACGTGCCGCAGCGGGCCCGGGCCCGGGTGTTGGTGGGACAGCGCCGCAGCGGATCGGCCCATTCACAGTCCGGCTTAGTGTTTTTTGGATTCAGTCTTGTTCACAGCCTTTGCACAGTTTCAGTCCCCCATCTAACCTATTTACAGTGTGTGAATTGTGTGTGTGTGTGTCAGTGTGTTCGTCGATGGCGGCTTTCCCCGGCCCAAGCCGGCAGTCGTTCACATACACACACACACACACACACACACACACACACACACACACACACCACACACACACACACACACACACACACACACACACACACACACACACACACACAGACACTGATGACGCACACTGACTCAGTGTGCGTCATCATTGTGTGTGTGTGACACGACTCTGACAAACACTGAAACAAACGTACACAATTTTTGACTCGGTCTTAGTTCGGTGGGATTAATTTTTATTGCCGCACTGAGCCGGTAGTTTCAACACTAGAACCGGCAAATAGTATCACTGTTCAACGCCGCAATTGAAAGTTCGCTGAATTAACGCTAAGAATCAGTCTATCCGGCCAAGTTCCGGCACTGATGATCAGTCTGATACTTATTGATTTTTTTTAATGAATGTATATGGAGACAAGTCAAGTTTTGCTTGAAATCCCTCTTTTACAACGGCATGTATATGTTTCTTTCAACACATCCCTCGAACCATACAGTTGACGCGGCCGCAAGGTAGACTAGCTGCGGCTGCATAACTGTGGTATGCATCTAGACTGTTATTTCGATCATCGTGGGCCAGGGTGCGAGCATACCGGAAACCAGATGCTGAAGAATGGTTGACAGCCTCACGCCACTGTCGTCTGATACGACCCGGTGTTTACGTTGTGTAGGAAGGCCGGTTGTAGCCGGAATCTCACGTGTTGCTGTAGTATTTACTAATTTTGTTCGTACCTGGGCCACAGAAAGGTTTGTCTTTGTCTGCGATTTGTTGCCAGAATATTAGTCATAACTAATTATCCCAACAGCCTGCAAACGTGATGTAAACATTAAAAATAAAAAAAAACAGAAAAAAGCGTTCCTTTTATTATTTTAGATCACGGTTTACAGCGACTGACGACAACGTTTATGCATAGAGTGCTTAGTAATGTAGCAGTGGGCGACGTTTTTCGCAATGTGAGAAAGAGTTCCATGAGTTGCTCGTATGTTTCAGTTTGCACTTCATATTAGCACAAATGTCTACATACACAGCTTAGCCGCCAGTTCTTTTTCGGTTGTTTTGGGAAAGTTATAGTTTCCAGAAAATGGTCATAGAATCTATTCACAACTGGAAAATGACGCATCTAATACTGAATAATAGACAGCCAGACGGATCGGACCGTTTCCTGAGGAATAGCCACAATGTATGGACCTGCGGCAAAATCACCCAGATTCACATTTTCAAAATATAGCCTGAAACACTTTCATATCGAGGCTAACCATTTGTGGAAAGGCGACTAATATTGGATATTTATGTATATATATATATCCCCAAATTTTCATTATTATATATATATATATATATATATATATTCTATTTGGTAAACTGTGAGCTGTATAATAAAATGAAATAATAATAATTAAAAAGTGAGTGTGACTGTGAGTGTGTCTTTCATGCATTTTAGTTTGGCAGCATCAGTCTTTAATATTTTTATCAGTTATCACATAGCAGTTAGAACACCAGAAGCTTCAGTTCTGCAAATGTAGGGGGGGTTCTGCTGCAGTTAAGGAGGCTAGTTCCTGTAAGTTTAGCATGAACAGTAAGAATGGAGATCACTTTTATGATGGATTCACTTGGGTAGCAATGTCCCATGTGACTTGAATCATTCAATGAATGTCATTACATTTACAGTTCATGGATTATATAAAAGGATGCTAAACTGGTCTTTTGTGATGACTTACATGGTGTTGTTCACCAAACAGGGACAGCTGTTGGCCTGCCACCACTAGCTGTTACTCCCTTGCCTACGGAGAGCACCAGTGCTGAGAGCACCCAGGAACCCTCTACAATGGCAGCTGACCAAAGACGAGAGAGTTCATGTGTGGATGAGGTGGCTGAAAAAGAAAAAGGCAGGTCAGATGTGGATGGGGGCGCCTGCAAAGTGGTCTTCAACCTGGATGATGATGAGCCCAGCGGTGATGACGAGGATCACCCTGAAGCCACGGAGCACCCGGGCCCCCTGGTCAGGCATCCTCGACTTCAGCGGCTGTACAGCTCTGACTCCAGCTCGGCAGCCCCTGGCAGTCCTGGCAGCTCCATGGATGCTGAAGCTGACTCGGGCATCTTCACCAGTCCTGACAGCTCCAGCTCCAAGACAGTCCTCAGGTTGCTACCATTTTTAGTCTTTGCTATAGAACATGGCTAGGGCAGGTAAAAAACTTTAGGGATTACTGATCTCTATTTCATTTAGCACTAGTACTCCACTAGTGAAAGGGATAGCAGAATTACTGATCTCTCTATTTCATCAAGCATTAGTGTAAGTGAAAGGGGACAGTGTGGCTAAGTAGACAATGAACTGCACTTGGGATGTAGTGGTTGCGGGCTTGAATCCCAATTTGGACAGCAGCCTTTTCCATGCTTTCCTTATCTCAGCGTTAGGGTGGTGGACTCCTCTAATGCTGCAGTAAGATAATAAAATAAAAAAACAGGTCCTAATTTCAGGGTGGTGGGCTTGTCTAATGCTTCAAGAAAGGTAAAAAACAAACAAAGCCCTGTGTAACATGGTCATGCCCATGTGAACTCATGCAAGGAAAGTATGTCATTGGAAAAATGACCTGGCAAAAAATCTAGAAAGTCCAGCAGCATGCAGAAGTTAAATTCTCTTCTAGCTCACTGGGTTAGTGAATGTAAAAATCTACCCATAAAGGAATATAGACATAAATTTTCCCCCCTAAAAGTTCATGACAATTTTAATTTTAATTTTTACTTCTGACTCGGCCTCATTTTTGCAGTTTTTGTCAAGTTAAAGTGAAGATGACATTGCATTGCAGACAACACTGCTCTTATTTCTTCTCTGGTGATTAAAAAAAAAAGTGTTAAAAATATTCAGAAAAATCATTGCACGAGTCAGAATTATGACTTGCCCAAAGGCTAGCAATTTTTGGTCTCAACTCTGTGGGAAGCTTTTCAACTCTGTCAGGTGACCAGACAAGTGTAATATTTTGCAGCCCTGCATGGGTGATGGTGAGTGGGGTGGGGGAAGAAAGGGTGGCAGAGAAAAAGAAAAGATGGAAAGAAAGAAATTCTGAAGGAGTTTGAAGGTTTGAATTGAAACAATTTTACTTGTTTGAAAGTGGTAAAATACTTAAACTGATGGGAGCAGCCATAGTAAAATAGTAACAATTGCAGTGGTAATGCTACTTTTGTAATGTATTGAGGTTCACCTGATTGTGTTAAACTATAATTTTTACTAATGAGGCCGTAACTTTATTTTTTTATTTCAAAACAAAATTAAATATAACTTAACAATATCCTGTTTGTTAAAGCTGAACCAAACCCCAAATACATGGGTCCTGTTGATAGGAACAGAACAAAATGAGCAGTTTATTTTACTCTTTTTTGGTATGGTTTGTTATTGTAATATAAATTAATGTTTTGAACTTAGTCTTGAAAAGACCACCATGAATACTGCCATTTTGAGCCTAGTCAGTGATGTCAAAAACAAGGCAAGCATGTGTGGCCAAAATATCAAATGGGTTTGCCCTTGTTTGTGATGCCACTGATACAAACTCCTGGCCACAAAATGGCAGCACTTGTGGTCATGTTTTTAGTGCTTTCAAACATCAATTTTTAACAAACAGGATGAGAATTTAAGCTGTCAGCAGCTGTGTGAATAATAGACATGTATTCCACTCCTATTGTTAGGACACACAACACATCTTTGGTTCATTGCCCCTTTATTTAATGACATGTATTTCAGACAGAATTTGGTTTACAACATTGGAGAGAGTAATTTACCCTTTGTCTATATAAATCTTTTACTTTAAAAAAATAATTAATATATATTATAATAAATGTTTTTAATAATAAGCTTTTGCTAAAGCAATTTTAATTCAAGTGAAGTTGTTGAGTAAACGTGGGGTGCGTATTAATATTGAAATCTATGCTGTACGCTTGCACTGCCCAAAATATTTTTGAGCCCGAGACTGGTGCACATAACAAAAAAACAATGTCAGTGTATTGGATATAATTATAAGTGATGAAAAGTTTCAGTTTAGTTTTGCAAGCTATACATAGAGGGTTCTGGGCTGCCAGTCTGCCAAGCAGCTTTAGCCAGTCAGAAATATAACTAATACTGCAGACCTGTGAAAGGCCCTTAGAGTTAGAGTGGCTGCCGTTTTAGTTCCACAAGCTAAAGTAAAACACAGCAAGAGCCTGAAAGCCTGGTGGATTTAGAAGAAAACCTGCAAAATAACTAGTGAAATGCACTCATCCACGAAGAGAGGCAGCAACCGTAATCAGATGAGGTAAATTACATTCTGTTAAATGCTGGAATCGGAATGAAATAACTGTGCATTTCACCTGTCGACATGATGCGCGCAAGTACACGACACAAGCTTGTGGGCCATTACTGTGCCTGTGGGAAGAGGATTTCAGAGCTGAAATCTTTCATTGATTTACTATTACTGTGGCTGATTGCTTTGCTCTGAAGTCCAGGTAAGTCATCCCGTGGGTAGGTTTAAACAGTGCAAAGAATGATTAAACAGAAAAATGGGTCTTTAAACTCTTTTTCAGATTGGTAGACTTAGCTTTACCAAGGTAAGCAAGAGACTCCTGCTTGATTAGTGTCAGAAAAAGGCAGTGCATGATATGGTCACTGGTAATACTTCGGTTAGTGACAGCGCTGGTATCACACTAAATTAATGCTTTCTGCTTTGAATTGCTAGTATGGTGGTTTTTATGCAGATGGAACAAGTTTTTCAATGTTTTGCTTAAGCATTGCAGTGATGGTTATATTCTTCGCTTCATTAACACAGGAAGTAATTCAAACCTGTCTGGTTCTCCTTATTCAGTGCAGATAGACTGTTTACCTTTACAAACATGAAAAATTATTTAAGCTTATCAGCATCCTAGTTATGTGTCACCGTAGGTATGATTGGAAACTTAGGTTCAGACTAGCCTGGGCAAGTAAGCGTAAATTCTAACCAGCAGTCCCAGTCTTGTTACCACAGCAGCCCATGCAAGTTTACTCCCACAAGTCCAGGCGTTGTTTCCACAGCAACCCAAACAAGTGTATACTATGTGATAGTGATGACCATATTCCCACTTGTCCCAGTCTTGTTACCACAGCAACCCATGCAAGTGTACGCCCACAAGTCCAGGCTGTGTTTCCAAAGCAAGTAAACAAGTATACTTTATGACAGTGATGGCCATAGAAGAGCACATCTGAGTTCCAGAGTGACAAAAATTTGCATCATGTTAAGCTTGATTTTGTGTGGTTTATTTTGACCATATAATGGGGGGGGGGGGGTTGCTGTAAGTTTACTAATAAATATATGTTATTTGGGTTAAGCCTTTTGACCAGCTTACTAGCTATCTGTCTGTCCTTTCATGGCAGTTTTTTTAATGTGGACATTTTCCTGGGTGATGTGATGAACATCAGAGTGTGCATGGTGGTGGTGCTACTGAGCTGTAGTCTCTTACCCATTCTTTTGCCACCTTTATTTCAAGCAGTTAAAGCTACACTGTTGTCAGTTTCTACTTAAGCAGTATGTCTGGGGAAGTTCTTAATGCGATCAGGGTCAGATTTTGTATGGCTGTTATCTAAATGGGTTAGACAGTAGACTCCATGTGCAGTAACACTAGTTTTGAATTTGGTGGTTATTGAAGCAGTAATACTTCAAGACACATGTACTTTGTAACTGATGGAGTTCCTGGTTCATAGAGGAAAAGAAAGAAAAAGAAAAAATAATTGCATGGCCTTTTCCTGGACTCACTGGAGTCTTTCAAACTTTGACAACTACAAGGTCACAGGAACATTAAATTCTTGTCAGATCCAGTTGAAACATTATTTGGTTGTTATGCCTGGGTAGCAAGAAAGTTTGACTAAGTAACTCTGCAAGTGCAAACACTCTGTCCTTTTGAATGTTAGTGTACAGAAACAGTGAGTATTTGTTTGTATTTTAATTTCCATTGATTCATTTTGATATTATGTTGGCCTTTTGCTTTGCTTGATATGACATACAAACTGTGACTCTTGGTAATGGTCGGCATTTTGGCTGTAAGTTGTTAGAATAATTGTTTTGCTTGTGTGTGTGTGTTGGTAAATGATTTTTGTCAGGGTGTGGGTGTGGTTGTTTTGACTGGGGATTTTTTTCATGGGACTTTGGGTCAGCTTCCCTCAGGAAAGGCAGCTGTGACTGTCCATTCATATTGCTCCTGCCTCTACACTTAACCTAACAATAATTAACAGCAGTGGCAGTTTCAGATAAAATTTTGCCAGGCCAATAACCAAAGCTACCCCCCCTCCCGTCCCCCCCACCTCCCACCCCCCCCACACACACACCCCTGCCACCCCCTTGCCTCATAGTCAAGGAGATAGTTTCCTTCTTGAGCAAAAAGCATGAACAAGTCTTTCAAACTTTATAGGATAGGTGCTTGTATTTAGCATTTCTGAGTCACTTTCAGGTTGTCTATGACCAAATTTCAGTTATTGATCAGGAGAATTTAAAATGTATTTGCTTTTTTGTTTTGAATGTGAGTCCTCTCACCATTCGCTTTTGTTTGCATTCAGTTGAATGCCATTTTTGCAGGTTATATTTGGTTTAAAAAAAAAAAAGTCAAAGATATTAAGGTAAAAAATAAGTAAAAACGTCAGTGAGAGAGAATCGACATTGATTGACCTGCACACACAACACACACACACACACACACACACACACACACACACACACACATACTGTGCATGTGCACACATACAGTGTTTCTTTCTCACAGTTTCCCTTTCTTTGGCATAGTCCCCAACACACCTCGTTTGGTAGCATCCTCAATGTTACTACTCCATGAAATATGTCATAAATAAATCATGATCGATGTTACCAAGAGAGCTGGGGAAAGTAGGCGTGGCCTCAGTTAACCTTGACCCGGAAGTTGATTATGTGCCAGGCAAAGAGCATTACCAAAACGCCTAGCAATGGTTGCATGTTGACTGCTACTGTGCTTGTAATGCGCAATGTGATAGCTTTTGAGAGCGGATTCTTTTGAATCTTTTCAGTTGCGATCACTTGATTGCTTGACTGAGTAGACTGTGGCAGACTAGAGTGTCTTTAGAGTGCCTCATGTAATACCCATGGCCTATCACAGGTAAGGTTTGACCTGGTCAGTGGTCAGTGAACCGGTGTGATCTATCTAGCCGACCTTTACACTCGAAATCGAAGAGCTTTGATCTTTACTGGATGGTCGCAAGCAATGCACTTTGTAAAGGTTGTGGAGTTTGCTGATGTGACACTTCAGTATGATGTGTTGCACTTCTAGCCACCCCAAAACCAATAAAAAATATTCGCTCTTCGGTGTAAAAAAATGTGTTTTTGGACTCTAACCCCATAAAAAAAAACCAAAAAACACACGTGACTATGCTTGTGCACCGACCATTAGGCATGTTTTGCTTTGAGGTTCTGGCATATAAATTTTGCTCTGTCTCTCATCATTTGCTATGCCCTACCTACTGTTATTTCTTCATCTTCTTAACCAGTGCAACTGCAACTTGTGCAAATAGTTTTTTCGTTCAAGTTTTGTGTGTCAGAATTTAAACATAGTAGTATTACTCTGGACTGATCAGGTGGAAGTTTTAAACTAGAGCTGTAACTAGTAGTAGTCTGATGTTTGCAATTTCTTACACCAATAACTGCGTCACTGAAGTTTTCCTCCCAAAAAAAGTACTGATAAAGATCACTGTAATTATTTTTAAACAATATGAAAAAGGGGGAAAAAAGGAAAGAAAGAAACAAATTTAAACCAAAATATAAAAAACATCACACTACCACCGCACTGTCATCACAGTCATAAACCTAAGATTCAAGACTGATTTCCTGTCACCTCTGGTAGGGCACTGCCATTGGAGATTACAAAAAGAACACAGACTTGTACATTGTATTTGTAACAAACCTGTGTATATATATATATATATATATATATATATATATATATATATCATACATGAATTCTTTGATCTCAAAACAAAATAGGGGTAAACTAAGTTGTATGAGACAAATTCAGCAGTTTCCTCTGTGACTAGGTATGATCCATTGTATGATGGAACTTTTAATAGACTGTCTGATTAAACTTTGCAAACTGCCCTTTGATGAAAAACTGTTGGATGGAGTAAAATAAAAATGTAAATTGTGATCTTAAGTGAAAAATGACAGTATATCAAAACATTGGCTGCACTTGTAGTATACCTGGCATAGGTTATTGCGCAGTAAGAAAGAACAAAAAATTAAAAGATTACATTGTAATAATCATATAATGACTACACAATGTTACAGGTTTGAATTGAGATGATTTCAGTATATTTGCTTCACTGACTAGGCAGACACTGTTGTGTCTAGCAAACAGCAAGAGAATGTTACAATATAAGTGGGTCTGTCTACTCTTATGAGGTGTTGTCTATGCTGACTCCACTCCTAGTCCTAGTTTCATTTCTCAAAAACATCCCACCTCCCCACTCTCCTCCCTGCATGCAAACACACAGACAGACACACACACACCACGCACACACACACATACTTCCCATTTAATTTCTCAAGAATCTCTTCCCCATTTCCCAAGAATCTCCCCATCCCCACTCCCCCATTTAATTTGAGAAGAATATCCCCTCTCCATTTCTACATTCCTCATTTCACCCCCCCCCCTCCCCCCAACCACCACCACTACTCCCTATGTAATTTGTCAGGAATCTCCTGTCCACTCCCCATTCATACCTGAAGAATCACCTGTGTGCACACAGATGCACGTGCACACTTTCACAGACACACAACATATAACGCACAGGTACACATGCACGCACATACACATACACATGCAATACATGTACTGATGTAGTATGTATAGTATTTATATTAAGTGCACTGTGGGTGCAAGCAAACATGCATAATGCTGACCAGGAGGTCTTCCTCCTGTGCTGCCTCCCTCACAGACCTCCTGGCACCCAGCTCCAAGTATTATATAAGTCTTAACACCCACCCAGTGACACATACCTGCATATTGTGCAAAGACCATGGCACCTTGTTTGTAGAACTAGGTAAAATACACCTATGTGACTGGACATGCTGAACACGTATTGATCCAGTAGCTGGTAATAGCTAAAAATAAACCATTATGCATGTATGCCTTGCGTTGATAGGTTTGGCACACAATACCAGCACAATAGCACTAACAAGTGTGCAGTCTTGAGAAGAAGAAAAAAATGCTTTTGCGTATAATTACATAGTCCTGCATGGAAATGTGTTGTTACTTGGATTATGTGACATTTTGGGTACATCATACAGGCATAGTGACTTTTGTCAAAAGTTTTGTTGTTGTTGTTGTTTTTGAGTTATAGATGTGTACCAAGTTGTTGGAAAAGGACAAAATGTAGCACAAACTGATGTTGCTATGGCTGATGAGTTTGCAAAGATCTCTGACAAACATGTTTTGAAGTTTTAGGCATAAAGCTGATTGTTTTTAAAAACTAAACTACTGCTGTACTAGACTTAACATTATTAAAAAAAATAATGTTATGGACTCAGTGTTGTTAAAAATCATTCATCTGACCATTTTATCTCAAAGAATAAGAAATCAGTTAATCTATTAGTCAAAATGTTCTACTGTATTTGAAAGGGTTATTATACTCTAAAAGTGACTATACATTTATACCATCTGCTTGATTTATACTTGTATGTCTAATACCTTAAATTCACCTCTATTCTTTTAACCTTGTCTCAAAGGAAACTGCTGATAGCACTGATTAAGTTGAATGGTTTTCATAGGTTATTTGTTTATAATGGTTATTATTGTATACAGAATACTTCCTTGGTTTGTGTATTTTGTTATTGTTGTCAAGTTATTGCTTTAGTATTTACAGTTTTTATATTTCTGTTGTTTTGTTCTATTTTATTGATTATTATATAACATGTGGGGGGGGGGGGGGGGGGGGGCTGTGATGGGGGAGGGGGTGTAACAAATATGTCACTATCAGTATCACATACACATGTATTCTCTCTCTCTCACACACACACACACACACACACACACACACACACACAGGCATGCAGTATTTTTGATGTACAAGTGTTATATATTGCAAAGAGGTTGTATTATATCATATATTATTTGATATAATATTATTCAAAGGCACCCAGCGGTTAGTGACTAAATGATTCAGTAAGTGACATGTTTGAAAGCTGTTCAGGAAGATGATATGAGGCTATTGACAGGAGGTACAGAAGGTGAGATTGCCTTGTGCATGATTCAGATTGCCTTGCTAGTTGATATGAAGTTGTAAAAAGAATGCAGCATTAATTTAAGATGGAAAAAGTGCACAGAAGCGGGGTCTACACTGACACTTCTTTGTACACAAGGACTAGTTGTCAATGTCAGTACAAACAGGTTTCAGTATTCAGGGCCTATGCTGACACTTCACTGACAGTACACAAGGACTAATTGTCAGTGCCAGTACAAACAGGTTTCAGCTTTCAGGGCCTATGCTGACACTTCACTGACAGTACACAAGGACTAGTTGTCAATGTCAGTACAAACAAATCTCAACTTTAAGGGCCTATGCTGACACTTCACTGACAGTACACAAGGACTAGTTGTTAATGTCAGTACACACAAGTCTCAACTTTAAGGGCCTATGCTGACACATCACTGACAGAGCACAAGGACTAGTTGTCAGTGTCAGTACAAACAAGTCTCAACTTAAGGGCCTGTGCTGAAAGTACACAAGGACTTGTTAATGTCAGTACAAACCGGCATCAGCTTTCAGGGTAGTCTGGGTTTTCTTTTGAGACCCATTTGTGTCTGGTTTTGAAAAAAGGGGTGGGGGGTGGGGGGGTATGTTGGCAGACAAGTGTAGCAGTGTGATAACAGCAGCAGACCTCACTTGCTTTAAAACAATTTATGATAAATAATTCGAAGCCTACCCCCACCCACCTGCCCGAATGTGCAGTATGGTATGGAAGTGATATATATTATATAAAACTATTTGCAAATGATGCCGTTAATCTTGACTTTTAGTTTGGAGGTTTTCTTCCATTCCAGACACACCATGTCCGGTATTTCACTGGACACCAACAAGGGAAGGCGTGCCTACATCAAAGACTTCTGTGTGGCCACTCCTGAGGAGTTTGTGAAGAGCTTTGGAGGAGATGTTGTGATAAACAAGGTATGTACTATGTAGTCGAACAGTGGCCACCAGTGGCTGGATTTTTGTAGAGTTTCTGAATGTCACATTGCAGGTGGTGTTGAAAGTATGGTTAAACAGAAAGTAAATAGCAGGTTGGATGTTTGGGGATGGGAAAATGGTAACAGTTTTCCAAGTCCTACTGCAGCTACTTGCAGTTGCAAATCACTGCACAAAAACCAAGAAGGGTGATAAGTATATAAATTGACTGTAGAAATGATTCACCTTGGAGCAAGAGAGTTAAGACCCTTTCTCTTTAGAACTCAGAACTTGCCTCCGTTGTTCCACTGTTGATCGGGAGCAGAGAACTTGCCTCCATTGTTCCGCTGTTGATCAGGAGCAGAGAACTTGCCTCCGTTGTTCCGCTGTTGATCAGGAACAGAGAACTTGCCCCCATTGTTCTGCTGTTGATCAGGAACAGAGAACTTGCCTCCATTGTTCCTCTGTTGATCAGGAGCAGTTTTATGTTTTGTAGTTGCGTTACTGACTTGGACTTGAAAAGGAGCTAATGAGCCACAGTATAGTAAGGATGTGTAGACCTGTAAGTTATTTCCCCTTCTGCTGCTTTATGCACCTGTTTGCGTGGTGTGCAGGTGCTGATTGCCAACAATGGGATTGCGGCGGTCAAGTGCATGCGTTCTGTGCGGAGGTGGGCCTACGAGATGTTCCGCAACGAGTTGGCCATTCGCTTCGTGGTCATGGTTACGCCGGAAGACCTCAAGGCCAATGCAGGTCAGTGATGGCAGCTTTTTCTTTTCTCTCTTAATCTCACAGTCAGTAATGTGTATTTCCTGTGAATGAGTTTTTTGCATTAAAACATGGGAATTGGTCTTGCATTGCGGATGACCTTGTAGCGCTGATCCCATGTGTCCAGCTATACATGATACAGAAGATCAAAAGACAAAACGCGTAAAAGGTTCCAAATAAGCCTCTTTTTTAAGACAAAACGCGATAATGTGTCCAATAAATAAGTAGTAAATCCTAATAGTGTTATTTTTGAACCTTTTATGTGTTTGATCTAGTTTTTTTTTTATGCTAGGTGTCATTCTTGTTTCAGATTTTATAATACAGAAGAGCAAAATAATGTTTTGTTTTAGAGTACATCAGAATGGCGGACCAGTACATTCCGGTGCCAGGGGGGACCAACAACAACAACTACGCCAACGTTGAGCTCATCCTGGACATCGCCAAACGCACACAAGTACAGGTGGGTGGGCGGCACTTTCTTTGATGCTTCTCAGATGGTAGTTTTCCTGGGGGAGTAGGGGAGGACTTTGCGGCTTCAGTGATCCATGGACAAACTTGTTGTTCTGAATGATTTTGGATTTAATTTAAATTTGAGTGGAAATGTAATCATTTTAGTGTCAGGATTCCATAAATACGTGCTCTTTTGGCACTGTAAGAATAATTACACTGAATGATAGGAAAAAAACGTTTTTTGCATCTGTATTAATTCAAAGCCTAATGACATTAGTACTTATGGAATCTGACTTGCATTTGTATGGACTTGAAGTTTGTTCTGTATTCATGTTGACATGTATTTACAGAACCCTAACAGTAGGCGGTAAGTCCATCCACTGAGAAAATTGTTGTGTTGATGTGGTTGTACAACTGTAGCACTGATGTGACTGGAAAACCTGAAGTGATGTCTTTGGAGAGCTTTTGTATTGGTTGTTTTGGAGAACTGTACTGTGTGTGTTGTTGAAGAACTGTAGCATCCCTGTTGTTGTAGACCTGTCGTGTTAATGTGGTTGGAAAATTGTATACTTGATGCTGTTGGAGAAAGCGGCTCTAAATCTGATGTCATTAAAGAAATGTAGCATTGATGATATCGGAGAACTGTATTGTTGATGTCACTGGAAAACTATGGCATTAGGGATGTTGGAGAACTGTAGCATTGATGTCACTAGAGACCTGTAGCATTGATATCTTTGGAAATCTGTGGTGTTGATGTCATGGGAGATCTGTAGCGCTGATGTCATGGAAGACCCGTAGCACTGATGTCATTGGAGACCTGCAGTGCCGATAGTCATGTGAAACCTGTAGCACTAATGTCATTGGAGACCTGTATGCTGATGCTAATGTCATTGGAGACCTGTACATGTGGGGCCTGATGTCATGTGACCTGTAGCACTGATGTTGCGTGTTGTGTTAACAGGCTGTGTGGGCAGGCTGGGGACATGCTTCAGAAAACCCCAAGCTTCCAGAGCTGCTTCACAAGAATGGAATCCAGTTCATTGGTGAGTCGGTCAGCATGCTCTCACCAAAATGCATGACAGCTTTTGATCTAATGTCCAGTGGTCAGCGCTCTTTCTCTTATCAGGCTCCAACTACCTGGAACCAACTCCCTGTTTCTGTCTGTCATTCTGCCTCTGTCAGTTCTTTGAATCTTCCTTGAAAAACTTTCTCTTGTCCAAACCCTTTTCTTCAGTCCCATTGCCCTGAGGTGTGTGTGTGTGTGTGTTTTGAATCTTTGTTGTCAACATATGTATACTTAAAGAATTTGTAAGCGCTTAGGGCCATTACGTGTAAAAAGTTTTGTCAACATATGTATTCTTAAAGAATTTGTAAGCGCTTAGGGCCATTACGGGTAAAACACTCCAAGTACCCATTATCATTGTCATGCCTGTGGAAGAACTTCACTTTAGAATATTCTCAGAATGTACAGCAGACCTCAAGCTGTCTTACTGATTGTGTGTCAGAGTGTGTGTTTGTGGTGTTGTTGTTTGAGTTGTCCTGTTTCACAGTGCATAAGTTAAAAAACCAAAAGAACTAGGCCTAGGACTCCATTTTTTGTTTTGACAAAATGTGTTGGGGCCCATAAATGAATACATTATCATGCTTCATGCTGCTTTTGTTATAAACATTTTCATGAACTGTACACCACCTCCACAATGTTTTCCTGGATTATACACCACCTCCACAATGTTTTCCTTTGTTGTACACCACCTCCACACTGTTTTCCTGGATTGTACACCACCTCCACACTGTTTTCCTGGATTGTACACCACCTTCACACTGTTTTCCTGGACTGTACACCACCTCCACACTGTTTTCCTGGACTGTACACCACCTCCACACTGTTTTCCTGGATTATATACCACCTCCACACTGTTTTCCTTTGTTGTACACCACCTCCACACTGTTTTCCTTTGTTGTACACCACCTCCACACTGTTTTCCTGGACTGTACACCACCTCCACACTGTTTTCCTCGACTGTACACCACCTCCACAATTGTCTCTCCCACCAGGGCCCCCTGAGCATGCCATGTGGTCGCTGGGTGACAAAATCGCCTCATCCATCGTGGCGCAGACGGCGGGAGTTCCCACCTTGCCATGGAGCGGCTCCGGGCTGAAGCTGAGCTGCTCTGAGCAGGACCTCAACAACAGCAAGACGGTGGTGGTGCCCAGCGATCTGTATCGCCGCGGCTGCACGCTGGATGTGGAGGAGGGCCTGAAGGCTGCGCAGAACATCGGGTTCCCCGTCATGATCAAGGCCTCGGAAGGGGGCGGCGGGAAAGGCATCCGGAAAGCGGAGACCGCAGAGGATTTCAGCACCCTGTTCAGACAGGTGAGACCTTGTGGCGGGGACCACAAGCGATGGGCAGTGGGGAAGAGTCGTGGGGGGTGAGCATGGGTGTAGTAGGTAAGTTGGAGATTGTGTAGCCCACTCCAGACACTAGAATAGCTCTGGGTGACTCCTCTGCAGAGGGCACTCTACTATGAATGATGAGGAAAGGGATTTGGGGGTCTGTGTAGGAAAGGGCCATGGAGTGGGTTGGGGGATGAGGAACCGCCCCTCTTTCAAGACATCTAGATAAACTGTTCTGTTCACATTTCTGTTTGACGTGTATGTACCCATCACCACTGACCTGATTAAAAAAATATATGCAACTTTTGACTTCGCCAGGTGCAGCAAGAGGTGCCGGGCTCACCGATCTTCATCATGAAGCTGGCATCGGCTGCCCGACACCTGGAGGTCCAGCTGCTGGCTGACAAGTACGGCAGCGCCATCTCCATCTTTGGGCGCGACTGCTCCATTCAGCGTCGCCACCAGAAGATTATAGAGGAGGCTCCCGCGGACATCGCCAAACCTGAAGTCTTTGAGAGGATGGAAAAGGTACAGTCAAGATAAAGACAAACTTTAAACCCAAGCTCAAAGGTTTAAACTGAATACATTAACTCAATGGCAGTGCTTTATTTTAAAATATGAAATAAACAGACATGAAGAGTTGTATACCAGTACATTTTTAGAAAGGTAAGACTGATAAATTAACAGAGAAAAGTTAAAAGCACATGCATTGGATCTATGGACCGCATCCTACACAAAAATGTTTGACCTGCCTGTACACTGGCAATATTCCAGTGAGTTAAAATAGACCAATACCATCTTGAACTGAACCGATTAAACTTACTTCTCAATGGTAAAGCTATTAGTGCAAAGGCTGAGTGACATATCTGCCTTTGCTACAGTACAGTGTTTGATCAACACGTTCCCAATGAAAGAGAGCAGAAGAGAGTCAGAACTTAGACTCAACAGAGGTGTTAGCGGCAGACAGATGACAAGATGATTGGTGGTGGTGTGTCCAGGCGGCGGTGAAGCTGGCCAAGATGGTGGGCTACGTGAGCGCGGGCACGGTGGAGTACCTGTACAATGCGGAGGAGGATAACTTCCACTTCCTGGAGCTGAACCCCCGGCTGCAGGTGGAACACCCCTGCACAGAGATGGTTGCCGACATTAACCTGCCTGCCGCCCAGCTACAGGTGCGTCACTGGTGTGGGTGCTGGGTGTGCTTGGTAATGGGTGGGTGGGTTAGCTCAGCCCTGAAGTAAAGGTGCCCCCAAAATCAGCTCTTCAGCTGCATGTGTGGTTGCTGTGTGGATGGATTTGAGTACAGCTGTGAGTGTCTGCATGTGTTTGCTGTGTGGATGGATTTGAGTACAGCTGTGAGTGTCTGCATGTGGTTGCTGTGTGGATGGATTTGAGTACAGCTGTGAGTGTCTGCATGTGTGCTGTGTGGATGGATTTGAGTACATCTGTGAGTGTCTGCATGTGTTCGCTGTGTGGATGGATTTGAGTACATCTGTGAGTGTCTGCATGTGGTTGCTGTGTGGATGGATTTGAGTGTCTGCATGTGTTTGCTGTGTGGATGGATTTGAGTACATCTGTGAGTGTCTGCATGTGGTTGCTGTGTGGATGGATTGAGTACAGCTGTGAGTGTCTGCATGTGTTTGCTGTGTGGATGGATTTGAGTGTTTGCTGTGTGGATGGATTTGAGTACAGCTGTGAGTGTCTGCATGTGTTTGCTGTGTGGATGGATTTGAGTGTCTGCATGTGTTTGCTGTGTGGATGGATTTGAGTACATCTGTGTGTTGGCATGTGTTTGCTGTGTGGATGGATTTGAGGACGTCTGTGAGTGTCTGCATATGTGGTTACTGTGTGGATGGATTTTCAGTACGTCTGTGAGTGTCTGCATTCATAGGTATGTGTGGAGGTCATGCACTCAGTTTGTCTCTGTGATCGCACAGTCATACAGTCTTAGTAATTATTACTTCAGGTTATGGATGTACCTCTGGTGGAGTTTGTGTACCTTGTATTTACTTGCATGCCAGGTGAGAGTTACTGTAGGCGACTCGGGTCTTTGTTGTTGTGTTTGTGTGACGGCTTTCAAGCACTAATTAACTCCCTTGCGTGTTCATTACTTAAGGTGTAAAATTAAAATATTTTATCTTCCATACCTTCTCAGGTAACAGAGTTGCATCAACTGTTTTAGTTCCGTTAGAGTCTGCCAGTGAGCATGATAAACAGGATAGCCTGTTGCATGTTTTATCTTCGTGTAGCTTTTGCCTTTTGTGTCTTTTGCCTTGTGTATTTTTTGCCTTGTGCATCATGTGTAGATTGCCATGGGCCTGCCCCTGCATCGCATCAAAGACATCCGCCTGCTGTACGGGGAAGACCCGTGGGCCAATTCAGTCATCAACTTTGATGAACCCCAGATAAAACCCCAGCCCAGAGGTCATGTGATTGCGGCCAGAATCACCAGTGAGAACCCTGATGAGGTAAGGTGCTGAAGTGGGTTGGAACTGGAGCACACAGACAGTCGATGATTATGATGGTGATTGATTGCTTTTTTATAGTGTTATTCTATGCTCTTGAGCAGACTCGCTAGCTTTTCATAGCGCGTTTTTGAATATCCACTAAAGTGATGTAGTTATAGCGCTGACATGGCTGGTGCCACATGAAACTGCTGCCGTCTCAGCGTGTTCTGTGTACACCATACAGCCATGCACCTTGTCACCTCATGCAAAGCCACGTATGTAAGGTGTATGTGTGTTTAGCTGTAACCTGCCACCTGCACTTCTGGTAGAATAAGCGGGATCTTTAACGTGCTACTGCAGTAACACGGGGGTGGAACAGGTACCAAAATAAGAGTCAGCACAGAAAGTTGACCCTTGAGAAGAAAATTCTCCTGCCGCTCCTGCTGGTATTCAAACCCGCGACCTTTCAGTCATAAGTCCGGTGCTCTAACCACTGAGCTATTCCAGCTCCCAGTTGTGTTCCTAGACGATTTTTCAAAAGTGTTTTCAAACTTTGCATGATGGTAACTACATTCTGCTTCACACGTTTGGTAACCATGGTAAAATTTCAAGGTCACAGCAGTGTAGGAGAGGTGCAGGTGTTTTTTTTTTTTTTTTAGCTGTGCATTTTTAAAGAAATTGGAGTACGGTTGGACCAGCAAAACAGACCCCCTCTTTGGTTCTATGCAAAATAAGATGGTACGACCCTAGCCCCCAGAGTGTAGGATTTGATAGAGTGAAAGCATGCACAGGAACTGCAAATGGTATTTTTAGTTGACTCAGCAGCTATGCATGGCTGCTTGAACGCTGTCTTCATTCCCGTCAATTTGTTTTTCAGGGGTTCAAGCCCAGCTCTGGCACTGTGTCGGAGCTGAACTTCCGCAGCAGTAAGAACGTGTGGGGTTACTTCAGTGTGAGCGCCAGTGGAGGTTTGCACGAGTTTGCTGACTCGCAGTTTGGTCACTGCTTCTCTTGGGGCGAGGACAGAGAGGTCGCCAGAGAGTAAGTCATCTAGCCATGAGTTTGTGTGTGTGTGTGTGTGGGTGTGTGTGGGTGTGTGTGTGTGTGTGTGTGAACTGCATTTAGGATGAAGACGGCAATCACTAGAGTCCAAGTCCAACAATCATGAGTCTGTCAGTGTGTATTTGTATGTGTCTGTATATGTTAATGTGTGTGTGTGTATGTGCATGGTTGTGTGAATGTCTTTCCTGGGATGAGGACAGAGAAGTTGCACCAGAGTCCATCTGGTCAGTGTGTGTTTGCGTGTGGTGTGCATGTGAGAGAGTGAATAAGTGTGTGTGTCGTGTGCATGTGAGAGTGAGCGTGTGTGTGTGTCTTTTAATTTTCACGTTCAGATTGACACATGGGGACAGCAGAGGGTGAGGACTGTTCATCTCACACACAAAAGCAGCCCGAGTGAGACTGGCAGCGGACTTGACGCATCATGCTGACTTGCACTCTGTGCAGGAACCTAGTGGTGGCGCTGAAGGAGTTGTCGATCCGCGGTGACTTTGGCACGACAGTGGAGTACCTGACGAAGCTGCTGGAGACTGAGGAGTACCAGACCAACAACATCACCACCGGCTGGCTGGACCGCCTCATTGCCGAGAAGGTCAAGGCCGAGCGGCCGGACACCATGCTCGCCGTCATCTGCTGTGCCCTGCACATTGCTGACCACCTCATTGTGACCAGCTTCGCTGACTTCACCACCTCCCTGGAAAAGTATGCTGCTTGGACAGCTCAGGCTGTGTGGGTGTGTGTGGGTGTTTTTGTGGTGTGTGTGTGAGAGAGAGAGAGAGAGAGAGAGAGAGAGAGAGAGAGAGAGAGAGAGAGAGCTTATGCATAATTCATTTTGTTGCTATTTTCTTGTATTTATTTTGATAGGTCTGCTGTTCTGTTATGGTGTCAATGGTATGTCTAATATGCTGTAACCTTTTCATGTAAAAAAAACAAGAGGTTAATTATTACTGTTATTGTAAATCACCTTCTCAGAAGCAAAATGCTATGGAAATTCACAAAATGAACCTGTCAGTTAATCATCTCGCTGCTGTTTGGCTGGATAAAGTGCTTATTGATATCAGGGTGATGTTTTAGCAAAGATAAGGTTATTGAATTTGATTATAATAATGAACACTTGTCAAGTGCCTCATGTCGAGTGCCTCATCTCGAGATGAACTTTTAAGTGCTTCAGTGTAACAGTGATACGAATCGTAGTTATTGTAATACAAATACAATGATGATGGTGATTGAAAGTTGATCCAGAAAGGTCATGATGAAGATGACCCTGCTGATTATAGTGAAAATTCTTTTTTAACTCATTTTCAGTTTTGACTGAAGGAACAGCGACCTCTCTCTTATTCATAAGCTCCCTATTTGATAGGCATCAAAAGCAGAAAGATGTAAGACCTTGACTGGTGTTTGAATGTGTTCTTAACATGAGCTTTGTGTGTGCTTTGCAGAGGTCAGATTTTGCCATCATATTCACTGAAGAACATTGCGGATGTGCAGCTGATCTACGAAGGGATCAAGTACATTCTGCAGGTAATTGCTTCTTGCCAGCAAGCAAATGAACCAAGTGTGCTTGCACACATGTACCTCTGTGCGTGTGTGTGTGTGTGTGCGTGTGTGTGTGCTGGAAGAGATGAGAAAGACATTGAATGAAATGTAGTGCATTTATATAATTAGTAGGATTTCATGGTGCTACTGGTTTTGTATATATTTTTGTTGACCCTGTTTTTGTATTGCGTACTTTGGGCTCCTGTTACTTGTAAACACTTCATAAAATACTCAGTTACATTACAACCACAGGTGAGTGACACTTGGTTTGACAGTTTGGCAAACACCTCATGACAACATGCAGTTGTTATACTAGATGTTTATGTCTTGTTTATGTTTTAAACACCCAGTTTATTTCAGAGAGCCATTCTCTTTTTCCCAACTTCTTTTTTGGGGGTTGGGGGGGTAAATTTATCCTTTGGAAAAGGATTTTTTGGGTGTGATTTGTCTGGTGGTTGATGAAGGATAAGAATGGTGATGATGAAGCATGTGTTTGACATTGCAGGTGGTGAAATCAGGACAAAACAGCTACATGCTGTGTCTGAACAACTCCTCACTGGACATTGATGCTCACAGGTGACTGGCTTTTAAATATGTTGCACATTTTCTCATTACCGAATATTCTCTGGGGAGTGTGCAATGGACCAACTGACCAAGAGTTGTTCTGTTGGCCTGCGTTGTGGGCAGAGTTTTGGATGGCAGGTTAGTGAAGATTACAGCAAAGGTAGAAGGACAGCATGAACAAACTTTGGCTTATTGGGGGGGGGGGGGGCAGGGGCTCTTCTTTTTTTCTTTTTTATATTTTTACTTCTTTCTTTTGGGGAGTGTCGTAAACCTTTTTCCTTTTGCTTTGGCAAACTGGGTAACAGAGGGTCGGTGTGATCAATTTTTTTCTGGAGCATTCTGGTTGATGAGAATGGCATATATATATATATATATATGGGTGGGTGGGTGCATGCATGTGTGTGTGCGCGCGCGCGTGCGTGCGTGCATGTGTACATTGTTAAGTATTTCCTCGTATTTGAGCGTTTTTTAGCTCCGTGTTTTATTGAGTTGTTGATGTTTTATTGTTAACTGTATTGAATGTTTTTATGTAAATGACGAGCCAGAAAGCAAATTTCTCTACATAGAGACAATAGAGTTGTATTGTATGATAACATTAATAGCAAAATAATAATTTTAAACTCACCTCCTGCTGTCAGGCTGAGTGATGGAGGGCTGCTGATGTCGCTGGACGGACTGAGTTACACGACCTACCTCAAAGAACAGGTCAACACCTACCGCATCACCATTGACAACCAGACCTGCAACTTGCTGAAGGAGAATGACCCCACCATCCTCAGGTAAGGCTTTCGCCTGTTTCACCACCTGTCGCATCATTTGTTCTGACCAGCTTCGCAACTCAGTGATGCTGCTGGTATGAAAATGCCCAGCATTTCTTTTCTTCTGTTCGGTGAATTGTCATTGAAATCGGATATTTGATGCTGATGTGAACAAACAACTTTGTGTGAAGGTGTATATTTTCTGCTTTGTGCATGCATTTTGTCACAGGCCTGACTTTCACCTCTTGTATACTGGGGTATGTAGTTTTGTGCAAACAGCCAAAATCAACATAGTAATCTAATCTTTCACAGAATGAAAGTTTTGCAGACATAGCAGAATCCGATTGAATTTGGGTCATGTGAAGAACGTGAGTGGTTTGGGTTGTGTGAAGAATGTGAGTGGTTTGGGTCATGTGAAGAATGTGAGTGGTTTGGATCTTGTGAAGAATGTGAGTGGTTTGGGTCATGTGAGGAATGTGAGTGGTTTGGGTCATGTGAAGAATGTGAGCGGTTTGAGTCATGTAAAGAGTGTGAATGTGAGTGGTTTGAGTTGTGTGAAGAGTGTGAATGGTTTGGGTCATGTGAAGAATGAGTGTGAAGGGACATGTGAAGAATGTGAGTGGTTTGGGTCATGAAGAATGAGTGGTTTGGGTCATGTGAAGAATGTGTGAGTGGTTTGGGTCATGTGAAGAATGAATGGTTTGTATCATGTGAAGAATGAGTGGTTCGGGTTGTGTGATGCAGGTCTCCGTCGGCAGGCAAACTGCTGAACTACATGGTGGAGGACGGGGGTCATGTGTTCTCAGGTGATGTCTACGCAGAGATTGAAGTGATGAAGATGGTGATGGAGCTGCGTGTCACAGAGGATGGATGGTCAGTCTCATTGCTTGGAGAGCTGTGGTTCGCTGACGTTTAGTCGAAAAGAATGAGGGCTGTGGTGACCATTAATATTTTGACAAAGCATTAAGGTTATGCTGACGACCAGTGTTTTTTGGCAAAGAATTAAGGTTATCGTGACAACCAGTGTTTTAACAAAGAATTAGGTTTTGGTGACTATACTGGTCTTTTGACAAAGAGTTAGTGTTGTGGTGACTGCCAGTGTTTTGACAAAGAGCAGGTGTTGTGGTGACTTCCGGTGTTTTCACAAAGAATTAGTGTTATGGTGACTGTTGATGTTTTGACAAAGACCAGGTGTTGTGGTGACTACTGGTGTTTTCACAAAGAGTTAGTGTTATGGTGGCAGCTGATGTTTTGACAAAGAGCAGGTGTTGTGGTGACTGCCAGTGTTTTCACAAAGAATCAGTGTTATGGTGACTGCCAGTGTTTTCACAAGGAATTAGTGTTATGGTGACTGCCAGTGTTTTCACAAGGAATTAGTGTTATGGTGACTGTCAGTGTTTTCACAAAGAATTAGTGTTATGGTGACTGTCAGTGTTTTCACAAAGAATTAGTGTTATGGTGACTGTCAGTGTTTTCACAAAGGATTAGTGTTATGGTGACTGTCAGTGTTTTCACAAAGAATTAGTGTTATGGTGACTGTCAGTGTTTTCACAAAGAATTAGTGTTATGGTGACTGCCAGTGTTTTCACAAAGAATTAGTTTACTTTCACAGTGTAAAGTGAGCTGCTACACTGCAGCATTCCCGGGTCTGTTTTCTTGCCAGAATGCATGCTTTGCTTTGCAGCACCCACTAAAGGTCAGATTTGTGCCTTCCCTTTGCAGCGTCCACTTTGCCAAGCGGCCGGGCTCGGTGCTGGAGGCGGGCAGCATCGTGTCCTACCTGCAGCTGGATGATCCCAGTCGCGTGCAGCAGGTGAGGAGTTGGTTGTTCACATTTTCATGTCAGGGTCATCATACGCCTCAACTCTGTGTGATTCACTGATGTGAAAGAGCAGCAGGTGACGAGTTGGGTGTTCACATTTTCATGTCAGGGTCATCATAAGCCTGAACTCTTTGTGATTCACTGATGTGAAAGAGCAGCAGGTGAGGAGTTGGTTGTTCATATTTTCATGTCAGGGTCATCATACGCCTCAACTCTCTGTGATTCACTGATGTGAAAGAGCAGCAGGTGAGGAGTTGGTTGTTCACATTTTCATGTCAGGGTCATCATAAGCCTTAACTCTGTGATTCACCACTGTGAAAGAGCAGCAGGTGAGTTGTTGTTCACATTTTCATGTCAAGGTCATGATACACCTCGATTCTGTGATTCACCCGTGTGAAAGAGCAGCAGGTGAGGAGTTGGTTGTTTACATTTTCATGTCAGGGTCATCATACGCCTCAACTCCCTGTGATTCACCAGTGTGAAAGAACAGCAGGTGAGGAGTTGGTTGTTCACATTTTGATGACGGGCCTCAACTCCCTGTAATTCACCTGACACCTGTGCTTCTCTTTGGTGCTGTGGTCAGATTTACAGAAAGTTCATTCCTTTAAGAGGCTATAGCTTATATTGTGTGTGCTATGGACAGACGGACAGACAGCTTGTTCCTTTAAAAGGATAGTGATAGCTTCTCTTTGGTGCTGTGGTCAGACTTACAACTTGCATCCAATTGAAGCTGAGTGATTGCACTTTGACTTACCTGGTAGTTATTTTGTTCCCCAGCTTTTTTTGTTGCTTTTTTCTCAGAGCAGGTCACACAAGCACAGTGGCACCTCTGCTGAAAGATGACCAAAATTAGAAACCACCCCTTTGTAAAGACCACTTTTTTCTGGAATCTTCCCTTCATACTTCCATGTCAGAAAAGCCTGTACCAATATCTCCCTCTGTAAAGACCACTTGGTTTTCAGAGTGGTCTTAAAAGAAGTGCTCCACTGTATCTGAATTTGCTGTCCTGTGGTCTTAAAAGAGCTGTATCTGAATTGGTTGTCCCGTGGTCTTAAAGAGCTGTATCTGAATTGGTTGTCCCGTGGTCTTAAAAGGGGTGCTCCACTGTATCTGAATTGGTTGTCCTGTGCTTGTGCAGGCCAAGGAGTTTGAGGGGTGCCTGCCGCAGCCCCAGAATCCGGTGTCGCAGGGGGAGCGACTGCACCAGGTGTACCAGCGAGCCCGCATGGAGCTGGACAACATCATGGCCGGCTACATCCTGCCCGACCCCTACTTCACCACCAGGGCCTTGGCCACCGTGGAGAGGCTGATGAACTGCTTGAAGGACCCAAGTCTGCCGCTTCTGGAACTGCAGGTGGGTTGGTGTCACACTTATTTCAAGGGGGAATGGGGTGGTGGTTGTGTCCTGTGGGACCCCTACTTCTCTACCAGGGTGGAGAGGTGGTGAACTGCCTGAAGGACCCAAGTCTGCCCCTTCTGGAGCTGCAGGTGGGTTGGTTTCGCAATGTAGCAAGGGGTAATGGGGTGGTGGTTGCATCCTGTGGAGACTGAACTGCCTGAAAGACCCCAGTCTGCCTCCCTCTAGAGCTGCTGGTGGGTTAGTTTCACACTGTAGCAAGGGGGGATGGGGTGGTGGTTGTGTCCTGTGGGACCCCTACTTCTCAACCAGGGCCCTCCCCATGGTGGAGAGATGGTGAACTGCCTGAAGGATGCAAGTCTGTCCCTTCGGGAGCTGCAGGTGGGTTGGTTTCACACTTATTTCAAGGGGGGATGGGGTGGTGGTTGTGTCCTGTGGGACCTCTGCTTCTCAACCAGGGCCCTCCCCATGGTGGAGAGATGGCGAACTGCCTGAAGGACCCCAGCTGGATCTGCAGGGGGGTCACTATTTCACATTGTAGCAAGGGAAAAGTGGGTCTGTGGTTGAGTCCTGTGGGACCCCTACTTCACCACCAGGGCCCTGCGCACTGTGGAAACTGAACTGCCTGAAAGACCCCAGTCTGCCCCCCTCTGGAGGTGCAAGTGGGTTGCTGTTTCACACCGTAGAAAGGGGAAAGGGGGTCAGTGGGTGGGGAGGTGGGTGGGCAACGTTGGTTATTTGGGGGCCTTTTTTTTTTGTATCTGTCTGGCATGAGGAGAAGGACCTTGCTGTCACACTGATTTTGTTGCCGATGTGCAGGAGCTGATTGCCCAGTGTCGCGGTCGAGTGCCTCACCAGGTGGAGCGCGCCATCCGCCGCCTCATGTCCTCCTACTCCTCCAACATCACCTCCGTCCTCAGCCAGTTCCCCAGCCAGCAGGTACACACGCATTACTGCTGCCTTTTTTCCTGCTTTCTTTAGGTTGGGGCGCGTTATGGTGGTTTAAACACAATTTTATTACTTCTGTGACAAAATATTTCACCGGAAAATGCAGACTGGATGAGGCAAAACGTTAAAGATCCAGACACAAGCAGTTAAAAAGAGAGAATTTTAATAGGACAATATGTGTGCACATTTTTGGGGCAAGCCCCTTTTTTAAAGCAACAGAATGACTGTTGAACGACGATAAATTGTATACTTATGAGATTATGACGAATGGAGATACTTACCTGGTTATAGTTTGGTGTGTGGTGGAGTGCCTGCAGTGTCTGGAGGAATATCGGCATGTTAAATTGTACTTAAAGCCTTGCTCGGTTACAAATTTACAATGTGTGTTTACTGGCAATGATACCAAAGCAAAGATGGAACATAATAAAACAAACATCAGCAGGGTTGGCATATGGCAAATTGCCATGTCTGTTCATCTGTCTATCTTGTATGATATTGAACTGTTGAAGCTTTTGCTACCTGATATAACTGTACTGTTTGACTGGGCATAAAACACCAAGTTACTGCTACCAACTATTGCATGATGGTGCATAATTCCTAGGTCAAGGCCACAGTGAGGGTTCAAAGCCACCCTGAATGCCTCCCTAGGTCAGGGTCACAGTGAGTTCTTAAGTTGTTCCAGAAAACCATTGTCCCTAGGTCTAGGTCACGGTGAAGGTTCAGATCCTATCCAGACATCTTTGTCCTTGTTGCCTGCACTACCAAAGCTTTCACTTGTCAAACTGGGTCTGTGGTGGACCATCCTGAATGAGCATGTTGTGTGAAAAGTCTGCGGTGTTATAGTCACGATTGAGGTCATTGTGAGGGTTCACATTGCGAATGAGTGAGTGGACATCCTGTATTTTCTGAATGGCTCAACTCGGCTACCAAGCTTGGTATGTTTGTGTATCATCAGCGGATGGAGTGTTGTCTTTAGAAAAGACAGGCAGTGAGGCTGTGTTAGAGAATAAAGGCAATTATATATTTCCCATTTTGAGTTTGAAGTGTCTGAACATTTCCTCTTTTTGTTCACTGCTGCCTTAGCTTGTGGGTTTTTTCTGAACCTGCACGAATTCTATTCCAGAAGACCACAGCTTCACTGAAATCCGTTATTCCAGGCTTGCATTTCCCTGTGAACACTACCAGTACAACTGAGTTGGATCTTGTCCTGTTAATTTGCATGATCAGGACACACAGTAGGATGGATTTTTTTTTCCTTTTTGCTCCCTTTTTGCCTTAGGGGGAACCCTTTTTTTTCCCCTGCAGTCATGAGCTGTCCTTGGTTGGGGATGTCTCTTCAGTTTGTGCTTATTCTGCCAGTTTCTCTGGGTCGCTGTTGCAGATTGCCAGTGTGATCGACAACTACGCAGCCACCCTGCAGAAGCGGGCAGACCGCGACTGTTTCTTCATGGCGACGCAGGGCATCGTGCAGCTGGTTCAGCGCTACCGCAACGGGATCCGCGGTCACATGAAGTCCGTTGTCCAGGATCTGCTGCGTCAGTACCTGCGTGTAGAGCTTCAGTTCCAGCATGGTGAGAGGCTGGGGTGGGGTGGGGGCAGGGAGGGGCATGGTTCCATGGCCACAGGAAATTCTCATTTGTGTACAGTTGTTGTGTGGCGGAAATGACGTACCTCTGGTTGTCACCACCACGTCCTATGAGCTGTGTGTGTGTGCGCGTGCATATTTATATGTGTGCGTGTGTGTGTGTGTGTGCATGCATATTCATGTGTGTGTGTGTGTGCATGTGTTCAGGTTCTTACGACAAGTGCGTGCAGCAGTTGCGGGACAAGAACAAGGACAACATACCGCTGGTGATGCAGACCATCTTCTCCCACATCGCTGTGCAGCAGAAGAACACCCTGGTCATCCTGCTCATCGTAAGCTCTGCTCGCCATGACCATAACCTGGAGCTCTGGGAAAGCATCCCTGCAGATTGGTAGTTGGGGGCACTGTTGGCATCACAGAGTTATGTGGTTTACCATGAGTACTGTTTGCAGTTTTAAGTGTCCTTACCATTGGCATCACAGAGTTATGTGGTTTACCATTAGTACTGTTTGCAGTTTTAAGTGTCCTTACCATTGGCACTGTTGGCGTCACAGAGTTATGTGGTTTACCATTAGTACTGTTTGCAGTTTTAAGTGTCCTTACCATTGGCACTGTTGGCATCACGGAGTTATGTGGTTTACCATTAGTACTGTTTGCAGTTTTAAGTGTCCTTACCATTGGCACTGTTGGCATCATGGAGTTATGTGGTTTACCATTAGTACTGTTTGCAGTTTTAAGTGTCCTTACCATTGGCACTGTTGGCATCACGGAGTTATGTGGTTTACCATGAGTACTGTTTGCAGTTTTAAGTGTCCTTACCATTGGCACTGTTGGCATCACAGAGTTATGTGATTTACTGTTTAATAATAATATAATAATAGATTATTTATGGCGCCCCATCTCATAAGAGCCCAGAGCGCTGAGAAAGATATAAGGATATACTCACACACACACACACACACACACACACACACACACACACACACACACACACACACACACGAGGTATTCAGAACCAGTGTGGATGAAGTGTGTGAGCAGTGAGAGGAGGTGTTCAGAACCAGTGTGGATGAAGTGTGGGAGTGGAGGGATGGCACAGACGAAGGTCTGACAGGACAGGGCACGGTTTCTGTTGGCAGGATCACCTCTGCGGCAAAGAGCCAGGCCTGACGGATGAGCTGGCCTCGGTGCTTAGCGAACTCACTCAGCTCAGCAAGACGGAGAACTCCAAGGTGGCCCTCAAAGCCAGACAGGTGGGTAAGCCATTCACTTGTTGAGTGTATGGACTCATCATCTAATGTAAGGCGTGTTTGCAAGCCAGTGCTGAATGCCAATGCAATCAAAAGCAAAGGTAGGTAACAGGGGTAAGGGACGTCAGTAAGTCACCCCCCCCCCCCCCCCCCCCCCACCCCCCATTTTCAATCAGTTCAAATTGCCACGCCGAAGCGAAAAGCTGAAGGCGAGCTCCTGGTGATAAATCGATAAATCTTGTCAAAAAAATGTACAATGTCAGTAGGTGACTGACAAGGTGTATGGTCTGATGAACATGACAACCTGTAACTGCCAGTGTGTATGGTACAATGGACATGGCAACCTGTAACTGACAAAATGTATGGTGTGATGAACATGGCAACCTGTAACTGACAAAATGTATGGTATGGTGAACATGGGAGTCTGTATCTGACAAATTATGGTATAAACATGGCAACCTGTAACTGACAGTGTGTATGGTATGATGAGCATGACAACCTGTAACTGACAAATTATGGTATGATGACCATGACAAGCCTGTAACTGACAAAGCTTGTGTGGTTTGATGAACATGACAACCTGTAACTGACAATGTGTGTCTGATGAACATGATTACCTGTAACTGACAGTGTGTGTGGTGTGATAAACATAGCTACCTGTAATTGACAAATCACTTGTGGTATGATGAACATGACTACCTGTAACTGACAAAGCATGTGTGGTCTGGTTCAGGTGTTGATAGCAGCACATCAGCCGCCCTATGAACATCGCTACAACCAGATGGAGTCCATCTTCCTGTCTTCCATCAACATGTACGGACACGACTTCTGCCCGGAGAACTTACAGGTCTGTTACCTGCTTCTTTGGAGGAACAAGAAGTAATACAAACCCCCGCTATTTGATTCATCGTATTGGCTGTGATGAAACCGATGCCGAGTTGCTGTAGCAGTGGAAGTGATTTGCTACTCTAGTGCATTCTTTGATGCAGTGGTTTCCTTGTTTTTCTTATAAATATTACCGCATGCTTATTTTCAGAAACTGATCAACTCCGAGACGGCCATCTATGATGTGCTGCAGGAGTTCTTCTTCCATCCCAACGACCTGGTCAAAGTGGCCGCTCTGGAGGTCAGTGTCTGATTGTTTCACATGTACCACATGCAAATTCATGCACGCACGCACGCACACAAGCATGCATGCATGCACACACACATATGCACGCACCTGCACACTTATTCACTCTTATGCACACACACGCACACACAAACACAATGGTGAGACAGTTTGAAATGCTGTGATGGGTTACAGTAACAAAAGGGAAGAAATCCATGTTTCACACCGGAGTATTGCTTGCATACTGGCAACTGAGTTTGAGAGTAAATATTTCTTGTTTTCATTTCTCTCTTCCTCTGTGCATTTGTTCATTCCATTTTTGGGTCCATAAAGTGTGGGCTTTAAATTGATGCATTATTTGTACAGGTGTACATCCGCCGTGCGTACGTGGCGTACGAGTTGCACTCCTTGCAACACTCCTCTCTCAAAGATGGCCACTCTGTGGTGGAGTTCCGCTTCCTTCTGCCGCGCTCCCATCCAAACAGGTTGGCACTCCTCTCCTTTCTCACTACTGTGGTCTGACATTAATGAAACTGGCCTGTACCCCTTCCCTTTCAATACTGTGGTCCCACTTTAATAAAACTGGCCTGTACCCCTTCCCTCTGAGCACTGTGGTCCCACATTAATAAAACTGGCCTGTACCCCTTCCCTCTGAGCACTGTGGTCCCACATTAATAAAACTGGCCTGTACCCCTTCCCTCAGAGCACTGTGGTCCCACATTAATGAAACTGGCCTGTACCCCTTCCCTTTCAATACTGTGGTCCCACATTAATAAAACTGGCCTGTACCCCATCCCTCAGAGCACTGTGGTCCCACATTAATGAAACTGGCCTGTACCCCTTCCCTCTCAGTAAATAAAACTGGCCTGTACCCCTTCCCTCCCAGTAAATAAAACTGGCCTGTACCCCTTCCCTCCCAGTAAATAAAACTGGCCTGTACCCCTTCCCTCTCAGTAAATAAAACTGGCCTGTACCCCTTCCCTCCCAGTAAATAAAACTGGCCTGTACCCCTTCCCTCTCAGTAAATAAAACTGGCCTGTACCCCTTCCCTCCCAGTACTGTGGTTCCACATTAATACGTTTGTACAGCACATTTATGTTTGTACAGCGCAGTGAGTTTAACTCTGGTTAGAGAATGGCACTTTATAAGAATTGTTAATTATTAGTAGTAGTAATAGGCTTCTACTCCTTCCCTCCCAGTACTGTGGTCAGCCTGAATGGCTGGTGTTCTGTGATCCAGCATTAATAATAGACTTGACTCCTTCCCCCTCGGTGATCCAGCATTAATAATAGACTTGACTCCCTCCCTCTTGGTACTGTGGTCAGCCTAAATGGCTGGTGTTCTGTGATCCAGCATTAATAATAGACTTGACTCCCTCCCTCTTGGTACTGTGATCTAAATGGCTGGTGTTCTGTGATCCAGCATTAATAATAGACTTGACTCCCTCCCTCTCGGTACTGTGATCTAAATGGCTGGTGTTCTGTGATCCAACATTAATAATAGACTTGACTCCCTCCCTCTCGTTACTGTGGTCAGCCTAAATGGCTGGTGTTCTGTGATCCAGCATTAATAATAGACTTGACTCCCTCCCTCTCGGTACTGTGATCTAAATGGCTGGTGTTCTGTGATCCAGCATTAATAATAGACTTGACTCCCTCCCTCTTGGTACTGTGATCTAAATGGCTGGTGTTCTGTGATCCAGCATTAATAATAGACTTGACTCCCTCCCTCTCGGTACTGTGATCTAAATGGCTGGTGTTCTGTGATCCAGCATTAATAATAGACTTGACTCCCTCCCTCTTGGTACTGTGGTCAGCCTGAATGGCTGGTGTTCTGTGATCCAGCATTAATAATTAGACTTGACTCCCTCCCTCTTGGTACTGTGGTCAGCCTGAATGGCTGGTGTTCTGTGATCCAGCATTAATAATAGACTTGACTCCCTCCCTCTTGGTACTGTGGTCAGCCTGAATGGCTGGTGTTCTGTGATCCAGCATTAATAATAGACTTGACTCCCTCCCCCTCGGTACTGTGATCTAAATGGCTGAGCATTCCTTTCCCCCCTTGGTACTGTGGTCTTGCCCCACACTGCTTGGTGCCCCATCTCTGTAGCCTGGCTGTGGTAGAGTGTCAGCGACGGTGCTGCATGGTGTTCTGGAAGACGCCTGTCCAGAGTGTGTACTGCCTCAAGACGCTATTCTCCTTGAAGCAATTTTTACAGGCTGATGGTGACGCGCTTCGACTCGCACAGCCTGCAGCGAGTGTACAGCATGGAGAAAGAGTCGTCGGACTCCGACAATTGGGAGGATCCACCCATCTGCCAGCGTATGGGAGTCATGACCGCCTTCGAGTCCTTCGATGCTCTGTCTGAGTGAGTGGTGCTCAAGTCAGCGCATGTGTGTGTGTGTGTGTGTGCGCATGTGTGGATGTGTGTGTGTGTGTGAGTGTGTGCGTGTGCGTACGTGCATGTGTGTGTGTGTGTGTGTGTGCGTGTGTGAGTGTGTGCGTGTGCATGCGTGCATGTGTGTGTGTGTGTGTGTGCATGCATGTACATGGCACAAGCAAGTGTGTGTAGCAGTACAGCATGGCAGAGTAATGATTTAGGCCGTTGGTGATCAGTTAATTGTATGAAGCGTGCAGAAAGATAAACTGACGGTATGGACATCTGTGTGACTGGTGTGATTCGTGCTGACTGTAGTGTGAAATGTGTTGACCGCTGTGTGATGTTGTGTGCAGCAACTTTGAAGCGCTGATGGACAAATTCCAGAGTCAGGAGGGACCAGACAGCCCCCTTCTGTCGGACAATGATGAACTGGGCTCTGTCCAGTCCATGCAGGTACTGGCGATGCCCGCTTGACCCGCCTGGGAGGTCGGGCTAAGGGAACAGATTGCTTACGATTTCTGTCAGTATAAGACCGCATGACAAGATGACATTTAAAATCCTCACAGTTTGAGTTTTCATGCAGTTGCCTATGAATGATGTTTCTGTGTGTACTTAAAATCAGTTTTTCAGACACTTTTTGTGCAGTCTTGATCAATGTGCGGTTGCTTTTGTGTGTGTGTGTGTGTGGATGTCGTTTTTGAGATATCTGATATTCTTCCAGGTTTTTAGCTGCAAAGCAAAGCATTTGCCTTTTTCTCATCAGATTTGCCTCTTTGGAGGCTCTGAAATGTTTCCCGGGGAAAGTCTTGCATGTTACACATAATTAGACCTGTACAAGGTTTGTGGAACTAGTGACAGTGAGTGTAATGGGAGTGATGTGTAGAATTGGCACAGAAGGTGGAATCAATGGTCCTTTGATCAACAGAGCGTGTCAGACACGGATGACCCAATTCACATCATCAACATCGCCATGAGGGTGGACATCTCTGCCGTGGACAGCAGTCTTGCCTTGCGTTTCCAGAACTTCTGCAAAACCAAGGTATGCTTTCTTTTGGCCCTGCGGTGGGGCACTGTGGGTACAGAAACTGAGGGGTCCCCACTATTCAAGAAGCCTTAGCTGTTGCAGGTTGTCCCTTTAAGCCCTGGAGTATGTGTTAAACATGCATTCGTATGACCCAGTAAGTATGCTAGTTGAGCCACATTTTAAAACGCAAATTTGAGTTTCTGTTTTTCATTTTGATTCATGGTGAAAACATCTTCAGGCACAGGTTAAACAATCCAGATGCACCCATAGTTACACCATATGTGGATTGTTTCTTGAGTGTAACTCTGCATGTGTCTGTAGTCTTAATTAGGTGACTAGTGGGTTTGTGCCGTGAGTGGCGGGTGGTTGTTGCCCACCCTAGGAAAACTAAGGCAACTGGTGGGTGGTTGTCTGTCCTTGGAAAACTAAAGTGTGTGTAGACGTGTTTCTGTGGCGGTAGTAGGAAAACTGAAGAGTTTGTGTGGATGTGTTTCTGTGGCAGTAGTGCCCAAGCAGAGTAACATCACTGGTGTCCATTTATGAATTTCCTGAGTGTCTGCAGTGAACATGAACTTGACACCTGCGTTTGATTTTCAGGAGCAAGCATTGTACGACAGGGGCATCCGGAGAGTGACCTTTGTTGTGCTGAACAGGGTAAGGAACTGAACTTTGTTGTGCTGAACTTGGTAAGGGACTGACCTTTGTTGTGCTGAACATAGTAAGGGGCTGACCTTTGTTGTGCTGAACATGGTAAGGGGCTGACCTTTGTTGTACCGAACATAGGAAGGGGCTGACCTTTGTCGTGCTGAACATAGTAAAGGGCTGACCTTTGTTGTGCTGAACAGGGTAATGGACTGACCTTTGTTGTACTAAACATAGTAAGGGGGCTGACCTTTGTTGTGCTGAACATAGTAAGGGGCTGACCTTTGTTGTGCTAAACATAGTAAAGGGCTGACCTTTGTTGTACTGAACATAGTAAGGGGCTGACCTTTGTTGTGCTGAACAGGGTAAGGAACTGACCTTTGTTGTGCTGAACATAGTAAGGGGGCTGACCTTTGTTGTGCTGAACATGGTAAGGGGCTGACCTTTGTTGTGCTGAATATGGTAAGGGACTGACCTTTGTTGTGCTGAACATTGTAAGGGACTGACCTACGTTGTGCCGTGTTTGAGGCGTCACATGTGGTGTCAGCCTTCCCTTTTGTTACTTGATAGATCTTATGTATATGACAAGGAATTTGAAACACTTTGACCAAACTGTCTCAGATTCATTGTCATGTTTGAACAGTGCTGAGAAATGGCAAAAGACAATGAGGTTTGCTGTCATGGGGGCTGGGGCAATTTAGTGGTGAAGACTAGCAGCAAGGAAGGGGTCTAAGTTGTGAGTGCTCTTTTGGTTATTTAGGTGGGTGATTTTCTTCTTGGTATTTAAACCACACAGTCTGTTGAGTTGTGGTAATGACTGGGGCTGCCTTCGCCAGCGCCACTCTGTAGCCACAGGATCTGGTTGTCGGTGGAATGTCACTGGAGGCTTTGAGGCATGTTTCTTTTTCATATGTGCTTGTATCAGTTCCTGAGGTGGAACAGAAATTGGTGTGTGTTTGCGCAAAGCCTGGGTATAATAATAATCCTGACTGTTTTTGTTCATTTCCAGGGATCGGTGCCCAAGTACTTCACCTACAGGGCCAAGTTTGAGGTGTGTACCATCTTGTGCCTCTCTTCTGCATACTATACTGTCGGCACTGGCCGGCAGGGGGCTCTGCACTGCCAGTCCCCCGTTTCAGCCAGTCAGAATGTCACAGTTAATAGATGTGTAAAAGGTGCAAAACAAGAAGCGTGGCCACCATGCTTTTCCCTCAAGCTAAAGCAAAGCAGCGGAATGAAGGACAGGTTGGTTTGGAACAAAACCTTCAAAGTACGTACTGACATATTCGCTGATGCTGAAGGATATTGGCTGCAGTCAAATGAGGCGATTTACAGTCGTTTGAATGCTGGATTGTACTTGCATCGTCCTGCATTCCACTTGTCAACACACTACCACAAGGTGGTCAGAGAATTAGCTTGTGAGAAAAGATCCAGGCTGGGGCTTGGAGCTTGGTCCTGCATACAAAGATAACTTAAGTGGTGTCCTTTCTTTATGCTTACGGTGAACAGAATTGTGTGTCCAGCTATTTTTTTTAAACTGCTTACTGCTGTGAGAGTTTTCATGAACATTTGCTAAGGCCATTTCCTGGAAAGGATTTTCATGTGATAACTTCAGAAAATCTGAAACTAGAAGAACTTGAAGAACAGCGCTTTTGTGTGTCACTGTTGTGCATTAATTCAGAAGAAAAGTACAGAAAGTCGATCTTTTTGTTTTTAGTTTTTAGTATGCTGTGTGAACATCTGAAACAGGTGATTTGGGCTTGGCTTTGCTCTGAGGTTAAGAACACACTGTGGTGGGTTTCAGTTCTGTGAAGATCAGATCTACCGCCACCTGGAGCCCGGCCTGGCCTTCCAGCTGGAGATCAACCGACTGCGCAACTTCGACTTGGTCAACATGCCCACCGCCAACTACAAGATGCACCTCTACCTTGGCAAGGCCAAGGTCGCCAAGGGTCAGGAGGTCACGGACTACAGGTTCTTTGTGCGTGCTATTGTGCGACACTCGGACCTGATCACCAAGGTGAGTGTGGAAAGCTGATGTTGCCAATTTCTTTGCTTGGCCCATTGAAGGATGTTGATTGTGGAAATACGTCTTCGCTTTTCCTTTGCTCGGCCTCTTGGAGGATAATTCTGAGTTGGTTTGGTTGACTGGGTTTAAATGTGGGAGTGATGCAGTTTGGTTGAACTTAATACCTTCATGCGCAAAGGTCCGATTTATTGAGCATAGGTGGAGATGTTTTTATTTCTTGCAACAGAAGTTGCAGGTATGTTTTCTTTCTTATTTTAAACTGATGTTCACAGTTAAATGTAATATGTGTCCATCATCATGGGAAATAGCTTAAAAGATTTTTTTAATTGTAATGTTTTCTCTTCTTGCCTGAAGCCTACTATTTTTTCCATGTTGTGATGTTTCAGGAAGCCTCGTTCGAGTACCTGCAGAACGAAGGGGAGAGAACTCTGCTGGAAGCCATGGACTCGCTAGAAGTGGCTTTCTCCAATCAGAACATCAGACCGGTGAGGGCAGCTGCAGGTGTATCTAGTGCAACAATTTCTGCTGCAGGTGTATCTAGAGTAACAATTTCAGTGGCAGGTGTATCTAGTGCAACAATTTCTGCTCTAGTGCAACAATTTCTGCTGCAGGTGCATCTTATGCAACAATTTTTGCAGTGTTAATCCCAGAAAATCTAAAGCAGAAAAACAAGAAAACTCAACCTCCTAGTCGGACCTGTCTTTTACCACTCAGGCTGATGAGAGTTCTTCAGACAAGGTGTGTTACACAGCATGTTGGTGTGTTGCTGTTAACAAGCAGGATTGATTGGGGCACACTGACAGAGTCTGTGGCTGATACGTTGTTGACTCAGCAGCTTGCTGCCACAAAAATCTCTTTTAGCTGTGTCACCACCACAGACTGCATTGGAGAAGGAAAAAAAAGATGCTGGCGCCAGGCGTGTGTGATTGTAATGTTAGGGGTTGTGGCTTTGTTTGTTGTTCACTTGGTCAGATTGGTGTGTGTGTGTGTGTGTTTCAGTCAGCCAAAACAGACTGCAACCACATCTTCCTGAACTTCGTGCCCACGCTGACCCTGTCCGAACCGGGAAAGGTCAGTGCAAACCCAGCTTCTGTCATTTCGCTTCAGTGTGCTTTGATATTTTATGCTGAGAATAATTGCTGATTTTGGTGTAGTGGTAAAAGAATTGGGGAGGGGGAGGGAGGGCTGCATTCTTGTTGACGGAGCAGGTGTGTGTCTGTGTTGCAGCTGGTGGAGACGGTGCGCACGTTCATCATGCGCTACGGAAGTCGGCTATGGAAGCTGCGAGTGTTGCATGCAGAGCTCAAGTTCACCATCAGGTCAGAACGTTGTCTGTGTTACATAAGCTTTCACTATCAGGTCAGAATGTTGTCTGTTACATCAGCTTTCGGCATCAGGTCAGAACGTTGTCTGTGTTACATCAGCTTTCAGCATCGGGTCAGAACGTTGTCTGTTTTACATCAGCTTTCACCATCCAGTCAGAATGTGGTCTGGTACATCAGCTTTCACCATCAGGTCAGAACGTTGTCTGTGTGACATCAGCTTTCACCATCTGGTCAGAACGTTGTCTGCTGTGTTAACATCAACTTTCACCGTCAGGTCAGAATGTTGTCTGTGTTACATTAACTTTCACCATCAGGTCGGAATGTTGTCTGTTACATCAGCTTTCACCATCTGGTTGGAACGTTGTCTGTGTTACATTAGCTTTCACCATCAGGTCAGAATGTTTGTGTTACATCAGCTTTCACCATTGGGTCAGAATGTTTGTGTTACATCAGCTTTTGCTATCAGGTCAGAATGTTGTCTGTGTTACATCATCTTTCACCATCAGGTCAGAATGTTGTCTGTGTTACATCAGCTTTCACCATCAGGTCAGAATGTTGTCTGTGTTACCTCAGCTTTCACCATCAGGTCAGAATGTTGTCTGTTACATCAGTTTTCACCATCAGTTCAGAATGTTCACTGTCAGGTCTGTGATACTTGTGTGACAGGCTGACAGGAACGGTCACCACTGCCAGCTTTCCCATCCGTCTGTTTGTGACCAATGAGAGCGGCTACTACCTCGACATCAGTCTGTACCGTGAAGTGAACGACCCCAGGACTGGACAGGTAAACGGTTTTGAGTACCTTCCTGTGTGTCTGCATTTCTGCCCTGAACAGTCTGTAATGGGGAGTTTTTAAAACTCCAGTACTTTACTTCCAGAATGTCTGTGTAGAAGAGTCTGCAGTGGGAAGCGTAAGCTCCGGAGCCTGGTGGATGGAAAGCGTTCACTAATGGATGCTGGGCCAGTTCATCCCTCTGCAGAATGTCTGTGCATTGCGGCATATGTCTGGCCATTGGCGATGATTTCTGCCACAATGTGTGCATGTGGGTGTTTTCTTGATCATGTCTGTGCTTTGTGCATGTGTTTGTGTGCTGCAGATCTTGTGTTTTGGTGCTGCAGGTCATATGTTTGTGTGCTGCAGATTATGTGTTTATGTGCTGCAGATTGTGTGCTGCAGATTATGTGTTTGTGTGCTGCAGATCATGTGTTTTTGTGCTGCAGGTCATGTGTTTTTGTGCTGCAGATCATGTGTATGTGTGCTGCAGATCATGTGTATGTGTGCTGCAGGTCATGTGTATGTGTGCTGCAGATTGTTTGTGTGCTGCAGAGTGTTTGTGTGCTGCAGGTCATGTGTTTGTGTGCTGCAGGTCATGTGTTTGTGTGCTGCAGATCATGTGCAAGTCCAAGTATGGTCCACTTCACATGTGTCTATATGTTACAGATCATGTTTGGGTTGTACCACTGCAAGAAATGGCCACTTCGTGCATGTGTGTGTGTGTGTGTGTGTTTACAGATCATGTTTGAGTCATACTGTATATATGTGTGTTACAGATCATGTTTGAGTTGTACTGTATACACAGATCATGTTTGAGTCATACTGTATATATGTGTGTGTGTGTGTGTGTGTGTTACAGATCATGTTTGAGTTGTACTGCACACACAGATCATGTTTGAGTCATACTGTACACACAGGTTATGTTTGAGTCATACTGTACATGTGTGTGTGCATATTACAGATTATGTTTGAGTCATACTGTATGTGTGTGTGTGTGTGTGTTTACAGATCATGTTTGAGTCGTACGGCCCCAAGCGAGGTCCACTGCATGGCCTGCTGGTGTCCACTCCCTACGTGACCAAAGATCACCTGCAGTTGAAGCGATTCCAGGCTCAGTCCAGTGGCACCACCTATGTCTACGACTACCCAGAAATGTTCAGACAGGTAAATACCCATGTGCAAGACAGTCTCGTGGCACCACCTGTGTCTACAACTACCCAGACATATTCAGACAGGTACATACCCTTGCGTAGGACAGGTACATACCCTTGCGTAGGACTACCCACAGCAAACACCTGTGTCTACAGCTACCCAGAAATGTTCAGACAGGTAAATACCCATCCATAGTGGATAGTCTTTGACTACCCGCAGCAAACCCCTGTGTCTACAACTACCCAGAAATATTCAGACGGGTAAATACCCATCTGTGGGACTATCCATACTGTGTAGTCTTTGACCTCTGACGGCAAACGCCTACAAGCGTGGGACTGTCCGTAGTGTATAGTCTTTGGCTGCCCGCAGTAAACACCTGTGTCTTTGACTGCCCACATGACAGGTAAACACCAATGTGTGTATGGATGTGTCCCCTTGACTGCAGGTGTGTTGTTTGACTGGCAGGCGCTGCTGCAGCAGTGGGAACAGCACGACAAGCAGTACGGCCTGCAGGTGGAGCGCAACCCGCTGGACGTGCTGAGCTGCGTGGAGCTGGTGCTGGACTCTAGGGAGCACCTGTGTCCTCACAACCGGCTGCCTGGCGAAAATGAGGTCACTATAGCAACAACACGCTGCTGCTGGAACTCTGTTGCATTCATAGGGAGGGGTTGGAGCAGGGGAGGGATCCTGAGGGGTGGGTGTGAGGCAGGGGAGGGGGCAATGTCTGTTTGCGGTCCTCAAATGGTATGAGAATGTGTGTGTGTGTGCGTGCGTGCGTGCATGCATGTGTGTGTACGTGCATGTGTGTGTGTGTTTGTGGACGGAATGAACTTGAAGTAAGCACTACGTTGGCATATCCACATATCAGTTCATTCCGTACTATGCCAGTGCTGTACACAAGCACACACACACACACATGCATCCTCAAACCATTTGAGGATAGCGAACCAACGGGGCTAAAAGTGGAAATTGCTGGGGAGGGATCCTGAGGGGTGGGTGTGAGGGTGGGGAGGGATCCTGAGGGGTGGGTGTGAGGGTGGGGAGGGATCCTGAGGTGTGAGTGTGGGGAGGGATCCTGAGGGGTGGGTGTGAGTGTGGGGAGGGATCCTGAGGGATGGGTGTGAGGGTGGGGAGAGATCCTGAGGGGTGTATGTGAGGGTGGGGAGGGATCCTGAGGGGTGGGTGTGAGGGTGGGGAGGGATTCTGAGGGGTGGGTGTGAGGGTGGGGAGGGATCCTGAGGGGTGGGTGTGAGGGTGGAGAGGGATCCTGAGGGGTGAGGGTGGGGAGGGATCCTGAGGGGTGGGTGTGAGGGTAGGGAGGGATTCTGCGGGATGGGTGTGAGGATCGGATTAGAATTGGATGACCATAACAACTATTGAATGATATTCCAGTTGTGGATGTGACTGGCATGAGGTAGCAATAATGATTGTGGGATGATTATTGTGTTTGTGGATCAGATCGGAATGGTGGTATGGAGGATGACGCTGAAGACGCCCGAATTTCCTGATGGACGTGACATCATCATCATTGCCAACGACATGACCCACAAGATTGGGTCGTTTGGACCACAGGAAGATCTGCTGTTCAAGGTCTGTCACTTTTGATTGGGCCACAGGAATGAGCAGCTGGATGAGTAAAGGATAATGAGCAGTTGGATGAGTAAAGGATAATGAGCAGCTGGATGAGTAAAGGATAATGAGCAGCTGGATGAGTAAAGGATAATGAGCAGCTGGATGAGTAAAGGATAATGAGCAGTTGGATGAGTAAAGGATAATGAGCAGCTGGATGAGTAAAGGATAATGAGCTGCTGGATGACTAAAGGATAATGAGCAGTTGGATGAGTAAAGGATAATGAGCAGTTGGGTGAACATTGGTTTTTCACACCAGTCATTAATGAAATTATTTAAAAAAATATAAATAAACACTAGTTGGAGGCTTTCTCCATTTCTGAAGTATGTGTCCACTGCAGAAGTAAGTCCATGTGTGTGGTTTGCCTTTCAGGTTTACAACTGTTTTTTTCCACAGTGTCAGATTTTGTTTTTCAGTGTAGGCGGCTGGTGAGAAGTAAAGCATGTCAGCAGAGACTTGACAGAGTTTTTGTTTCACTGCAGAAAGCCTCAGAGTTGTCTCGCAGGGAGAAGCTGCCTCGCATCTTCATCTCAGCCAACAGCGGAGCGCGCATCGGATTGGCTGAAGAGATCAAGTCACTGTTTCGTGTGGAATGGGAGGACGCAGACGACCCCGAGAAGGTACAGGCATTCGCATTTTGGAATTTGACAATATCCACACTTAACCAACTCCATTGGTTCTTTCTGTGTGTGTGTGTGTGTGTGTGTGTGTGTGTGTGTGTGTGTGTGTGTGTGTGTGTGTGTGTGAGGGACAGCCAGACATGAATGAGTTGTGAGACTGATGTTTGTTAGTGTGTGTGTATGCGTGTGTGCATGTGTGTAATGGTATGTGTGTGTAAGGGTCTCATCATACATGAATGAGTGGTGAGATTGGTGTGTGTGTGTAAGGGACAACCAGACATGAATGGGTTGTGAGACTGATGTTTGTTGGTGTGTGTGTGTGTGTGCATGTATGTAATGGTATGTGGAACTGTGTCTCATCATACATGAATGAGTGGTGAGAGTGGTTGTGTGTATGCGTGTGTGTATGTGTATGCGTATGTGTGCATGTGTGCATACAGGCACATGTGCATGCATGTGTGTGTGTTTAGGAGTCTCACCACACATGACTAGAGTTGTCAGACTGATGTTTTTCTGTGCGTGTGTAAAGGGGTTCAAGTACCTGTACCTGCGTCCTGACGACTTCAAGAAAGTGAGCACCATGAACTCCGTGAGGGCGGAGCTGATTGAGGACCAGGGCGAGTCGCGCTACAAGATCACCGACATCATCGGTACGGGGCACTCTTCACCTTGGACACACTTTAAAATAACACTCCTCTGATAATGCTTTATAAAACATAGGTGGTGCATCATTCGGCAATGTCCACTTTTAGCCCTGTCGGTTCACGGTCCTCAAATGGTATGAGAATGTGTGTGTGTGTGTGTGTGTGTGTGTGTGTGTGTGTGTGTGTGTGTGTATGTGATGGATGGATGGATGGATGGAATGAACTTGAAGTATGCACTACGATGGCATATCCACATATCAGTTCCTTCTGTACTATGCCAGTGCTATACACAAGCACACGCACACACACACATCCCCAAACCATTTGAGGACAGCGAACCAACAGGGCTAAAAGTGGATATTACCCATCATTCAAACCGAGAATGTCTGGTGTGTCGTTACTGTCTCTGACAAGCAGGAAGGAGGGGTATGAGAACCTGAAGGGGTCAGGGATGATTGATGTGTCCTTATGATTGACAGGCAGGGAGGAGGGTCTAGGTGTGGAGAACCTGAAGGGGTCAGGGATGATTGATGTGTCATAGTTGTGATTGACAGGCAGGGAGGAGGGTCTAGGTGTGGAGAACCTGAAGGGGTCAGGGATGATTGATGTGTCATAGTTGTGATTGACAGGCAGGGAGGAGGGTCTAGGTGTGGAGAACCTGAAGGGGTCAGGGATGATTGATGTGTCATAGTTGTGATTGACAGGCAGGGAGGAGGGTCTAGGTGTGGAGAACCTGAAGGGGTCAGGGATGATTGATGTGTCATAGTTGTGATTGACAGGCAGGGAGGAGGGTCTAGGTGTGGAGAACCTGAAGGGGTCAGGGATGATTGATGTGTCATAGTTGTGATTGACAGGCAGGGAGGAGGGTCTAGGTGTGGAGAACCTGAAGGGGTCAGGGATGATTGATGTGTCATAGCTGTGATTGACAGGCAGGGAGGAGGGTCTAGGTGTGGAGAACCTGAAGGGGTCAGGGATGATTGATGTGTCATAGTTGTGATTGACAGGCAGGGAGGAGGGTCTAGGTGTGGAGAACCTGAAGGGGTCAGGGATGATTGATGTGTCATAGCTGTGATTGACAGGCAGGGAGGAGGGTCTAGGTGTGGAGAACCTGAAGGGGTCAGGGATGATTGATGTGTCATAGCTGTGATTGACAGGCAGGGAGGAGGGTCTAGGTGTGGAGAACCTGAAGGGGTCAGGGATGATTGATGTGTCATAGTTGTGATTGACAGGCAGGGAGGAGGGTCTAGGTGTGGAGAACCTGAAGGGGTCAGGGATGATTGATGTGTCATAGTTGTGATTGACAGGCAGGGAGGAGGGTCTAGGTGTGGAGAACCTGAAGGGGTCAGGGATGATTGATGTGTTGTTATGATTGACAAGCAAGGAGGGTCTAGGTGTGGAGAACCTGAAGGGGTCAGGGATGATTGATGTGTCGTTGCTGTGATTGACAGGCAAAGAGGAGGGTCTAGGTGTGGAGAACCTGAGGGGGTCTGGGATGATTGCTGGGGAGACATCGGCGGCCTACAATGAGATTGTGACCATCAACCTGGTGAGCATCAATCACTTCATGTTCTTCCTGTGGTACAAGCCTCTGTTTCAAAGTCCCAGCCACATGGCTGTGTAGACCAACTGTGTGCCTGTCTTGTATGTGCCAGTGTGTGTGTCATGCGTGTACCTGTGTGTGTGCAAGTGTGTGTGTCAGTGTGTGTGTGTGTGTGTGCTGCTGCTGCTGCTCCAATAATCTTTGTCCCAGGTGTTGAGTGAGTGTGAATTATGGAAGAATGTACAATAAGGTGATGTGAGAGTATTTTTAATGCATCAAATTTACTTTGATCAAATTGTTGAAATAATTTTTATATTATTCCTTGTCTCTTCCCCCCCCCCCCCCCCCCCCACCCCCCACCCCTATTTGATTTTGTCTTATGATTTTTACTGCGTACATAGCTTTTGTGATGCACATTGTGCTCTTTGCTTTTTCTTGAGTTGGGGCCATTGCCTCCTTCCCATTGATGCTGTCCGGTTAACGTTGCATGATGCCACCCTTGCTGTCATTCAGGTGACCTGCAGAGCCATTGGCATCGGAGCCTACCTGGTGCGTCTTGGTCAGCGAGTCATTCAGGTGGAGAACTCCCACATCATCCTGACCGGGGCCTCTGCTCTCAACAAGGTGTGTTGCACGCTGCTGCTGTTGCAGCTGGCCTTTCAACCTGCACTTGAATTCTATTGCAGCTGGCCTTTCAACCTGCACTGGAGTTCTATAGCAGCTGGCCTTTCAACCTGCACTGGAATTCTGTTGCAGCTGGCCTTTCAAGCTGGCCTTTCAACCTGCACTGGAATTCTGTTGCAGCTGGCCTTTCAACCTGCACTGGAATTCTGCCCTGAAGGCTGTTTTTTTATTTTTATGCAGTTGTTGTGTTTTTGCTTAATGTCCTCAGATGCTAAAAGCATATTAGGGACAATACTTTTTATGCAGAGGGATGTGTGCACTTTTTATACCAAAGGCTGTTGTTATTTCTGGGGCGTGTGAATCTGGGTGAAAGGCAAGACTGAGAGGCCTTGCAGCATTCCTGGTCGGGCATGCTGTCTGCTGTACACGCACAGAAACCCGCGTGGCACAGACTAGTACTTTAGACACCGCTCGGCCCTGTCATCTTTCAAAGCCAAACTGAAAACCTTCCTCTTCTCACAATATTTTCATTCCAGCTAATATCGGTACCCACTTTCTGCTACAGTCGTCTGTGTGTGTGGTGCGCGTGTTTGTTTTTCTGTATAATGCTTTCTGTATAATGTTTTGGTAGGACTGTGCTCTGCGTGTGTATACAATATCGTATTTAGTTAACATGTATCGTGTGAACGCTGAGGGCGTTGATGAGTGCATGATAAATGTACGTTATTATTATTATTCTTCATGGAGGGAGTGTCAGTATCACCGTCTGGCAGCCACATACAGCTACTTACAGCCAGAGCTGCACAGATAGCGGTCAGGGGGAGATCAGATTGCACCAAAGGTCCATTACTTGTTGGTTTATGATGTAGAGGTGAGAGGTGTACAGAGATCAAATTCTACGAAAGGTCTGTTACCCGTCATTTTGCCGTGCACAGAGATAAAATTGTGTGCCAGATTGGTTACCTGTGGGTTGACGATGTGCAGGTGTTGGGGTGAGAGGTGTACAGGGATCAAATTCTACGAAAGGTCTGTTACCTGTCATTTTGCCGTGCACAGAGATAAAATTGTGTGAAAGATTGGTTACCTGTGGGCTGACGATGTGCAGGTGTTGGGGTGAGAGGTGTACAGAGATCAAATTTGATGAAAGTTCTGTTACCTGTGGGTTGATGATGTGCAGGTGTTGGGGCGAGAGGTGTACAGAGATCAAACGTGATGAAAGTTCTGTTACCTGTGGGTTGATGATGTGCAGGTGTTGGGGCAAGAGGTGTACAGAGATAAAATTTGATGAAAGTTCTGTTACCTGTGGTTAACGATGTGCGGGTGTTGGAGCGAGAGGTGAACAGAGAGAAAATTTGATGAAAGGTCTGTTACCTGTGGGTTGACCATGTGCAGGTGTTGGGACGAGAGGTGTACACGAGCAACAACCAGCTGGGGGGCATACAGATCATGTACAACAATGGAGTGACCCACGCGGTGGCACATGATGACTTTGCCGGTGTGTACAAGATCCTGCAGTGGCTCTCCTACATGCCCAAGGTAAAGCAACCACTCCCACACTCTGCCTGTTGCATCCATTGGGTGCTGTGCATGAGGGCGTAACTCTGATTTGAATCTTCGGTTCATTTTAAAGTGAATGATAGCATATCACCTTTGTCCACCTCTCATTGCAGTCTACCTGGTGTGTCCACCTGTCATTTCAAACCACCTGGTGGTGTGTGTCGTTTCAAACCACCTGGTGGTGTCTGTCATTTCAAACCACCTGGTGGTGTCTATCCACCTGTCATTTCAAACCTGGTGGTGTCTGTCATTTGAAACCACCTGGTGGTGTCATTTGAAACCACCTGGTGGTGTCAATCCAAATGCCACTTCACACCATCTGGTGGTGTGTGTGTCCACCTGTCATTTACCCCCCCCCTGCTTATGTCTGTCCACAGTGTCACGGGGGGCGACTGCCGATGATAGAAACCAAAGACCCAGTGGAGCGTGACGTTGAGTTCATGCCCACCAAGGCCCCCTACGACCCGCGCTGGATGTTGGCTGGTCGCAAAGTGCCAGGTAGGACACAGGGTGAAACCAACAGGCCTGTTGTGTGTAGCTTCTTTACTCCAGTCAGTTCACACATGAGCCAGTAGATGGGTGAAGAAGGGAATGCATGCTTGGGGATGTGGATGGAGAAGAGGTGATGAGTGGTGGATGTGGATAGAGAGGTGATGAGTGGTGGATGTGGATGGAGAAGAGGTGATGGATGTGGATGGAGCAAAGGTGATGGATGTGGATGAGGTGATGAGTAGTGGATGTGCATGGAGAAGACACGATGAATGGTGGATGTGGATAGAGGAGAGGTGATGAGTGGTGGATGTGCATGGAGAAGAGGTGATGAGTGGTTGATGTGGATGGAGAAGAGGTGATGAGTGGTTGATGTGGATGGAGAAGAGGTGATGAGTGGTTGATGTGGATGGAGAAGAGGTGATGAGTGGTGGATGTGGATGGAGAAGATGTGATGAGTGGTGGATGTGGATGGAGAAGAGGTGATGAGTGGTGGATGTGCATGGAGAAGGTGGTGAGTGGTGGATGTGCATGGAGAAGAGGTGATGATGGTGGATGTGGATGGAGAAGAGGTGATGAGTGGTAGATGTGGATGGAGAAGAGGTGATGAGTGGTGGATGTGCATGGAGAAGGTGATGAGTGGTGGATGTGGATGGAGAAGATGTGATGAGTGGTGGATGTGGATGGAGAAGATGTGATGAGTGGTGGATGTGGATGGAGAAGAGGTGATGAGTGGTGGATGTGGATGGAGAAGAGGTGATGAGTGGTGGATGTGGATGGAGAAGAGGTGATGAGTGGTGGATGTGGATGGAGAAGAGGTGATGAATGGAGGGTATAATGGAGAAGAAATGAGTGAATTATGGAAGTGAATGGATGGTGAATATGTATGGCTAAGAAATGAATGAATAGTAGATGTGTGTGGAGAAGAATGAATGCTGGATGTGATGGAGAATAAATGTATGACTGGTGGATGTGAATGGAGAAGAAATGAATGACCGGTGGATGTGTATGGTGAGAAAATGAATGGATGGTGGATGTGTGTGGAGAAGTTAGTGGATAATGATGAGAAACTAACAGTTGCTGGGTGCCTGGAAAAGACAGGAATGAACAATGCTGATGCTTGAGTGTGTCTCTTTGTTCCCCAGAAACCAAGCAGTTCCAGGCAGGATTCTTTGACACGGGTTCCTTTGATGAGATCATGAAACCCTGGGCGGAGACGGTGGTGGTGGGCCGAGCCCGACTGGGTGGCATCCCAGTGGGAGTGGTGTGTGTGGAGACGAGGACGGTGGAGCTCACCGTTCCTGCCGATCCTGCCAATTTTGACTCCGAGACCAAGGTACCCAGACCCTGACTGCATAGCGTATTGAAGATTCAAGATTACTATCTCATCAGAGATAATCGGTATGGAGAGGGATGGTGGTCCGGGGGTGGCTGGTCCGGATAGAATACTTCATCCTGTGTGTGTGTGTGTGTGTGTGTGTGTGTGTGTGTGTGTGTGTGTGTGTGTGTGTGTGTGTGTGAGAGAGAGAGAGAGAGAGAGAGAGAGAGAGAGACTGTGACTCTGTGTGTATTATTAAGACTGTGTGCATGAGTGTTATTGTGGGTACCGTGTGGTGTGTGTGTGTGTGTGTGTGTGTGTGTGTGTGTGTGTGTGTGTGAGACTGTGACTGTGTGTGTATGATTAAGACTGTGTGTGCATGAGTGTACTGTGTGGTGTGTGTGTGTTAGTGATGTTTCAAGTTGCAGCGCCTTAGGACCCTCCAAAGTATGCAGGGAGGGGATGGTGGGGGGGGTGAATAATGGATTGAGGGAGGAAGGGGGAGAGGATGTCAAAATTGTGCCATCTTCTGGAGACAATGAGCAGGCAATTGTGAAAGACTAATGCACAAACATCAGGAGCAGTAACCTGGCAAAATCTTTCTCGTGTGTTATACAGGTGATCCAACAAGCTGGCCAGGTGTGGTTTCCTGACTCGGCCTACAAGACAGCACAGGCCATCAAAGACTTTGGTCGGGAAGAACTGCCACTCATCATCTTTGCCAACTGGCGCGGCTTCTCCGGCGGAATGAAAGGTACAGGGGTGCAACCCAACAAACTCAGATGTAGGAGGAAGGACCCCCCCCCCTCCAAAAAACAACCCACAACAACTAACAAACCAGAAACTGCATTATTTTCTACCAATAACAGCTTAAGTGCTGTTTCCAGATTTTCCAGTCACTTTGTTGGCAGTGCCAGCCTTGCACTGGATGCCACGTGGGCGCATTATGGCAGGTTGCATACATTTGTACCATAGGAAAGCAGCACATTTTGTTTTTGTTGTTGTAACTGAACCTGTACAGAGCTTTGTGATGCTGGGCTGCAGTTTGGTAATATCTGCCTTGGCTGATACAGTGCTATGGGCTTGTGTGTCTGATGTTATGTCCGGTTCCCATGAGCTGTTTGTGGATATATAATGGTGCAGCTAAGCGTGCAGCCTTGGCTGGGACAGTGCTGTGCACTTGTGTGTCTGTCATTATGTCTGGTTACCGTGAGCTGTCATTGCGGATATATAATGGTGCAGTTAAGTGTGCAGCCTTGGCTGGGATCTGCAGAGGCTGTGATTTCCCACAGGCTTTGTGGTTCAGGTGTATGTGCAACTGGGTGCTGAAGTTAAGGCTCATCGTCGTACATGGTGGAAACCATGAGGATGTTTTTTTTCAGATCTCTGCACCTGTGTGTGCATGGGTGTGGGGTGAGTGTGTGTGTGCGTGTGCGTGTGCGTGTGTGTTTAGTGTGGTGTGTGTGTGTGTGTGTGTGTGTGTGTGTGTGTGTGTGTGTGTGTGTGTGTGTGTGTGTGTGTGTGTGTGCATGCATGCGTGTGTATACAGTGGCAACATATCTCTGGCTGTCCGACCATGTGCTGAAGTTAAGGCTCATGTATGGTGGAAACCATGAATGCATGGGGTTTCAGATCTCTGCGACTGTGTGTGTGTGTATGTGTGGGTGCACCTGTGTTTCAGCGGCATGAACTCTGTGGCTGTTTCAGACATGTACGACCAGGTGCTGAAGTTCGGCTCGTACATCGTGGACGCGCTGAGGGAGTACCAGCAGCCGGTGCTGATCTACATCCCGCCCCACGGGGAGCTGAGGGGAGGGTCCTGGGTGGTGGTGGACCCCACCATCAACCCCGACCACATGGAGCTCTTCGCCGACTCCCTCAGCAGGTATGCAGGGCAGAGGGGGAGACTGAGGGGGGTGGATAGGTGTTGGATTGGGGTGGGGGTGGGCTGAGTGGTATGGGTAGGTGTTGGATTGGGGAATGGGGTGAGGGGTAGGTGTTGAATTTTGGGGTGGGGTGGGGAAGGGGGGCTGAGGGGTGTGGATAGGGGTTGGGGGATGTCGATAGGTGTGTGGGATTCGGGCAGAGGGGTGTGGATATGTGTTGCATGGGTTTGAAGCGGGGAGAGGGGGCTGAGAGGTGCTGGATTGAAGGGAAAGGTTGGCTTGTCCCTAGTATGTCAGCCCAAAATCTGAGTACATTAAGCCCTATTCAGGTCGAGGCAGGAAGGGGGGGGTGGGGGGACTGAGAGCTGTTGCTAGGTGTTATGAGGTGGGGTGGGGGTGACTGAGGGGTGTGGGTAGATGTTGGATTTAGGATGGTGTGCAATGGAGACCGAGGGTTGTGGGTGTCAGGGGACACGAAAAAACATGTTCAACATATCGGTTAATAGGACATGATGAACTGACCATCCCGTAAGAGAGAGTGAAACTGCAATACCCCCCCCCACCCCCCAAGCTTGTATATTGACAAGACCTGAAGCTGTTCATATGACGTAAATGGTTGGAGACAATCCCCTAGACACCTGCCCGTCTGTCTGTCCCTCCAGGGGTGGAGTGCTGGAGCCGGAGGGCACGGTGGAAATCAAGTTCCGTCGCAAGGACCTGGACAAGGTGATGAGGAGGCTGGACCCCCAGCTCAAGCAGATGAGCGATCAGGCCTTCGGCTCCGATGTCACCCCGGAGAAACGTGCGGAGCTGCAGAAGAAGATGAAGGAGCTGGAGGACAAGCTGGCGCCGTCCTACCACATGGTGGCGCTGGCGTTTGCCGACCTGCACGACACGCCCGGCCGCATGGAGGAGAAAGGAGTGATCTCTGTGAGGGAGCACTGTTTTGTTGTTGTTGTGCTGGTGTATGTTCTAGTGTTTGTGTTTTACCTCTGGATTTGTTTTCCCCCATGGGACGTTGGGTTTGTGTGCTCAAGGATATTAAGTTAGCCATAATAATAATAATGTACATTTATCATGCAGTCATCAACGCCCTGAGCGCTGACGTGATACATATTAACGTACGTATGATATTCTATACACATTTAGAGCGTAGTCCTACCAAAACAATTTGCATAAAGTAACGCACCGCCATGACTGAGGGCTGCTGTTGAGGATACTAATTCGTCAGTGAAATTGGAGCCAAAGTTGGTGGGGACAGGGGTTTTTTTCTTCTTCTTTTTTTTTCCTTTTTTTCTTGAGTTAGGGATTGTTTAGATGTAGACCGGGCACACCTGTAGCACCTGGGGCCTCAGTGCTTCATCATCTCCAGCCCACAAGGCGCTGAGCCCACCACCCCAGTGTGAGAGAGCAGTGGCAGAAATATTCTTAACACAGTGGGATTTGACCCACTCCCACCCCCACCCCCGATCCCTAGTCTGGTCCCTTTACCACTTGGCCACCACACCTCTTGTGGTTTTGTGGTGGTCTTTGAATGGGAAAGAGTTGTTGTTTCATTACTGCTGAGAGTTTTTCTACACACCTCTACCAGAAGCCCCCTCAAGTTGGACTAAGACAGACAGCAGTGTTGGTGGTGTTGCAGGTGTCTCATTGTGTTGAACAGGACTAAAACAGACAGCAATGTTGGTGGTGTTGCAGGTGGCTCAGTGTGTTGAACAGGACTAAGGCAGACAGCAATGTTGGTGGTGTTGCAGGTGACTCAGTGTGTGTTGTACAGGACTAAGACAGACAGCAATGTTGGTGATGTTGCAGGAGGTGATCCAGTGGCAGCAGAGTCGGAAGTTTTTGTACTGGCGGCTGCGGCGACGCCTGCTGGAGGCCCAGGCTAGGAAGAAGATGGAGGAGGGCGGCCATCACCTGGAGACGCACGCTCACCTGGACACCACCCTCAACAGGTGGTTCACTGAGGACCAAGGGCCACTCAATGTACGTCTTGTCCACCTGTGTGTGGGGGAGGGGTGAAAGTGGCATGGGATATGTGTGTGTGTGTATGGGAGGGTGTGGGGTGGCATATTTGTGTGCCACCTGAAAGATGGATGGGTCATCGAATCAAAGGAGCAGGATCTACTGTGTGTGTGTGTGTGTGTGTGTGTGTGTGTGTGTGTGTGTGTGTGTGTGTGTACCTTTGTGTGGGTGTGAGTGGGGGGGGGATCCAGGAGTATGCAAAATCCTTCAGTGTTTTGCATAAACAACTAGCTTTTTGCAGTAACTTTGCTTGTCACCTTTTCATTGTATGTATATCGTATGTATATACGGTTGTGTGTGATTATGGTTTTGTGTGATTGTGAGTGGTGACTGTTTGTTGCTGTGGATGCAAGCGGTGACTGTTTGTTGCTGTGGACACAGGCGTGATGGTTGTATGTGATTGTGAGTGGTGACTGTTTGTTGCTGTGGATGCAAGCGATGACTGTTTGTTGCTGTGAATGCAGGCCTGATGGTTGTGTGTGATTGTGAGCGGTGACTGTTGCTGTGGACGCAGGCCTGATGGTTGTGTGTGATTGTGAGCGGTGATTGATTGTTACTGTGGATGAAAGTGGTGACTGTTTGTTGCTGTGGATGCAAGTGACTTGTTTGTTGCTGTGGATGCAAGCGGTCACTGTTTGTTGCTGTGGATGCAAGCAGTTACTTGCTGTGGATGCAAGTGGTGACTGTTTATTGCTGTGGACAGAAGTGGTGACTGTTGCTGTGGACGCAGGCCTGATGGTTGTATGTGATTGTGAGTGGTGACTGTTTTGTTGCTGTGGATGCAAGCGGTGACTGTTTATTGCTGTGGACAGAAGTGGTGACTGTTGCTGTGGATGCAGGCCTGATGGTTGTATGTGATTGTGAGTGGTGACTGTTTGTTGCTGTGGATGCAAGCGGTGACTGTTTATTGCTGTGGATGCAGGCCTGATGGTTGTATGTGATTGTGAGTGGTGACTGTTTGTTGCTGTGGATGCAAGCGGTGACTGTTTATTGCTGTGGATGCAGGCCTGATGGTTGTATGTGATTGTGAGTGGTGACTGTTTGTTGCTGTGGATGCAAGTGGTGACTGTTCGTTGCTGTGGACGCAGGCCTACCAGTGGGAGAACGACAAGACTGTGGTCAGCTGGCTGGAGAGTCAGCTGGAGGGCAAAGACGGATCCAGTCTGCTGCTGGACAACATCCGCTGCCTGCACAAGGACCACGTGGTGGCTCGCCTCAAAGAGTGAGTGTCTCGTCACCGCCATTACTTCACTGTCGCTTTGAATGAAGTGACGCCCTAAACTGTTGCATGGTTGTATGGTGTACACAGAATTTGTGCCGTTACGGCACTGTTTCACAGTGACACCAGCCACGTAACAACCAAATAGCGCTGTCAGTACAGCGCTGCTGGATATTTTTTTTAATGCACCAGTAAAAGAGAGTATACAGTCACTCATTCAGAACCACGTGCGACATGAGCGCAGTGAGTCTGCTTGAGAGTAGAGAATAGCGCTATCTAAAAGCAATCGGTAATAATAACTTGCGTGGCCCACAGAGGGTTCCATACCTGGCTGTATGCCCTGCCTCTTTCCTGGCAAACCTTCCATCACACCACTGTGCACTGACTGAAAGACGGTTGCACTGAGCCACTTTACAGCACAGTTGCTGCGTGTGTTGTTCCAGATTTCACCTGAGAAGATTTTTAACTTTTTGGAAGAAATCAATATTTTTGGATTTTTTAAAACTTGGGATCACTTTTGGTTATGTTTGTGTCTTCCCTTTTAAGTATGGTTTTAAAATTGTACATATACCAGTTTTTAAAATTGTACATATACCAGTTTTAACACGTATACACTCTTAAAAAGTGATATATGGTGACAAAATGTGTGTCGCCCTGATATAACCGCACTGGTTGACTGGGCATAAAATACCAAGTTATTTGCTGCTGCACCGAGCTCTATGCTCTGCCTCTTTCCTTGCAGACTTTACATCACACCACTGTGTACTGACAGACGGACTGTCACGCTGAGCTCTGTGAATGCCTCTTTCCTTGCAGACTTTACATCACACCACTGTGTACTGACTGAAAGGCTGACTGCACAGCTAACTCGACAAGGCTTGAGTCCAGCATTGTAATCTTTGATTGATGATCGCTTACGTAGCGCTATTCTCCACTCACTTGAGCAGACTCACTGCGCTCGCATGTGGTTCTACATCAGTGACTAGCTTTTTATAGCATTTATTTTATTATTTTATTTTTTTTAAATATCCACTGAAGTGGTGTACTTATAGCGCTGGCATGGCTGGTGCCACATGAAACTGAGCCATCTCGGCGCAAGTTCTGTGTACACCATACAACCAAGCACCATGTCACTTCATGCAAAGCCACATATGTAAAGTGTATGCGTGTTTAGCTGTAACCTGCCACTTGCACTTTTGGCAGAATGACCGGGACCTTTTACGTGCTACTGCGGTAACACAGGGGTGGGACAGATACCGAAATAAGAGTCAACACAGAAAGTCAACCCTGGAGAAGAAAATTCTCCCACCACTCCTGCAGGGATTCGAACCCGCGACCTTTCAATCACGAGTCTGGCACTCTAACCCCTGAGCTATCCCCACCCCACAGCTCTGTTGCTATGCTGTAACTTGTGAGGACAACATAGTGGCCACTCTTCTGCTTTTTTGAAAAATCAGTTGTGGCATTCTGATTGGCTGAAGCAGCTGCGTGACTGGCAGTCCAGAACCTGCTATTCGTAATGCACTAGGTCAAGGCAGGTGGTGAGATCAGTAGCAAAGCTGGGATGTGTAACAGTGGCTGGAACGTGTAGAGATTAGATCTGGGCCATAGCCAGCACTCCTAAACCTCACTTTGGATTTTGGTTACCTTGATGACCTCACTGAGGTGACCCTGAATGTTTGATGGGATGTTAAAATCCAATTACTAACTAGCAAACCTGGATGACCTCTCCTGTTGACTGTTCCTTGGGGGTGGTTCATGTTTGAAAGGGGCACATTCGTCATCCTTTGCTGTCTTCCTTTCCAGCAGGTTTTTGCTGTTGTGTTCCTTTTCATCTCCACCAGCTTCAGTGGTTGTCCTTCCCATGTGTTTGTGAAGAACTGCAGCATGTGTTTGTGAAGAACTGCAGCATGTGTTTGTGAAGAACTGCAGCATGTGTTTGTGAAGAACTGTAGCATGTTTGTGAACAACTGCACCATGTGTTTGTGAAGAACTGCAGCATGTGTTTGTGAAGAACTGCAGCATGTGTTTGTGAAGAACTGTCGCATGTTTGTGAAGAACTGCAGCATGTGTTTGTGAAGAACTGTAGCATGTTTGTGAAGAACTGTAGCATGTTTGTGAAGAACTGCACCATGTGTTTGTGAAGAACTGCAGCATGTGTTTGTGAAGAACTGTAGCATGTTTGTGAACAACTGCACCATGTGTTTGTGAAGAACTGCAGCATGTGTTTGTGAAGAACTGCAGCATGTGTTTGTGAAGAACTGCAGCATGTTTGTGAAGAACTGCAGCATGTGTTTGTGAAGAACTGCAGCATGTGTTTGTGAAGAACTGTAGCATGTTTGTGAAGAACTGCAGCATGTGTTTGTGAAGAACTGCAGCATGTGTTTGTGAAGAACCGCGTGTCTGTAGATGATGTGCACTAAACACATCTCGTCAACATTTTTAGGTGGAACATTTTAAGCCTCAAGTTGTTTTTATGAGCAGCTGCATTTACTTTTCTTCTCTTCCTTCTTGGCCTTTGCATACCGGACCATTTGCTGTCTTAAGAATTCACATGTGAAAAAGAAAAGCATTGTTGCTGCACTAATATTGTTTCGAATTAAACTCAAACGATGTTGAAAAGTGTAAATGATTCTTGAGAAGAAAAGAAGGCAAGCTTAATGTTCCTGTTTGTTTTCTGGTGTTTCGTGACGCTGTCGATTTGTGTGGGCAGGATGCTGAAGGAAAACCCGCACGTTGCCATGGATACAGTGGCTCACTTGGTGCACACCATGCCTGGCACACAGCGGGCGGAGGTCGCTCGCCTTCTCTCCACCATTGAAAGCACGGAGTCGTCCTCGTCCAGCGCCGAGTCTGTTTCTCACGCGTAATGTGGGACTCAGCCATAGTTCCTGCCAGTTAGGGCTTTCAAACAGTCACTGGAATCAGCTGTAGTCAGCCGCTAGCTGTGGTCAGTTCAGCGCAACCTTTTGCACTGTAGTCAGTTTCTGTCCAGCCATTGAACCACTGACTGCTGCAATGTCCGTATGGGAGCAAATGAAGTGGTGAGAAATGGAGAAAAAAAACTTTTTTATTTACACTGAATGGGCTGAAGTGTAGTCTGCACCGTAACATGTTGTCAGGTGAGATGTAGAGTTTGGGCAAAAGTGATTATTGATCCCACCTGTTCCATGGCCCAAGTCTTGGCATGGCTGGAGTATGTGCAGGTTGTGAAACTGATGCTGCTGATCCACCGTCAGGCACTGCACAGCACACAATGTCTGCTCTCTGATACTACTGTCTGGTCTCTGATATCTGTGTCCAGTCTGATACTGATGTCTGGTCTCTGATATCGATGTCCGGTCTCTGATACCAATGTCCGGTCTCTGATACTGATGTCTGGTCTCTGATATGAATGTCCGGTCTCTGATACCAGTGTCTAGTCTCTGATACCAATGTTTGGTCTCTGAGACCAGTGTTTGGTCTCTGAGACCAGTGTTTGGTCTCTGAGACCATTGTCCGGTCTCTAATGCCAGTGTCTGGTCTCTGATACCAGCATCTGATGGCCAGACTGCTGCATGCTTAAGCAGCGTCTGACACGAATGTAGGTGACGTGTCTGACGTGAACGCAGGTGACCCTGACAAACTTAGTTCCAGAGGTGATGGGATTGGGACATCAAATTCTGCCTGTTCCCATTGCAGCTCCTCCTACTGGACACTGCCGTACAGCAGCGCCTGATTGTGTATCATCCCCTTTTCTCCCAGAGTCAGTGTGGTGGGAAGACACAACTACAACGTGCATGCACTTTGTGTTGAGGAAGGCACGGGTTGCGCACGCAGCCTCATCTTCCCGCACTCTTTAGGTGTAGTGGAGGCAGGAAAACATGTTAGCTGAACACTGTTTGTGGAGAGTGCGGGTGTCTGTAGTTTATGATGGTTTGCTAGTTATGGGGAAGAACCGAGTGTGTGTTATTTCATAGTGATGAAAGTTTTGTGCTGCTCTACGGTTAGCAGAGAATGGTTGTGTACGCCAGAGTCGGTGTCCGGTGATGGCAATGGCAGCAGTAGGGGCCACCTTTCCCCTTTCTCTCTTTACTGACTGGGCTGATCATTTCTCTCTTTACTTACTGGGCTGATCATTTCTCTTTACTTACTGGGCTGATCATTTCTCTTTACTTACTGGGTGATCATTTGTCACTTTACTGACTGGGCTGATCATTTGTCACTTTACTCGCTGGGCTGATCATTTGTCACTTTACTTAAACTGGGCTAATCATTTCTCACTTTACTTACTGGGCAGATCATTTACACACACAACGTTGTGCCAATCTGCAAAAGGTTTAGTTGAAAACAGAAAAAACAGACAGACATGCACACACACAATATTAGATTTGTTCAGACCTGGTCTTCCCCACTGGCTAAGTCACATCCAGCCATTCCCTTTAGTGCAGATCTGAAGGCAGACAGGGTCATGCCTTAGGGAGCATCCGTGATAACAGAGTTGCAGGGTTGGATTGCTGATGGGAAGCACGCATTCAGTTGACGAGGGTGGGTAGGGGCTGGCTGACAAAATGCACTCACTCGGCATTTGAGATTCCAACCTAAAGTCAACAACTTAATCACAGCCAGTCATCAAGTGTTTTGCTTGGACCAGCATAGTGATCAGGAATCAGCCAGGCTTGGGGTGACACCCAGAAAGTGGTCTCTTTAAACGTACTGCTATCAGAAAACTTGTAGGGAGCAGTTGCCCTTGTTTCTTTTCCTAGCAAACTGTGATACCGGCCATTCAACTGTCGTCAGACTCAACGTTTCATGACCAGATCAAAATAGTGTTTTGTGAATGGATCAAAGCACAGTGTGCTGTAGTGAGGAGTGCTGTGTTGTGTGTTATTAACTGTAGGGTGAACATTGATGCAACAAACGTGCTGATGGCACGTCCGTGTGTGGTGTGTGCGTACAGGACACAACAAATGTGTTGATGGCATGCCCGTGTGTGGCATGTGTATATATATATGCACCTTTAGTTTTTTTATTTGTTTGGAATAAAATGAGTTTTCAGATTATCTTTTTCCTTACTTGAAATTGTGCCATTATGGACGTTGTTGAATTGTAAAAACGAAAATGTTGTGCTTGAGCATTAGAGCCAATATGGATCAAGTTGATGTGATAAACTTGGTGAACAGCCAGTTGACTGCCGAATGCTTTCAGTCAACTGTGTCAGGTGTTTTCTTCTTCTTAAACTGACTTCTTTCTTTGAAAATTCAGCCTTTGGTGTGAGTTTCTTATTTCAGTTTTGCGTTGAAAATGTTGCACGCATGTTGAACGATGCGATTCGTTGCGACTCCTCATTTGTGTTGTTTCTGTAGTGGCTGTTTGTGTCGAGGTCAACACTCGTGGTACGGGTATTTGCATCTCGTTGACAGGACCACAGTGTAAGAGCTTCTGAGGCAGGCTCTTCTCTAGTCTGCGGTGCACGGTGCAGAACTCTCTGCAACAACTGGCCTCATCTCTAGTCTCAGGGCTGCAGTGGGAGAACTCGCTGTAATAGAAGTTGGAATCTTTTTAAGTCTCACCCTGTTGCTGTCAGACATTGTATCTGACTGAGTCCTTTCCTTTCGCTTTCCTAGTTACCTTGCATTTTATCCTCTGGTTGCTCAGTTCGATTTCTTTTTTAATACCGTTACGTACTTGTACAGATGTATGCTCTTTTTTTCTGTTAGCACCTTCTCCGACATATTGACTGTTCCTTTATGCTGCTGCTTTGCATTCCAAATATTTACTGGTTGGTTTTGGCACTCCTGTCTCCATAGTCCAAATACAGCCCTCTCTTTGTAGACTAAGGCGTTTACTGTTTGGATGTTACAACTTCTTTCTCTGCGCTGCTGATGTTGCGGTTTCAGTCCGTTATGGGCCTAGTTCCTTTCTGTTTTGTTAGTTTTACTCCCGTCTCCATAGTCCAAATACAGCCCTCTCTTTGTAGTCTAAAGTGTTTACTGTTCTTTCTTTGCACTGCTGATGTTGCTGTTTCAGTCATTATGAGCCGAATTCCTTTCTCTTTTGTTAGTTTTATTCCTTTGCCTATTTGTTTTATGTTTGTTGGGGGAATTTTGTATTTGTGATCTGGGCCACAAGACTTGAACCAGCCAAAAGCTAAGCAATTTCATGTTTTTTATTGCAAGTTTGACCAGTGCAACAGACATTTGCTGTTGTTCTTATTTATCTTTTGGATGGTAATTGTTTCTCAGTGGAGCTGGCACATGGCACAATCAAACTCATACACAGTAACATTAAAAAAATAAAGAAATAATCGTGTGGAATTTGGGTGATGTACTGTGCATACTAAACAATATGAATGACTGAATGAAGCACACGGAGCTTCAGGCTAAAAACTCCCAGGCTGGGAGCATTGCACATCCCACTAGTCAAAGGGCTAAAAACAATAAAGCGTTTTTTTTAACCTTCTGTGTGTTTTGATCTGTATTCTTCACTGAGGCTTTCGAACAATCAGTATTGCCAGTTTTACCATACATGATCACAGAAGGGGCAACGCATCTTGCTTTTTTTAAGTGCAATGTGTTCACATGCACTGATATTTGTGGCAAGTGTGACTGTATTGTTTGCCCAACATTCATTTCTTGTGATTGTGTTTTGTTTGGGTTCCTCAGATCAAGCAATAAGCAAAGGGTCTGCACAGCACGCAAAACATTTTTGACAAGTTTTTTTCTGGTCAGGGAAATAGATGTGACGTTGAGCATGAACAGATAACACTGAACCAGATCGTGCTGCAGCTAGCGTGCAAGTCTGAAGCAGAATGAGTGTTGGGGGGTGTGTGTGTGTGTGTGTGTGGGGGGGGTGATAGTGTGGTGTGGGTGTTCATGGGGGAAGGGGAGTGGTATTGTTCAGTTTGTGTAATAGGATGCAGTGCAGCCGTACTGTCTACTGCCTTGAGAATAATAGAAGATGCAGTGCAGGCATACTGTCTACTGCCTTGAGAATAATCCTATCACATTCCTCTTCCCAGGAAAAGATGAGTGACATTGGTTTCATCCTGCTAGCAGGGCACATGAAGCTGCTGGATAGAATTGTACAGAACTCCTGCTGTGTGAAATGTACAAAATCACTGGGGTAGGAGTTGAAATCCTTCAGTCGCTGCCTCTGTTGAAAAAGTCCATGACATTTCTTCCCATTCTACATTGGATTTTATGAGAGCGATGACGTTTATACCATTTCCTTGCTACTAACAATTCTTCTTTAATGCCAGTTGTGTGGTCTGTATGAGGGCAGTTGAATATGATGAATACATGTAGTATCCACGTGTTGTTGAAGACTGCTTTTGTTTAAGTGTGTCCATGTATGACTGACCGAGCATAAACTAAGTAATTGCAGTTGTGATACATTTTTGTATACTTACATAATAAAAAAAAGGACTAATATGAAATAAAACAATTGAATGCAAACCATAATTAGGGTTGTGAGTGCCTTCATTTTCCCTATTTTCTGTTATTGCAGGGTGTGTGTGAGGATGTCTAGTGTATATTACCTGATGAAGTGCAAGCCAAATATTAACACTGTTTAGATTTTCTGTTGTAACTTTTACATGCACACATATTCCCCCTCCAGCAAACACACACTCTCTCTACTAATGCACGCCATTCTCTCTACTAATGCACGCCATTCTGCTCACAATCTTTTAGTCAGCATTAAACTTTATTTATGTCGTATAGAGACAAAATCACCCAAAGCGTCTTGCTGTTTTGCCCAGTACTCGTTTAGAGTATCTTCACTTGGGTATGGGATTACTCGACCAACACCCTCACACAACCAATACTATCACACAACCAACACAACAGGTTTTATGCAAGTAACTCATTTCTAACGGACATCTCGCATTTTCAGTATATAAAAGCATGAAAACATTTCAAAGACTGGAATGTTACTTTCATTTATTTTATTTTTAAAGGGGTGGGGTGGGGTGAGGCGTGGAATGTGTCTCAAATGCCTTTCCAAGTACGGGCAAAAGCAAATCCAAAAATATACAATGGGGACCTCGGCAAATCGGCCAAAGCTAAATCGGCCAAAGCTAGAGGTGCTCTTTTGGTGTGGCCTTGATTACACATGGAAGAGTTTTGAAAATGAAGGTCTTAATTTAGGGGCAGTTTCACTTCGGGGTAGCTTTCTCCACAGGTTCCACTGTGGTGAAGATTTGTGAGAGGGCAGGCTCGGCTTCACGGTCCAAATACAATGTGAAACCAGAAACTATCATAAATACTTCAAGTTCAACAAAAACAAAACGGGTAAAAATGCACAAGAACATGGAAGTGTGGGAAATGTAGAACTACAACAACAGACCCTTCAACCCCAGGCATTTTCCAATATGCGATTCCCTATGCATAGTATGTAAGCATATTATCAGTAATACAAAAATAACCTTTTCAGCACATTTTACCCACATTATTTGCTCGATGATATGACGTGAGAAATCACAGGTCTGGTATGAATATTGAATCAGCTCATCCAGAAGTATTATCACATGACAAACATTAAAATGCATGCAGATTTCTACACTGAATAAGTTCCATCACCACTACATTGTCGGTCCACACTGTGTACACTGACACTGCATTACAACCTTTAACAAGTACAAACATGAAATATTTGCTTTAAAGTTGATGTCACTGAAAGTGTATTAAAAGCACCAGTAACCTTCAGTTACCTTTATGGCCGGTGGATATCATTTTCAAACACAGAAAACTATTCCATATTCAACCCATGATTTTATTCTTGGCATGCAATCTTCTCATAAACTGTTCTGTCCGAACAAAGTTGAATAAACAGAAGTTGGTAAGTTCATTCTGTATGCAGACATCCACATGAAATTAAAAATAACACAACCTTTCTATGTACAAATATATTTTTTTTAAACAGCTCTATTCAAAACAAATGCCAAATCCAGTATCTTGCTTCACTGACTGCATCTGTAAGACGATGCTGCATCCTTCAGAATACGGAAATAATGATTCTGCAACAGCCGCTGAAAGACTAGATTCTACCTCCAAAAACCACCACACAGTCCTCACCACTGACGCTACACGCTGCTAAACAAGTGCACCCTGGACAGACATTATTTCGTGAAGACCTTTTCTGCACCATATGTAAAAGTTCATTCAATCAACTGTCACCGTAATTATGTCACAACAGCCAGCAGGCACTGTCAAAGAGCTGTCCAGTGCTGGCAGAGCACCTGCTGACTTCAGTCCAGTGACCAGTGAATATTTCGTTTTCTTCAATCACATGAATATGCAATGGGCACTATGCAAACATATTAGCTGCTGACAACATGAATTTTAGCAATCTTGTCAAGGCCTTTCTGATTAACAGGTACTGAAACAAATGTGCTTACAAGCATCACTAATAACAGGGTGGGGGTGGGGTGGGGGGGGTCTAAAGTTAATATACATCCATAAAAAAACACTTCAACCTTTGTACGTATTTTTTCCACACACGAAAAAAGCATTTTCAATATTTGAAATGACCCACAAACTTGTAACTTGTAACAAAAACAACAGTATTAACAATGCAAAAAAAAAAGGGGATTTAACTACCTCCCAAATTAAAAGCACAATGGCTAATCACAATCAAAACACAGCCAGAAATCCTCAAAATCAAGCCCAGAGAAAACTTCCTAATGTACACCATGCTTACTGCAATCAAACCCTTGTTTTATCACAAATCATTTGAGCAGGTTGAGAATTCACAGGTGGTGATCCCAAGGCATCGACAGCAATGTAACGAGGTTCCCTCACATCATCCCCGTGAAACAGGCAACGAGCAGGATGTGAAGAGCGATGAAGTAGATCCAGATCAGTTTTCGAATCCCAGGCCGCAGCCGCATGAGGCGCGAGATTTGTCGGCTGTAAAAGCAACATGACTCCCTGCAGTGAAGAAGCAGAAAACGGCGGACGATGTTTGAGGGGGGAAAGGCATGCATGAACAGAACTAACGGTGAGCTAGAGAGCTAGTCGTACAGCAGCTACAGAAAGACACCCCTGTGATGAAGACCGAGCCACCCACGTACAGCACTGCTACACAACCAGTGTTAGTAACATGCAGCCACTCGTGTTACACTTACAGAGAACTGTCCAATCACTACTAAGACAATGAAGGTTGTTAATACAGAGAACTATCACTACTAAGACAATGAAGGTTGTTAATACAGAGAACTACCAATGACTATTAATACAGAGAAGCACCAATGTTATTAATATACAGCACCACTACAGACAACCAATGTTAGTAATTACACCTACAGAGAACCATCCAATCACTATCAGAACCACCCACAACACTACCAACACCACAGCCACTTGTATTACTACAAGTACTACAGAAAGTCAACCATATTACTGCTACAGACAAACTGGCTACACAGGTAAACTAACAGTCTACAGAGAACACTCACAGAGCACAGAGAATGATGTGGGAGGATAGAACAATGCCACATGCACCCCAGGAAAGCAGCTATAGAATACACATCGTGAACACAGAGAACAGCGCGATGGGATGGAACAGTGCTACCCAGGCAAGCTAAGAGAACAGTTTGCAGACAATGCACATAGTGAACATGGAGAACGATGGGAGGGGACGGAACAGTGCTACACAGGCAAGCTAAGAGAACAGTCTGCAGACAACACGCATAGTGAACATGGAGAACAACATGAGGGGACAGAATAGTGCTACACAGGCAAGCTAAAAGAACAGTCTGCAGACAACATGCATAGTGAACATGGAGAACGATATGAGGGG
>JABMCL010002217.1:607500-745000 GCA_018857735.1 Alviniconcha marisindica
CAGTACTGAGGTAGTAGTACACAGCCATTGCAACACCCTATCACCCAATACAGAGGTAGTTGTACACAGCAAATGCAACACACAATCAAGTGTATTAATATCAAAGTACTGTCAATACTTTTGATTACTACTGACATGCGCACTGAACATCAGAGAAGACCTGAACTGAAGAACATATTCTGGGCTTCTTGTCTGATGTAAATAGCATCTACCATCATGATCTGCACTGCAGTAACTTGAAGGACTGCCCCCCCCCCCCCCCCCCCCCCCCCCCCCCAGGTCTGTCCAACCCGCTGGTCACCTCTTGCAAGGCCCCGGCGGCCTGCAGACGGATCTGCTCCTGGGCCTCGCCCAGCGCTCGCTGGGCCTGAATGCATGCCGCTGATTCCCGCGCCAGTCGCGTCTCCAGGGACAGCACGCTCTGCATCAGCTGGTCTCGCTCTGCTGTCAGTGATGCCAGTCTGAAAACACAACCACACCATAGTCTACAGTGCACCACACCACAGTCTACATTTGCACCACACCACAGTCTACAGTGCATCACACCACAGTCTACAGTGCACCACACCACAGTCTACAGTGCACCACACCACAGTCTACAGTGCACACACCACAGTCTACAGTGCACCACACCACAGTCTACAGTGCACCACACCACAGTCTACAGTGCACCACACCACAGTCTACAGTGCACCACACCACAGTCTACAGTGCACCACAGTCTCAGTGCACCCCCAAGTCTACAGTGCACCACACCACAGTCTACAGTGCACCACACCACAGTCTACAGTGCACCACACCACAGTCTACAGTGCACCACACCACAGTCTACAGTGCACCACACCACAGTCTACAGTGCACCACACCACAGTCTACAGTGCACCACACCACAGTCTACAGTGCACCACACCACAGTCTACAGTGCACCACACCACGTCTACAGTGCACCAAAAGTCTACAGTGCACCACACCACAGTCTACAGTGCACCACACCACAGTCTACAGTGCACCACACCACAGTTCTACAGTGCACCACACCACAGTCTACAGTGCACCACACCACAGTCTACAGTGCACCACACCACAGTCTACATTTGCACCACACCACAGTCTACAGTGCACCACACCACAGTCTACAGTGCACCACACCACAGTCTACAGTGCACCACACCACAGTCTACAGTGCACCACACCACAGTCTACAGTGCACCACAGTCTACAGTGCACCACACCACAGTCTACAGTTGCACCACACCACAGTCTACAGTGCACCACACCACAGTCTACAGTGCACCACATCACAGTCTACAGTGCACCACACCACAGTCTACAGTTGCACCACACCACAGTCTACAGTTGCACCACACCACAGTCTACAGTGCACCACACCACAGTCTACAGTGCACCACACCACAGTCTACAGTGCACCACACCACAGTCTACAGTGCACCACACCACAGTCTACAGTTGCACCGTATCCCAGATTAGGGTTTACTGGGAGAGGAAGAAAAAGAAACTGATTGCTGATGATGTACAAAACGGGTGTGCTGACTCTTCACTGCTGCATGAGACAAACAGAATGAACATCATCCATCCTGGAGAAACAACATAATCCAAAAACCAATCTGGAAAAAACAGTTTGTGATCAAGTAATCCACCAACTAATCTATACACCACACCATCATCATTTCACTTGTGTCTTTTTTTCCCCCAAGCATACAATATCAAGGGAATAAACAGTTCATGGCTGGGAATTCATCCACCCACCCAACAACTAAGCAGAGAAATAAAATGTTGATGTCTTCCTCACACTGACAAGACCACGCTACAGGGAGGTAGACCTGTACTGTACCTGTCTTGTGTGTCTTGGTCAACCTCTGTGGCATCCTCCACATCCACATCTTTCTGCAGAGACTCCAGAGCGATCCGTCGCTCCAACTCTCCTACCTGCAGTGAACAATGGGAAAATCAGAGTCTGCAAATTCTACGTGGCACAAGCCTGCTGACTGCAGATTAAACTGATGAACTGTGAATAAATGCATGAGAATGTATACAGTGAACCACACAAACAACTGCATGTTCACAGCACAAGTGACAGCAAACAGTAACATTTAAATTCAGATGGCAACTGAAAATCTACATAACACCCTTTGATCCAATTTAATAGACAGGGCACAGAGTAGTCCTGACAGTAGGTCAGTAAATCACGAAACTGACATCAAGACTTCAGATAAGGATGTGAACCACAACCAGCACAAACAGCTGATGCACTAACAAAGCAGCACCTGTCTGTAGGATGGAATGGGGGGGGGGGGGGGGGGGGAGTAGGTGCTTTGGACTAGCCTGGAAGACTGGAACAGGGAGAACTGTAGGTGCTTTGGACTAGCCTGGAAGACTGGGACAGGGAGAACTGTAGGTGCTTTGGACTAGCCTGGAAGACTGGGACAGGGAGAACTGTAGGTGCTTTGGACTAGCCTGGAAGACTGGGACAGGGAGAACTGTAGGTGCTTTGGACTAGCCTGGAAGACTGGGACAGGGAGAACTGTAGGTGCTTTGGACTAGCCTGGAAGACTGGGACAGGGAGAACTGAGGTGCTTTGGACTAGCCTGGAAGACTGGGACAGGGAGAACTGTAGGTGCTTTGGACTAGCCTGGAAGACTGGGACAGGGAGAACTGTAGGTGCTTTGGACTAGCCTGGAAGACTGGGACAGGGAGAACTGTAGGTGCTTTGGACTAGCCTGGAAGACTGGGACAGGGAGAACTGTAGGTGCTTTGGACTAGCCTGGAAGACTGGGACAGGGAGAACTGTAGGTGCTTTGGACTAGCCTGGAAGACTGGGACAGGGAGAACTGTAGGTGCTTTGGACTAGCCTGGAAGACTGGGACAGGGAGAACTAGAGGGCTTTGGACTAGCCTGGAAGACTGGGACAGGGAGAACTAGAGGCGCTTTGGACTAGCCTGGAAGACTGGGACAGGGAGAACTAGAGGCGCTTTGGACTAGCCTGGAAGACTGGGACAGGGAGAACTAGAGGCGCTTTGGACTAGCCTGGAAGACTGGGACAGGGAGAACTAGAGGCGCTTTGGACTAGCCTGGAAGACTGGGACAGGGAGAACTATAGGTGCTTTGGACTAGCCTGGAAGACTAGGACAGGGAGAAAAATTTAGACTAGCCTGGAAGACTGGGACAGAAGCCTACTCTAACAATGTCATCCTTACAGCATGTGATCAAGATGGCACTGGTGACCCGAGCCTGACCTTGGCCTGTGTGTTGATGCAGGCCTGGTGTCTGAGACTGACATCCTCTCCCACCTGACTCACCTTGGCCTGTGTGTTGATGCAGGCCCGTTGTCTGAGACTGACATCCTCTCCCACCTGACTCACCTTGGCCTGTGTGTTGATGTGGCCCTGGTGTCTGAGACTGACATCCTCTCCCACCTGACTCACCTTGGCCTGTGTGTTGATGCGGGCCTGGTGTCTGAGACTGACATCCTCTCCCACCTGACTCACCTTGGCCTGTGTGTTGATGCGGGCCTGGTGTCTGAGACTGACATCCTCTCCCACCTGACTCACCTTGGCCTGTGTGTTGATGCGGGCCTGGTGTCTGAGACTGACATCCTCTCCCACCTGACTCACCTTGGCCTGTGTGTTGATGTGGCCCGGTGTCTGAGACTGACATCCTCTCCCACCTGACTCACCTTGGCCTGGGTGTTGATGTGGGCCTGGTGTCTGAGACTGACATCCTCTCCCACCTGACTCACCTTGGCCTGGTGTTGATGTGGGCCTTGTGCAGCGAGGCATACTGCTGTCTGAGACTGACATCCTCTCCCACCTGACTCACCTTGGCCTGGGTGTTGATGTGGGCCTGGTGCAGAGAGGCATACTGCTGTCTGAGACGACATCTGACTCTCCTCCTGACTCAGCTGGCCTGGGTGTTGATGTGCGGCCTGGGCAGGTGGCATCACTCTGTACGCATGGCCAGCCATGCTGATCTTATCTACTCTGCAGTGGACATCTGACAGCGTGGCTGGTGTGTTGAGATAGGTGCGGTCTTCCACCAGCTGGCTCACCTGTACCACGAGCAACAACAGCATGAGGCTGGAGTTTATCAACAACATGAGGCTGGAGCTTATCTACAGCATGAGGCTGGAGTTTATCAACAACATGAGGCTGGAGTTTATCAACAACATGAGGCTGGAGTCTACAGCATGAAGGGTGGAGTTTATCTACAGCATGAGGCTGGAGTTTATCAACAACATGAGGCTGGAGTTTATCTACAGCATGAGGCTGGAGTTTATCAACAACATGAGGCTGGAGTTTATCTACAGCATGAGGCTGGAGCTTATCAACAACATGAGGCTGGAGTTTATCTACAGCATGAGGCTGGAGGTTATCAACAACATGAGGCTGGAGTTTATCTACAGCATGAGGCTGGAGTTTATCAACAACATGAGGCTGGAGTTTATCAACAACATGAGGCTGGAGTTTATCTACAGCATGAGGCTGGAGTTCATCAACAACATGAGGCTGGAGTTTATCTACAGCATGAGGCTGGAGTTTATCAACAACATGAGGCTGGAGTTTATCTACAGCATGAGGCTGGAGTTTATCAACAACATGAGGCTGGAGTTTATCTACAGCATGAGGCTGGAGTTTATCTACAGCATGAGGCTGGAGTTTACCAACAACATGATGCTGGAGTTTATCATCAATGTCAGGTTGGAGTCTGCTAACAACATATGAGAGTGCAGTTTATTAAAAAAGTGAGGTTGGAGTCGCAGCCATCAACATGAGGCTGGAGCTTATCAACCACATGAAGCTGGAGTTTATCAACATGGGGCTGGAGTTTATCTACAACACAAGGCTGGAGTTTATCAATGGCATGAGGTTGAGCATTTGCATCCAACCCAACTTAACAAGAAATATTTTGGATCCATACAAGCTATCTTGTTCACAGTGACTTACTGGATGAAAATGATATACAGATGAGAGTACTAAACTTTTGATTTACAGATGAAAATATTTTCTAATTTGATAAACAAAAAATACAAGGAAATACCATCCCCACAGGTGAGAAGAAAGATGTACCTGCGGGGTTGGTGATGATGTTGGTGAATAATGGTTGGCCTCAGACTGAGACAAAAGACAACTAGGTAAATCACCTACAACAACAGCAGCGCAAGAATAGCTAAAGCTATATTTACATTCAACAGACTGGTAAATAAACAGGAAACAAACACACAGAGAAATATTCAATTTACCAACAATCAAAACCCAGGCAACAGGACACACATCCACAGCGCAATGCAGGGTACAGACTCCTCCCCCCCCCCCCCCCCCCCCCAACACTGTGTAGAACAATGCAATGCACAAAACACCTCTTCCCACCTCCACAGAACAAAACAAATCCCCCCCCCTCCCCCCCCAGCCTCCACAGAACACCACAGTGCACAAAGAACATCCTACACACACACCTCCACAAAACACCCCTCCCTGACCCTAGTGAAATGCAATGCACAAAACACCTCCAAAGAACAACACAATGCACAAAACGTCCCCCCCCCCCCCCCCCCCCACACACACACACATGCACGGCAACCATTCCATTCCCTCCCTCCCTCCCTGCACACACACACACACACACATACAGAGACATACACCTGCATGACAAGCCCCCCCCCCACCTGCAGGGCAAGCCTCCCACACCCACACAAACACCTACAGGGCAAGCCTCCCACACCCACATACCCCCACAAACACCTGCAGGGCAAACCTCCCACACCCACATACTCCCACAAACACCTGCAGGGCAAAGCCTACCACCCCCACAAACACTGCAGGCAAGCCTCCCACCCCCCCCCCCCCCACAACACCTGCAGGGCAAGCCTCCCACCCCCACAAACACCTGCAGGCAAGCCCCACTCCCCCCCTTCCCTGCCACACACACACCTACAGGGCAACCCCCTTCCCTGCCACACACACACCTACAGGGCAACCCCTTCCCTGCCAAACACACACCTACAGGCAACCCCCCCCCCCCCCTCCATGCCACACACACACCTACAGGGCAACCCCCCTCCCTGCCACACACACACCTACAGGGCAACCCCCCTCCCTGCCACACACACACCTACAGGGCAACCCCCCTCCCTGCCACACACACACCTACAGGGCAACCCCCCTTCCCTGCCACACACACACCTACAGGGCAACCCCCCCCCCCCTTCCCTGCCACACTACACACCTACAGGGCAACCCCCTTCCCTGCCACACATACACACCTACAGGGCAACCCCCCCTTCCCTGCCACACATACACACCAAGGGCAACCCCCCTTCCCGCTCCACACACACACCTAGGGCAACCCCCCTTCCCTGCCACACAACACACCTACAGGCAACCCCCCTTCCCTGCCACACACAACACACCTACAGGGCAACCCCCCTTCCCTGCCACACATACACACCTACAGGGCAACCCCCCCTTCCCTGCCACACATACACACCTACAGGGCAACCCCCCCTTCCCTGCCACACATACACACCTACAGGGCAACCCCCCCTTCCCTGCCACACATACACACCTACAGGGCAACCCCCCCCCTTCCCTGCCACACACACACACCTACAGGACCACCCCCCTTCCCGGCCACACACACACACATCTACAGGGCAACCCCCCCTTTCCCTGCCCCTCCATTCTAACACACACCTGCAGGGCAAGCCCCCTCCCCCCCCACACTCACACACCTGCATAGCGAGCTGCTGACAGCGGGCCTCCCTCTGCTGCAGGGAGTGGTGGGCACGGTTCATCTCCTCCTGCAGCTGGTTCTTCTGGTCCACCACCTCGCGGAACTGCGCCTGCAGTTTGCTGTAGTCTGCAGCGAACCGCGACATCTGATCCCCGCCCGATGCCGACAGCTGACTCTGCGCCAGCAGCGTCTCGTTGTGGAAGGACAGCTGCTGAGCGGAGGACGTGGCCGCTGCCAGTTCCTGCGTCAAGCGAGCATTGTTCTCCAGCAGGACTTCTGCGTGCTGCTCCAGTTCCTTCACGCGGTTGGCCAGCCGTTCCTTCTCGCGGCTGAGGTGTTGTATCTGCTCCCCTCCTAGCATTGCTCGCTGGTCCTGAACAATAGTGCTGGGAGTTGACCAATATGAACTGTACCCGTGTTCTGACAATATGAACTGTACCTGTGTGTTGGGAGTTGACCAATATGAACTGTACCTGTGTGTTGGGAGCTGACCAATATGAACTGTACCTGTGTGTTGGGAGTTGACCAATATGAACTGTACCTGTGTGTTGGGAGCGGACCAGTATGAACTGTACCTGTGTGTTGGGAGCTGACCAGTATGAACTGTACCTGTGTGTTGGGAGTTGACCAGTATGAACTGTACCTGTGTGTTGGGAATTGACCAATATGAACTGTACCTGTGTGTTGGGAGTTGACCAATATGAACTGTACCTGTGTGTTGGGAGTTGACCAATATGAACTGTACCTGTGTGTTGGGAGTTGACCAGTATGAACTGTACCTGTGCTCTGAATAGTATTCTATTAGATTGGACACTTTATTAAAGTGTCCAATCTGAAGTGGTTTAAAGGACAGTGATGAAGCAAACGATCACCTGCACTCAGATAACAAAACACTGCCACACAAAGTCAAAGTGGGTCGTACAGTGGCAATGAGTGACTTCTCAGCAGTCATACCCATCATATTCAGCAACAACAACAAAGTCTATTAACATTTTCTGAACAAAAGGTACCATTTACAAAAAATAGCATCATCAGTGGGAGGAATGGAAGGTTCCCCAAAACATGGGGAAATTGCATACCCTCCCTTGACCCCCCCCCCCCCCCCCCCCCCCTGTTTGGTGTGGTCCCTGATGACATATTCCTTTGACATGGTTTTCTGATGATACAGCACACCCCCAACCTGACCCATCCACCTGTTTGATGAGGTCCTCAATGTCATTTGAAACTGCATACCCCACCCCAACCTACCCACCTGTTTGGTGAGGTCATCAATGACATGGAAAACTGTATACCCCACCCTAGCCCACACACCTGTTTGGTGAAGTCATCAATGACACTGAAAACTGTGTACCCCACCCTAGCCCACCCACCTGTTTGGTGAGGTCTCCGATGCGTGAGTGCAGTTCCTCAACCTGTTGAGCCAGGGCTGAGTTGTCTCTCAGCACTGAGCTGTAGTCCTCACTCAGCGACTCAAAGTCAGCTTCCAGCGAGCGAACAGTGTCCAGCTTGCTGGTGAATGTTTCAGTCTGCCGTTTGTACTGCTCAGCCTCCTTCTGAGCCTCTGACAGCTCCTGGGTCAAGGCCACGACCTTCTCCTCTAGAAGGGAGAGTTCCTTTATCTTCATATTCTGAAGGTTCATCTCCTCCTTCAGTCTGACGTTCTCTGACCGACCCTGTGAGATAATGTCCTGGAGTCTTTGGATCTCTTCTTCCTTCACACTCAGGATCAGCTTTGTTTCTTCCAGCTCTTGTTCCTTTTCCTTCACGGATTCCTGCAAAGCTGCACTGTGGGCCTTGATAGATTCCACTTCCTGAGCTATGGCAGAGAGACGAGAAATCTCCGCCAGTAGTTTGTCTCTGTCATCTGTGGAAGATCCAGAATGCTTCCGCAGCTCTTCCAGCTCCTCTTCCAGCCCCACAGCTTCTTCCAGCTTCCAGTTGAGTCCATCAATATGCTCCTGCAGTGACGAAATTTCTGATCTGTGGACAAAATATAAAGTGTGTGAGAGATAATCAACACACTGCTGCAGAGAAGAGACTTCCAATCACTAGTCAATGAGCAATCAAAAACAAGTTCCACAAGCATATGGGAGTCTCAGTCTATTTGTGTAGTGGTAAAGTCCCAACTGTATGGATGGGCAGAAAGACAAAGGCTGACAGATCCGTAGGCAGGTAGGTGGATGGACAGACTTACAGACAGGCATACAGATGGACAGGTAAGTAGGCAGGCTGGTAGATGGACATGGGTGGACAAACAGACGCACAGATAAGTAAGCTGGCTTGTGGATGGAACAGACATACAGAGATGGACAGATAAGCAGGCAGGCTGGTGGATGGACAGACTCACAAACAGATGTAAAGATGGACAGGGAAGTAGGCAGACTGGTGGAGGGACAGACAGACATACAGACAGATGCAAAGTGACGGACAAATAAGCAGGCAGGCTGGCAGATGGACAGACATAAAGAGACAGACATGTAAGTAGGCAGGCTAGTGGACGGACAGACATAAAGAGACAGACATATAAGTAGGCAGGCTAGTGGATGGACAGACATAAAGAGAAAGACAAGTAAGTAGGCAGGCTAGTGGACGGACAGACATAAAGAGACAGACATGTAAGTAGGCAGGCTAGTGGACGGACAGACATAAAGAGACAGACATGCAAGTCGGCAGGCTAGTGGACGGACAGACATAAAGAGACAGACATGTAAGTAGGCAGGCTAGTGGACGGACAGACATAAAGAGACAGACATGTAAGTAGGCAGGCTAGTGGACGGACAGACATAAAGAGACAGACATGTAAGTAGGCAGGCTAGTGGACGGACAGCCATAGAGAGACAGATATGTAAGTAGGCAGGCTAGTGGACGGACAGGCATAAAGAGACAGACATGTAAGTCGGCAGGCTAGTGGATGGACAGACATAAAGAGACAGACATGTAAGTAGGCAGGCTAGTGGACGGACAGACATAAAGAGACAGACATGTAAGTAGGCAGGCTTGTGGAGGGGCAGACTAGTGGTGACTACATGGACAGATAAGCAAGCAGGCTTGCGGAGGGACACACACACAGAAATGGACAGAGGCACGCGGTTCCCCCTGACCTGTGTTGATCCTGCAGCTGAGCTATCTGCTGGCTGACATCCTCCACCCTCTTCGCCAGCACCTGTTTCTCCCTCCTCAGCGAGACAACCTCCTCCGTGACCCCTTCCAGCTCCTCCACCACCTCCTCCTTCTCACTCCGCAGTCTCTCCACCTCCTGCCTCAGGCTCTCCGCCTCTCCACCGCCGCCCGCAGAGTCCCCAGGTGCCGAGGCCTTGCTGAGGTCGAAGCGGAGCTGGTCCACCTGGCGCTTGAGGTCCTTGTTGGTGGAGGTGAGGGTGGCCAGAACCTCCTGGTACTGGTTGTTGTCTTCCTGCAGCATGGTGTGGTGACCTCGCAGGTCTGACAGCTGGCTGCGCAGGCTTAGCACCTGCAGACAACAGCCACAGTTCGTTGAGTGTGAACGGTATGATACTGATCATTATATTCCTGCAGCACGGCGTGGTGACCTTGCAGGTCTGACAGCTGACTGCACACCTGTACACAACAGTCACAGTTCATTAAGTGTGAAAGGTGTGGGACTGGTTGTTGTCTTCCTGCAGCACAGCATGGTGATGTACAAGCTGGCACATCCAAAAGCTGAAAGCAAAGGCTTAATTAACACCTGTGGACAACAGTCACAGTTCAGTAAGTGTGAAAGGTAAAGGTTTGTGCCTTTTGATGGTAAAGCACAGTGGCCACACAGAGGCCGACAGATGTACAGGCTTGACACGTGCAGACAAGTCACAGTACAGTGGAGTGTGAATGGAGGGGTAAATAATGACACACTAATAATGTGGTCATGGTTTGTTTGTCTGCCCCGAGGCATGGTGACCAGGCAGGTCTGACAGCTGCCTGCTCAGACATGACACCTGCACATCAAACAGGCACACAGTGTAAAATGGCAGGTGACAACTTGGTCACAGTTCACGTTTCCTAACAGCAAGGTGTGGTGGCATCTGCAGATTGGAAAAGCAACTGAATGCCAACTGGACACCTCTCACAGAAACACAGCACACTGAACATCAACACACTGATGGGTGCTGTTTGTTTTTCTGCAGCAATTCAGGAGTTGGAGGTTACAAAAATTGTCATTAGTGTATATTGTGGTGTGTGGTGTGTGTGTGTGTGTGTGTGTGTGTGTGTGTGTGTGTGATGAAATGAGCATATCCTTATGTCTCTGTAAATGTTCTGGGCTCTTATGAGATGGGGCACCATAAATAATCTATTATTATTATTAACCAACACACTAAGTGTACAATTTCGCAGCAGCTGTGATAACCCAAACTGCCATATACTCCAGACTTCATGTAGGGTCAAGAAACCTATGTACAGACACATGGCAGAGCACCAAGAAGCAGCTGCCTGGTGCACAGCACATGGAACGGTTCTCACCTCTGCCTCAAGGCCATGTCTGGCTTCATTCTCCTCCACAGCAGCAATCTGCTTCTGTCCACTCAGCTCTTCCCTCACTCGCTCCACTTCCCTCCGCAGTTTGTCCACCAGCAATCGCTGCTGTTCCACATCACGTTGTGCCTCCTGCAGCTGCATCTCCAGCTGCTGGTTGGTGGCCGCCATGGTGGAGTTCTGGTCACGCAGAGCCTCCACTTCCTGCTGCAAGTGATTCACTTCCGCTTCCAGTCTGTCGGCTTCAGCTCTGGCCTGTGGAAAGTCATCATCTTGTTGGTAAGGGTCGAGTTGACTGAGGTCTCACCATCAGACATGCACCACCACAACAGGTGAGTATGTAAGAGGGGTAATTAAGACAGTAAAATACTAAACCTGGTAGGAAGCATCCTGCATGGCATTGCTTCCACTAGCATAGCAATTTTTTTAGCACCACACAGGAAAAGACGAAATACTCATCCCCTTCCCCACAGGTGCTTTGGATTCTGTCCAGAGAAGTCAGTCTGATGTGAAGAAGTAAGTAAACATGGTGCTTAACATCCACATAAACCATAAGACTTACCTGGGATGGGGAGAAGGGGGGTAGGGGGGAGGAAAAGGGTGTACAGAGGTGGGGGGAGAGGGAGATTATGTACCTATCGCTACACTGTCACCACCAGGTACAGAGGTGGGGGGAGAGGGAGGTTATGTACCTATCGCTACACTGTCACCACCAGGTACAGAGGTGGGGGGAGAGGGAGGTTATGTACCTATCGCTACACTGTCACCACCAGGTACAGAGGTGGGGGGAGAGGGGGGATTAGTCACCACCAGGTACAGAGGTGGGGGGATTTAACCTATCGCTACACTGTCACCACCAGGTACAGAGGTGGGGGGAGAGGGAGGTTATGTACCTATCGCTACACTGTCACCACCAGGTACAGAGGTGGGGGGAGAGGGAGGTTATGTACCTATCGCTACACTGTCACCACCAGGTACAGAGGTGGGGGGAGAGGGAGGTTATGTACCTATCGCTACACTGTCACCACCAGGTACAGAGGTGGGGGGAGAGGGAGATTATGTCCCTATCGCTACACTGTCACCACCAGTATGACTCATGTAAAGAACAAAGATGTGCTGGCTATGATCACAAAAGTGCAGCTCAGTGGTTGTGATGGGCTGTACACTGTAAGCAAGGTCTCCAGGCTAGTTACCTGTAAAGACTGGGAGGCAGTTTCCTTCAGTGTGTTGTTTTCGTGGATCAGCTGCCCGTTGCGGGTCTCGACGTCACGCAGTCTGGTGTGCAGCGCCTGGAGCTGCTCCTCTGCACCCCGTCGCGCCTCATGCACGCGGTGGTCAGCGTGGCGGTCTGCCTCGTCCAAGGACAGCTGCAGCTTCTCGTTCTTCTCCTTGAAGGACTTGAGCTTGATCAGCATCTTCTCACACTTCACTTCACTCAGCTGGAGACGACTTCGCACCTGTTGATGAGGAACAAACTGATCATGATGCAAGAAGACGGTGGTGTGTGCAGCACCACAATTTAACACTTTTTCCCTCCTCTTCTCTAACAGAATTTTACCAGAGTGAGGTGAGATTCTGCAGGCACAACTATTTTCCTGCTGTTACATAAATACCAGCACAGCTGATTATGAATACTGTAAACACACATGCAGACAAGTATTTGGGATCATGAATGTTACCATCAAGCATCCACACCTGGTATATTATATGGATGTGCTTTACTCAACCCTCCCACAGTCTTGGAGGTTCTGAAGGTGGGAGGCTCCTCCCCGCGTGACGCCCTGTAGGAGGAATGGTTTGTGAAACAATGAACACTGTGTACCCCAGCCCTGTGCCTCAAGCCGCTCACCTTGTCATGCTCCTGCTGCAGGGCCTGGTACTGCTCCTTCAGCTCCTGCACTTCCCTGGCTTCCCCTCTGCTAGACGTTGCTCCACTAGGGGGTGCTGCCGATGTCTGCTGCACACTCTCACGTACCACGGCCATCTCCTCTACCTCCACCTTGGAGCCCCAGTCCCATGAATCATCCCCAGATGGCTGCACTTCTCTGGCTGGGGGAGACACTGCCTGAAGCCGCTCCAGCTGGGCCTTGAGCGAGGCGTTGTCCTGAAGGACCCTGTTGAGGTCCTGCTGCAGACGCTTCCTGTCTTCCTGGGACTCCTGCTCTGCGAACTGGGCCTCGGCGATGATCTTCTCCATGCCCTCGATCTCTCCCCGCAAGGAGTCATTGTCCACCTCCAGCTGCTCCTTTTGCTGGCTGACCTGCTCCAGCTGCTTGAGGAGGTGAGAGAGGCGCAAGTTCACAGACTCCTGGTCTGCCTGCAGCCTCAGCACTTCCTCCTCTTTCTGGGCTGCCAGCTGAAGCTGGTGATGGAGCTCTTGTGTGATCCGGTTGTGGTCTAGTTTTGATTGCTGCAGCAGACTGTCTAACAAAGCCTTTTCATCCTGAAGGGCCTGGAATGAAACCTCCAGCTCTTTCTTTTCTGTCAGCACTGTCTCTAGCTGCAGTTTGGTTTCTTCCGAATCCCAGGAGTCCCACGAATCCCCCTGTGCCTTTTCTTGAGCTGCACTAAGTTGGTCTTTTAGAGCCTGAATCTCCTGTTGATATGCTAACACTTGAGTGGAAAGCCCTTCACTTTCCTCTGTGGAATGTGTGGAGGAACGGAACTCTTTTACAGCTTGCAGCTCAGATTCTAGAGCAGCCTTGGCATCACTCAGCTGCTGGAGCTGGTTCTGTGCATCAGACAGCTCTGCAGAGAGAGACAAGATCTCAGCCTGGAGATGTTCCCTTGCCGTCTCCAACTCTGCACTGGCTCTTTCCTGCTGACTCACAGCCTCAGCCAGCTGTGCCCCCTGCTCCTGGCTCCTGCCCCTCTCAGCCTCAAGGTCTGCACTCAGCTCCTCCTTCTGCTTTTCTAGGGCAGAAATCTGGGCTTCCAGGTCTTGGACACGTTCATTGAAGTCTTCAGTGACAGCTTCAAGGTCCGACTTTGTCAAGGCAATGACATCTTGAAAGCCAGCCAGACTGGCCTGCAGTCCAATCACCTCTTCGTCTCTCTCTGCCAGTGTGTCCTTCAGATGGGTGACCTCAGTCAGCATCTGCTCCAGCTCCGAGTCACGAATGCTCAGCGAGTTCTGGAGAGTCTCCATCATGCTCAGCATGGAGGTCATCTGTGAGTCGAGCGACTCCTTTGTTTCCACGGTCTCCAGATGCGAGCTGCGCAGGTTCTCCACCATGACCAGGAGTTTTTCCACACACCTGGTCTTCTCCTCCACTGAGTACCTCAGCGACTCCATCTCTGTAGCATCCTGCCGACTGGAGGCTTCCCTCTCCTCCTTCAGCTGCTGCAGCTGGCGCTGGTGCTCCTCTAGGGTCTGCTGGAGGGAGGACCTCTCCTGGGACGCTTTCTCGCACTCCTCACGGGAGTCTGCCAGCTGCTGCTGCAGTGTCTTGCAGTCTTCCTGAGTCAGAATTAAGTCCTGCTGAAGGGTGGAGACCTGTTGCTGGGCTTTCACACACTCTTCTTGAGCTTCTGCTAGCTGCTGCTGGAGGGATTCCATTAGTTCCTTGGATTCGTCAACACCTTGCTGAGTCTGTGCCAGTTGCTCCTGGAGAGAACCTGCCAGTTCCTTGGATTTCTCACCATCTTGCTGACTGTGCTCCAGTTGCTGCTGAAGATCTTGCTGACATTTCTCAGCATGCTGGTGAAGTTCAACCAGCTGCTGCCGGAGAGAGAGGACTTCCATCTGGGCTTTTTCTGCCACCTGCTGCACCTGCTCCACTTGCTCCTCAATGGATGTGACCTTGACCTTGGCACTCTCCCCAGACTGCACGCTCTCGGTCAGCTGCTGAACCTGCTCCTGAAGTCGCTGGCAATACTCTGTGTATGCCTGAAGCTGCTGCTGCATTTCAGATGATTGTGCTGACTGTGAATCTACAGCATCATGTCCCATCGCTGCTTGGCTGGCAGCTGGCTGTCCCACAAGCCTCTCTTCCTCTTTGGGCACGCTGCTAGGAATGTCCGAGCTCGGTGCTGATGCAGAAAGTTGCTGCTGTGATAGCTGCTGTTCCAGGGCCTCCTTTTCTTTGCGGACCTCCTCCAGCTGGAAATTTTAAAAAACAAGTTAGAAGCCAAAAACAGTTGCTGTCAACATTCTGTTGTTAAACATGAGACGGCATACCTGTAACATTTCCTCTCTCACTTTTTTTTTTAAAGCAACCATTCACTGTTCATTAAAACAGCACTGTGTGACCCTATTCTTTTCAGCCCTTTAAAAGGGTATATTTCTATTCATCATTAAGCCACTTAAATTATGAGTGCCTCAGCAACCCTTACTTATCCCACGCTCCTTCCAAAATCAACATGCAAAAAAGAATCCTGCTGATCCTTGAGAGAATGCACTTCCTCAGCAGTCTTTCACAGACACCTGGAAACTCATCTGTTCAGCTCAGTGCTGAACTGCCCCCACCCCTCCAATTTATATTCTTAATTCTTTTCTATCTCCACTGAGCTTTTTTTCTTTTTGCTGTGTATCTTTGACACTATTACTGTGCCATGAGCATGACTTGTACATGGACACTGAGTGCTCTAAAAGTCTACAGTCATCCTCATCATCCTTCCCCCATAACTGACCTGAGTGTTTGCCTGCTGCAGCTGGAACTTGAGTTTCTTGACAGTGGCCAGAGCCTTCTTCAGGACCAGCTCCTTGTGGTCCATCACCTTCTCTCTGGCCAACAGGCTCTCTTCACGCTCTGCAGCCTCAGCCTTCAGGGACATCACAGACTAAATGGTGAACAAGGTGAAAAGGGGCATGGAAAATCCATGAACATAACTCTAAACCATTTTTGACAATGCTTTTGCCATAAAAGTTTGTTTTCGTTTCTTAATGTTGCACAGACAAAATCGAAGCAACAGCATAAAAGAGATGAATTTTCAATTCCACTGTAACCGCATGTTTCTTAAACTAAATCATTTCTTTTTTCTTGAGTACTTCCTCTGTTCCCTTTCTATACACTGGGGGTGGGTTGGGTTGAAAAATGTGGCTTGTGAGAATGAAAAATGATTGTGGTAGAAAATCGCAAGTAGTCTGAGTTGCAATAGTCCCTCCCATCACCCAAAACATGTATCAGTTTCAACATTCTGAAGGGATGTCAGGTTTCAGCATTCTCCTCCCATAACCAAACATGCTTGATCACTACCTTGTCAGCTGCAGGTGCTGCAGCAGTGACTGATGATGAAGTGGCCGCTGCAGACCGTTCAGACTCAGCAGTCAGCTGCTCCAGCCTCTCCTCCATCTCCTGCATAGTCTCCACCAGTGACGCCATCTTCTCTTCCTTCACCCTCAGCTTCCCCTCCAGCTCCACAGCCTGAAAACACACACACCGGTCATCCAGGGTCACCAGCCACAATACCACAGCTGTGGAGTAAGTAACAAGATGGGGGGTTCTCACAGCTCCACAGTCTGAAATGTAGATCCAGGATCAACCTCCAGAATACACAGACAGATCATCCAGGGTCACCCACAAGAACACACAGATAACCCAGGTTCATCTGCCAGAACACAGAGACAGATCATCCAGGGTCACCCACAAGAACACACAGATAATCCAGGTTCATCTGCCAGAACACAGCGACAGATCATCCAGGGTCACCCACAAGAACACATCCAGGGTCATCCACCAAAAGAGCCACAGCTACGACAGCCACCTCAACTTTCACACAGTTCCTGAGCTCTGACAGCCGCAGCACCACAACTGTGGATTAAGTAACAACATGGGGGAATCTGACACTAGTGACAGGGACAGATCAGCTGGCAGAACATCAGGCCAAAAAACACCAAAAACAAAACAAACAAAAAACAGAAGCAATACTGACATGGATTCAATTCCATCAATATCTGCATGCATGTTAAAAATCCCAAACACTGACAGCCATACCAATGTTTGGACACATGAAAATACAGCACACAGGAACAGGAACAGGTAGCATTGCTGCTGCAGCTGCTGTAGCTTTATCCAGGTAAAGCAACCTGAATTTTCCACAAGAGATAAATAAAGTATTATTAAAATATAAAAACTAATAAATTTCTTGCTTGATTCATGCGCCTGTAGCAATGTATTCACTTCAGGCTCCACAATCTAAGAGACAGAGACATCTAGTTCATCCAGGATCACCAGCCAGAACATGACTGTTATAAATGAAGCCAGAAGGGGAGAAGGGGAGAAGGGGGGGGGGAGGGGGGGGGCTCTGGTGACAACTCTTGCTGGGTTCATGCACTAATGTCAGCTCAACAGCCTAAAAACATTTTTTCCACTCTTGCAGTAGTTCAGGCTGAAAAAATGCATCCCTCATTGCAAGAGCAGGCATAATGTTTTGTTTGTTACAGAAACTATGTTTCTTTGGCCTGCACCCACCCACCCCCAAACACACATGAACAAAAGCTGAAGAAATGAAGACTGCCTACCTTGGCCTCGGCAGAGTGCAGCTGTGTTTGCAGCCCCACCATTTGATCGGCCTTTTGCAGCAGCTGCTGGTTCATGGCCTCCAACACCTGCTCCACATCCCCACCACCACCACCTCCCTGCTCCTCTGCTGCAGCAAGCTGGCTCCTCAGCTCTGTCACATCCTTCTCCAATTCCGAGAGACGTGAGGCTGATGCATCTCGCTCACCCTCAGTCAATGACAGCTGCTGGGTCAGGGATGATTCTGTTTCCTGGAGCTGGGTCTGTAGTGAAGACAAAGAGGCACGAGCTTCATTCAGCTCTGACTGCAGTCTGTCCACCTCTTCTTGGCTGGACAGTGTCATGGCCTGGGATTCAGACAGCTTCTCTGTGAGGTCCTTGTTCAGAGTTTCTAGCTCCACAATGCGCTGGCTTTCTGAAGCACTCTGTGATGACCTGCTTGCTTCAAGGTGGGATTGAAGAGTTTCTATTTCTTCTCGTAGAGATTCTCGTTCAGACAGCAACTGTTCAAACTCTTCCTGCTTAGCAGAAAGGAGGGACTGGGACTCTGAGAGTCTCTCCTTCAGGTCTGTGACCAGAGTCTCAAGTTCATCAACACGCTGGCCTTCAGCAGCTGCCTGTGATGACTTTGCCTGCTCCAGATGTGAGCTCAGTGTCTCTTTCTCTGCTTGCAGTGATGCAGCCAGTGCCTGGGAGTTGGCATACTGGTCCGAAAGGTCCCTGAGAGTCTGTTCTAGCTCACTGACGCGTTGAGCATGACTACCTGCCTCCTGCTGCAGTTCATCCAGCTGAGTCTGGACACTGTACTTCTCTCTCTCCGCAGCAGCAAGCTGATCCTGCAAGGTCTGCAGTTGGGCTTGAAGAGTTTCCTTCTCTGTCTGGGCACTGGTGAGTTGCTCCTGCAAGAACTGCACCTGACCGCATGAGGTCAGTAGCTGCTCCTGAGAAGCCTGCAGCTGTGTGTGAACAGTCTCCTTCTCAGCCTGGGCATTGGTGACCTGATCCTGCAAGCTTTGCAGTTGACCCTGTGAGGTTTGAAGCTGGTCCTGCAAGGACTGCAGCTGTTGTTGGGCTGCCAGCAGCTGAGCTTGCAAAGCAGACTTTTCCTCCAGTGAGGACTGCAGCTGCTGACCAAGTTCTCCCTCTGACTGCTCTGACACGGACTGGAGGTGAGCTATCAGCTCATTGGCTGAGAGAAGCTCCTGCTCCAGTTTCTGAACCCTGTTGTCAGCTTCTGCCTTGCCCACCAGGACTTCAGACAGTTTGGTCCCCAGCTCTTCCAGCTGCTCGGTCATCTTAGAGGCCACAATCCCCATGTTGTCTTTCTCTGACAGCACTCCAGAGTATTTTTCACTGAGGTCAGCCAGCTGTTGGTTCAGCTTGCCCACTTCATTCTCAGCCTCTCCCTTCTCCATCAGTGTTTGGGAATATTTGGAGCCCAGTTCTGACAGCTGTTGGTCCAAAGCCTCAAGCTGGCTTTCAACCTGCCTCTTTGCTGACAAAGTCTCTGATAGACTTGTTTCCAGTTCTGCCTGACGAGCTGCAGCAGCCTCATCTGATGATGCTCTCTCCGACAATGCTGCTGATAAACTGGCCTCCAGCTCTTCAATCCGATTGGCTCTCTCGCATGCCTGTTGCTCTGCTGAATCTTTCTGCTCCTGGAGGACGTCCAGTTGACCCTGAAGTTCTTCAGCACTTTTGCCATATAGCTGAAGTTGTTGGTTGTAGGTTTCTACTGTTTGTGTCAGCTCTGCCACCTGGTTATAAAATGAAGATCTGGTAAGTCAGAATATTTTTTATGACCAGCACACTGAAGAATACCAGTCAACTGTGATAACTATATACAGTGTAAATGAATGAGTTAACACCAACAAATTTATTAATTGATTAGGTATCAAGAATTTAAAAAGAAAACAAAAGATATAAACAAACACTCTCTGGCTACACTGAAGGCAGAACACAATGAAAGGCCATCAGCAGATGGCTGACATCCTAATATTATAGCACTCTGAAAGATACAGATTTTTTTAAATATATATGCAAATTATAAAGATAATTGTGGCAGCCAGTTAATTTCATGACAATCTTAATCTTAAACAGGGCAATATACAAAATTGATTAACTCAGTGAAAGAAACCTTTTAGCAAATTACAACAACAACAAAAGTCAAGAAAATAATAACTTTTAACAGCATGTTACGAAAACAACAAAGATCAGAACACCAATTAACAAAGACATTATCAAAATGTATGTTATCCTTCAATAGAAAGAACAAAAGTTTATTCTGATACTGACTGCAAGTTATTCTAAAGTGATACACTATCACTGGCTGATATTCTAAATCTAACATTAAGAAAACAAAAGAAATGTATTTAAGTAAAAAATAAAATCAAAAACCCAGAAGAATTAACTTTAGCACAATTTAAATTCTTTTCAAATGGAGCATAACCTACAGTTACATACAACTGATAATGTTTGCTTATTCTGCTATCCACTTCTCCATTCAGATCATAGCACAATCCAGCACAGGTCTAACTTGGGTGTTACTCTTGTTCATGCATATTATTCATGTACTGACACACACAGATTATTGGAAAGTACAGAGTATGTGGTTTAGTAAACTGAAGTGTTTTTGTTTTTAAATTCAATATAAAAATATTTTTTTGTCTTAGTAAACTGATATAACAAACAAGTCTTCTTTCTTGTTTCTTTGTTTAATCATCATTTGAATAATAATAGGCTATCAAGTGTTTCTGTTTCACAAGCAGTAATCATGTGACCTGCCACCATTCACTTTAGCCAGGACCAAGCAAACATCACTGATAGAGCTGTTGGACAGGATTATCACTCCAAACAAAAGATCAAAATGATAAGTGTGCAACCAGACACCCACAGAAATGATAAACCAAGCATCTGATTCAGGGACTGATGGATTATATTGAATACAAGCCAATACTGATGTCAAAGGCAACACTTCATAGCCATAGGTGCCACATAGTATTGGGGTGCCACTGTGGTTATATAGATCTAGTAGCAGGCCCAGGCAGGACTAAATCTCTGGTATCATATGAAATCCACAAGGACTTGGAAGTCATCTTGATCTAGCTGGACTTATCTTGACTGGACTAAACCACTGAGAAAAGGGAGGTACAGCATTTGCCGAATCAAGACTCAAAAGAAGTAATAGAAACTTTTCAACAGGAGGATGCTGAAAATATTGTTCTTCCAAGAGTAAGACAGTGCTGAGCCCAGATGCACAGTGAGGGCATGCTCCACAATCCCCAGTGAGGCAAAATCATCTAATACTGCCACTGGTAATTTTGTTATTTGTGGGTCCTAAACAGGGCACCCTGGGGACTAAATATAGCTGTATAAGAACTGGGTAGAAAAATGTCTCTCATCATGAAAATCTCTTGTTCTGGACAAGTGGCTAACATCTCAGTCCAACCACAAGAAGTACAAAATATGCTTTATGAATAAAATTATCAACTAATAAGCAAAGAAAAAATCTACAGATGCACCTATATATGCACAAGGCTTTGATTACACATGCTTTAAAGAGAATTATCTGGATATATTTATGCCAAACAAGCTAAGAATATAGATCTGTTATCTACAAATAATAATATCTCAAATAAAAAATAAATAAAAAAGGGCGGAAGAAGAAGAGACCTAATATTATTTGACCAGTATTATCAACTTTCATCACATCTGCAGAATAGACTGCAGCTTCTGTCAACAAAATAATTATGAACAAAACAAATATGTTATTTGTAATGTCACAACTGTTGTGTGCTGGTTTCAACTGTAATAATTATATTGATGACAATTGCTGTGATTGTTCATTATGAATATTAAAGTTCGTTTGTACCGCGTTTGTGTTTTGTATCAGCAGTTGTCCTGAGATGCCCCTGTGCGGCTGATAGGACATTAAAATCCAATTACTAACTTGCAGCAGCAGAATTTGAATTTTATAAAGTAGGAAAAGAAAAACACAACAAAAGATCTACATTACAGAGAGCTAAAAAGCCTGACTGGAGTGTTCTAAAAGTTGACCTTGGTGGGGAAGTGGTAGAAGAAAGGAGACAGAGAGAAGTGTGACTACCAATGTACACAAACTCCATTTATTCTATATCAGGATAATATTAATGTATAATGAATTCAACACTATTGGTGCAAAAAGATTTTACACGTTGTTGTTTTTCCTTCTTTAAAAAATAATAATTTGATCAAACTTGGTTTTTGAATCAGTTTTTGTGAACTCTATATGTTTTTTGTTGTTTTCAAATTGGGTAAAACATTTTCTGTCTACAAGAATAAGAAAAAAGCTCTTAGAATGTAAATTATGTCAGTAAAAAAAAATCAAGAAGTTTCTACCACATACTGTTCTCTGCATAGAAATGTCTCTACAATAAAACATAAAAAGAAAAGAAAAGAAAAGCTAGTAAACTGTAAAACTGCTTCCGAATGTGAGCAGGTATGCTACAGCATGGAACTGAAGTCAAAGCGCATGTACTCAAGTCTACCATATATATAGCTTTTACAGTTGCAGTCACTAGGCACAGTATGTTAAGGATTTGTTTCAACTTCTATCCATAAACCAGATGAGCAAAAGCACCACAATTTGTAATGCCATCCACACTTCATTACCACCCATTTTACATGTGTGATATTTTGTTCAGTTATGCCTTAAAGGCAATGCTTTCAGCCAATGCAGCGACTGAGATTTCCAACAAACAAATCAGAAACCAACTGAAGCTGGTAACTGCAACTAATAGTCAAATTTCTCTTTTCATTACCTGGCGATAACAGATTGCATTGATTGGAAAATGAAAAACACACAAAAAACGAACAGATTAATGCAACACGACTGCATGCTCACATGCAATGAAAGAATGAGGTGATGGCAAATGATGATGGAATAAAGTGACAAACCAACCATGAACCAAACCCAAACCAATCAACAACTGAAAATCACAACAATTCTCAAAATTGGTCATGGTTGGTTTGCCTAACACTGGAGTGGATATATGATTAAAAGGTGACAGAGGTGAGGTTAGTGAGAATAACTGGGAATGCTGCAACTCTGTTAGCGTAAACAACTCAGCGCAATAATACAGCAGAGTTATATACATCCCGCGATCATCTTACGTGACTGTCCTTTTCCTTCAGCATCTGTCTCAGCTGATCTAGGGTACCATCAGAAGATGTGTTTTCCTTGCTAGTTGTCATTGCTGCTGATTGGCCGCTGTTGAGTGGTGACTGAAGGGCGAAAGTGTCATCAATAAAAGGTACCGAAGGCGAGTTTTGTGTTGGTGTTGCAGTAAACTGTGCACCAAGAGTTGGGGTTTGGACCGGTGTAAAGTACTCTGTGATGGACATGCTGCTGTTGAGGGGGTCATGTGAGGTGGTGTGAGACTGTCCCATCTGAGACTGTAGGGAGGACAGCTCTTCCCTGGCCTGCTCAAGGAGCTCTGAAAGACTGGACACTTCTTGCCTGCTCTTATCCAGCTGTTTAGTTAATGAAACAGCCTTGGCGTCCTTCTTTTTGACAGCCTTCTGCAGTTCAGCCAGCTTCTCTTTCAGTTTCTGGACAATGGCACTGTCTGTATCTGGTGTGCTTGTGACCATTGGTGGTGACTGTTGTGATGGGGAAAAGGGAGGAGAAGCAGGGTCTGTTGATTCCGTCTGTCTCAGTCTTTCAGCAGCTACACTCAGCTCATGCCTGGCAGCTGAAAGCTCTTGTTGCAAACTAGTGTTTTGCACCTGAAGCTCTGATCTAGCTCCACTGAGCATTAACAGTTCTTCCTGGAGAGTTTGTACATCACTTTGGGCACTGGCTGAGCATTGTTCCACTTTTTCCAGTGATGCTGATGAGTCTGCCAGTTGCTGTTGTAGGGTCGCTATTTGGCTCTCCAGCTGTTGTCTGACATCTCCATGTTGTCTGATTTCTTCTGCTGAGTCTGCAATCTGCTGCTGTAAAGCCTTCACAGTGCCTTCCAGCAACTGGTTTTGTTGCTGATAGCACTTGGAAGCCTCAGACGACTGTGCAAGCTGCTGATGGGCATTTGTCACCTGAACCTCAAGGTTCTCTCTCATCTTCACCTCTTGCTTGTGCTGCTCTGACAGTGCCACTAACTGCTGCTCAAGGCTGGAGATCTGCTGCTGGTCTTGTTGTGACTGCACTTCCAGTCTGTCTACTGTTTGTCTCAGGTCTTTATTGGCCTGACTCAGAGCAGAAAAATCATTTTCTGTCTGCTGCTGGGCACTGAGGAGACTTTCTATCTGTTGCTTAAGAACTACATTCTCCTTTGCTGCTGCAGTCACATCTGCTTGAGCATTTTCCAGCAGCTCAGTTTTAGCCCACAGCTCACCTTTGAGGTTTGACAGCATCTGCTCCAATTGCATGAAGTCCTCATTTCCAGATATGATGCTCTGTTCCATCATCCTCACCTGCTCCTCAAGGAGGGAAATGCGCTCAGTTTTACTGGCGAGGTCCTGAGTGAGTGATGCCATCTGGGACTGGTATGCTGCAGCTTCCTCCCGGGCTCTGGCTTCCTGTTCCTGTAGTGTGCTGAGAGTCTGGTGAAGAGATTGCTTTTCGCCCTCAAGGCCTTCCACTTGGGACTGAAGGAAAGTCACTGTTTCTGTGAGTGTTACACATTTATCAGCAGCAGAAGCTTCAGAAACGTCTTTCTCTCTCAGAAGTTTCAGCAGCTTTTCTGCCCTTGTTTGCTGATACTCAGCTTCTTTCTCCACTTCAATCATCTGCTTGTTTGCAAGCTCCTTTTCATGGATCGCTTTCTTCACTGCTTCTTCAAGTGTAGCTACATTATCTGCCATCTTTCCCAACTCCTCCTGAGCTGCAGACTTCTGGACAACCAAAGCACTGTTTTCCTGTCGGATCTCTGCTGCTTGAGCTTCCAATTGCTGGCACTGGTTGGTGAGGTCTTCATGCAGGCGTCGGTAGTAGTTATCTGCCTCAGCTAGGTCTTGGCGGACTTCATCCAGACGGCTCTCAAGCATGTGGTTTTCCTTCTCTGATTGCTCCAGCTTTGACTTCAGTGACCTCAGTGTCTCTGCTGTGGTCTCCTGCTCTGCCTCCAGCTCTTCTATTCGGGATGCCATCAAGGTGACTGCTGTAGTTTCAGGTTGGACTTGTTCCTGGGGGACACTTGTGGAGTTCTGCACACGCTCTTCCATCATGAGTAATTTCTCTGAGGTGGTTTGCAAGTCTGCTTTCAAAATTTGAAGTTGCTCTTCAAGACCAAGCTTCTCCTGTTGAAGGTGCTGGAGATCTTGCTGAGCCTGAGCCAGCTGCTCCTGAAGCCCTGGTTCCTGCAGGTCCTGACTGGACACTCTGATCTCTGAAACACCCTGAACCTGACTGGGCTGTGGTTCCCCACCATGGCCTTGCAGCTTCTCCTCCAGGACACTCTTTTCTGCCTGCATGCGGTGGATGAAGTCTTCCGCCTTTGCCAGATGACCCCGCAGAGTGTCTCTCTCCCACTGGATTTCCTGCAGGCGCTGCTGGACTTCGGTCACATGGCTGCCCACCGAGGCATGCTCTGCAAGCAGCTGGTGCAACCTGGCCTTGAGGTCACGGACATTGATCAGGTAGTTAAATTCTGCTCTGGAGCGTTGGTACACCATGGCTTGGACATCCAGCAGGTCATCCTCAAGTTGATCTCTGGCAGTTTCTACACGCTGAAGTCGTGCATCACATTCCTCAAGGTCCTGCTCCACAACATCATTCCTCTCCTCTGCTCGTTGCAAGGAGTCCTCAGCATCCCTGAGACACATCTCCAGCCTGTCCCGCTCTCTGAGCAGCTCCTGCATGTCAAAAGGTTCAGTGCTGAAGCTGGACTGGTGGCTGGGAGTAGCTGGTGGGGTGTCTGCCACTTCACTCAAATTGCCTGCTGATGTTTTGGGTGTAGAAGGTGTTGAAAATGCTTGCTCCATACTCTTCAATTTCTTGGACAGCGACAGGAGCTTGGCATCTTTCTTTTTTAGTTGCTTCTTGGCCATGTCCAACTCTTCCCGTAGAGAGGACAACTGCTGCTCTCTGTTCAACAGTTCCAAATGAAAGCCTTCCACATCAGGGTTGGAACTCTTTTCCACATGATGACTTGAATTCATTTCTTCAGGAACTGAAGGTGTCACTGACTCTTCTGCACCAATGTTTGGCTGGTGTTCGTCATACACAGCACTTGTGGAAAGAACGTCTGCACTGCTGCTCAGATGTTGGGAACCAAAGATAGAAGAACCAGCTTCTGATGAGCTCCCACCTTGAAAATGCCCTTTGGTTTGATCTTTCAACCGTTTGTTTAAAGCTGCAAGCCTTGCCTCTTTTTTCTTCATGGTCTTTTGAAGCTCAGCAACTTGAGTCTTCAGCATAGAATTTTCAGCTGATGTTGATTCAAGCTGCTGTGCCAGAGATGACACAGATGACTGGTCAACATCTTTCTCCTGCAGCATGTTCTTCATGACGCTCTCCATCACATGATTCTGTTGATCTTTCTCAGCAATGGCTTTTCTCAATTCTTCCATCTCATCCGTATTCTGCTGCAAGGTGTGTTCAAGATCTTGGCATCTTGTCACAAGAGTCTTCACATGCTCACTCCTCTCTTGTCTATCCACCTCCAGGATCCCTAGGTTCTCCTTCAGGGAAGCCACCTGGGCTTCAAGGTTCCTGATCTCAAAGGTCAGGTGCTGGTTCTCTTTTTCCACCACACTTGGATCTTCAACCGAAGATGCAGGTATTGCTTGAGTGTCTTGCTTGTGCATGAGTGCCTGCTGCTGCAAAGCTGTGACTGTGTCTTGGAGCTGTGTGCAGTAGTCTGTGTAGTTTTTGAGCTGCTGCGACAAAGAGGAGTGCTCCCTCTGCAGCTGTTCCATGTACTCTGAGAGCTGCTTCACTTTCTCTTGCTCTGACACAAAATCTTGGTGGGTGTGCTCCAGCTGCTGGCGGACAGTTGCCAGCTCAGAATCCTTTTCCTCAAGAGTTTTTTCCAGGGTAACTTTGTCACTCATCAAGTGATCAGTATCCTCCTCCTTGCCATGGAACCTCTGCAACATCCTGGAGATCTCCATGTCCTTCTTGGAGACAATGTCTTTCCAGTGGAACTCTGCATCATAGAACCTGGTCTGCAGCTGCACAATCTCTGCATCCTTCTCATCACACAGCTCCTTCATCATGTCCCGCTCAATGGTAAGGTACTGCTTCTCAGCTAGCAGCTGCTGTAGTCGATCAGCCAGTTCCCCTGTCCCCAGGTCCTCCACAGACCCCTGCATGCTGTGTGAGCTGGAACCCATGTCTGACACAGACGATGCCGATAACACTTCTGTTGCAGTTCTGGTCATCTGCTCCAAAACGGCCACTTTTTCTTGTTCTGAAGGTTTAGAGGTATCTGATGATTGCAATAACTCTGTGTTGGGCTTGGTCGCTGATGCATGTTTTCCTTTGGCAGCTGTTTTCCTTTGCCTGAGGTTCAGTCCTTGGATGATCTTTTCTTTCTTCTTTAGAGTCGTCTCAAGGCTTGTTTTGTCAGCTTGGGAAGCCTTAAGCTGCAGCTGGAGATCGTTGATGGATGAGGAAAGTGATTGGCATTGCTGTAGAGCAGCATCCAGCTGTTCTGTCAGCAGTGCAACCTGGGCTGCCCTCTCCTCTCGCTGGGCTGCCATTTGTTCTGGCAGCACCACCGGAGAACTTTCCTCTCCCTTCTTCTCCTGCAGATTTTTTGCAGCAGCCTCACCTTGGACCTGGGTACCCACAGATGATGTCAGCAACCCCGCCTTCAAACTCTCCACCTCCCTCTCCAACCAGTCTATCTTTACCTCCCTATTCTGCACCTCCCTTGAATACTCAACACCCATTGTGCTTATTTGTTCCCTTAAAACATCAATTTCTACAGTCTTATCTACTAACAGTTCATCCTTAGACTCAAGTTCAATCTTCAAAGCAGCTACCTTCTCATGGGCTGACTGCAAGCAGGATTCGAGTTCAGTCTTTGTCTTACTCAAACTCATGGCTTGGCTGGTCATTTCTTCCAGACCAGACTCTTTGCTTTCAAGTTTATGCTCCAAATTTGAAATCTGTCCTTCAGAACTGGCTAACTTGCACTGCAATTCTTCGACTTCTTCTGCTAAAGTGTCTATGTGTTTTCTAGCATCTAGCAGCTCAGTTCTTAGACTTTCCAAGTCTTCCTCAAGACTGAGAGTCCTATTGCTGCTGGCTCTTGTTTGCTCTAGTTCCTTTTTCTGCTTGACAAGATCCGCCTGGCTTCTGCACAGTTCTGCCTCAAGTGATGAGACCTGAATGTCCAGGTCTTTCATATCTGCCTGAGCATTCTCCAGGTGAGATTCTGCACTAGTCAAAGCTTCTCTGGTATCTTCATATTTTTTCTTCCAACCCTGCAACTCAGTCTCCAGATTCTGCACAAAATCTTCCTGTTCATGTGAACAGAGTTCAGTGCGCTGCAGGTGTGCCTGGGCATCCATTAATCTGTCTTCCAGCTCATCTTTCTCTCGGCAGAGGTCATGCACACCCTGAAGAGCCTCTTCAAGCCTGTCCTTCATGTCCTGCAGCTCATCCGTTTTCTCATCGGCAGAGATGCTGAGTTGTGCAGAGTCTTCCTGTGCTCTTGTCAGTTTCTGGAACATGGATTGCAGTTGGTCATCTTTGGATGCAGCTTCTTCTATTTTTTGTTCAAGCACCAACTCAAGCTCCTGGACCTTCTGTTCAAGTTCAACCAGCAGTGCATCTTTTTGTTGGAGTACAGTTGATAGTTCTGCGACTTCAGATTGCTTGGCAGTAAGATTTCGGGCCAGATCCTCCATCTTTCTCAAAATGTTTCTCATGTTATGTGTGGCCTTGTGGTGAGCTGCCTCCAAAGATGCCTGCTTCTCATAGCAGATGACAAGCTCATCCTGAACTGCTCCCCACTGAGTTCTGAAGTCACAAAGCTCTTCATCAGTTCGGACAAAACTAGCTTCTCTTTCATCACAGCATTTCTGTATTTCTTTGACCTCTTTGCTAAGTGACTCTGACCTCAATGCATTCCCTTCCCGCTCATTTTCTAAAACATGCTGCAGTTCCATCAGCTGCTGTTCAAGGAGAGCTTTGTCCTGAAGCAACTGAACTCTGACTGATGAAGCCTTCTCGGCTTTCTCCTGCAGGTCAGTCACCTCTTCTTGAAGGTTTTTAATCTGAGTGAGATGAAAGTCTCTCTCCAGTTCCAAACTGGCTTGAAAGTCCGTCAGCCTGGTGATGAGCTGTTCATTCTCTGTGCGCAGCTGTTGCTGTTCCTCTTGCATGGATGTGAGGGTGGACTGGAACTGCTGGATCTCCACCTCAAAGCCTTGCTTCACAGTGTCAACTCTCTCCAAATGACTTTCTTTGTCTGCCACAAGAGCCTTCACTTCTTCAAGCTCCCGGGTGAGATTGCTGATCTCCTCTTGAAGGTTTTCACACAGAGTCTGTGTGATTTGCATCTGTCTGTCTGTTGTGTCCTTGGCTTCAACTGTGTCCTCAACAATCTTCAGCAGCTTCTCTTGCTCCCTCTCCAGGAACAGCTTATCCTGGACAACTCTCAGAACACATTCTGACAATTCTTTCATTTTTTCTGTCTTTTCTGATTGAAGCATTTCCAAGGACGCTTTCAAGTTATTATCCTTGAGCAGTTGCTCTAACTGAGCACTAGGCATGTCCTCAGGCACTTGAGCTGCACTATCCCCTAAGTTTTCACCTGTGCTGTTCATGATGCAAATTGCTTTTCTCATGCCATTCACCACCATATCCAAAGAGCGAACACTTTCACTAAGAAGTGCTTGTGTCTGCTCCGACTTGAGATCTCCCTCAACTAATGCCTTCTTATACAACTTTGACAGATACTTGTTCTTGCTGTCACTGGCATGGTACTGATCCTGGACTGCCTCAAATTCTTCCATCAAGATTTCTAGCTGCGATTCTCTTTCCAGAGCCAGGAATGTTTTCTCCATGACATCATTCTGAGCTGCTTGCAACGTCTGTTGCATGTGAACACACTCTTTTGTTCTTTCTTCCAGCTGGTGCTCCAAAGATTGAAACTGCTCAAAAAATGAGTCAGTTTCAGACTTTTTTGCTCCCAGCTCTTGGACATATCTATCTTTCTCACTAACTAAAGCTTGGCACTGAAGTTCTACGGATGTTACCTTTTGCAACAGTGATTTGTTTTCTTCAGACAGACTATCAAAACGTTGTTGAAGTGTGCTGAACTGTTCCTGCAAAGTGTTATGATGTTCTCCCAAGTCCCTCAACTGCTGGAGAAGATTCTGCTCTTCTGCTGCCTTGGCCTGGGATGTCCTGTGCAGTTCCTCACACTGTGTCAGCAGTGATGCCTTCTCCGCTTGCAGCTCATCCATGCTGCCTGCAAGTGCCTTGCCTTTCTGGACACTCTCTTTTGTCCTCTCTAGCTCTTCAGCCAACACAAGCAGCTGGTCCTTCTGGGAACTGTTCAGTTCTTTGGTTTCTTCAATTTCTTGGAGAAGCTTTCTTCTATCTTCTGTTAGTGCTGTAAGCTGGTCAGTCAGTGAGATCACCTCATCTTTGAGTTTGTTGCATTCTGAAGAGATTTCATTTATCAGGTTGAGCCGCTGCTCAAAGTCAGAGGTTGAGTCTGAGCACTGCTGCACACTCACTTGTACAGCTTCAAGCCTCTCTGCAATCTTGTCCATATTCACTTCTGCTGATTTCACTTGATCACGAATCTCTGCCTGCGTATTTAGCAGGTCGGCTACAGCCGCTGAATTTTGTGAGGTTTGCTGCTGTTCTTCTGCCACCAGCTGTGATACTTGGTCAATGCTGGACTTCACAGAGCTGTAAGTGTCAGAGGCTGCTGAGAGCTGTTCACAAAGAGATTCCCTGATCAGTTTGATTGCACCAATTTGGAGAGTCAGCTCCTCAAAGTCTGCAACTTGATGCAAAGACAAGTTGTCCAGGTTGTGAACAGAGCGCTGAAGAGACTGCAAGATACTCCTCCTGCTTTCCAGCTCTTTCTTTAATGCCCCACTGTCTGTGTTCATGATCTCCGCCGTCTGAAGCTGCTCAACACAAGCTTTTAATTTCAACATTGCTTGTTTGGACTCTTGTCTTTCTGTCTTTGAAGCCTCAACATCAGCAAGGACTTGTTCCATGGTAGATTTGTTGGAGGAAGAAGCAGACTGAATGCCCTGTAGCTTGTTCCGGATTTCTTGTAACTCAGACTTTGCAGATTTGATGTTGGTGCCAAAACCATCCTCCATGTGTGTCTTTTCCTCCCTGATTTTCTGGAACTTGCTGCGCACAGCCTGAAGAGAGTTCTTCAGTTCCCTCAGCTCCTTCTGGGTCTTGCCTGCTTTAGTTCTCTCTTCAAACAGGGCTGTGTTCACCTTCTCCAAGTTGGATGTCAGCGTTTGGTCATTCATCTGCTTCTCATCTTTCAGCCTGTCTGCAATTTCTTGCAGTTGTCTCACTCTGTTCTCCAACTCCTCAACCCGCTTTGAGCTGTCCGAGTTCTCCTTCTGGGAAGTGTTATGCTGGTCCCTCATGTACTGGAGCTCAGCCCCCTTGCGGGTCAGCTCAGCAATGGCCTCGCCCAGCTCTCCCTGAACGGCCTCCACATGCTGGTGGCCTGACTTGAGCTGGTTGTTCATCTCCACAATCCTCTCCTCCTTTCTCTTGCAAATGGATTCCAGCCTGGTCACCTGCTCCTGGAGCACCACAGCTTCTTTGCTGGTTGTCTGCAGGTCCTCAATCAGGCGACTGTTCTCCGAAGCAAGAGTGTCCTGGGCGTCTAAGGACTGTTGCAGTTGCAATTTGAGGTTCTCCAAATTCAACTCAACCTCACAAAGCTTGGCGTGCATTTCGCCACGTTCCTGCTCAAGCTGATCCCTCAGTCTCTGAACCAAGGTGTCTTTGTCCTGAGCTGTTTCACGCAGTCTGGTCTGCATCTCAACTTGCTCTTGCTGCAGCTGGGTCTGCAACTCAAAACTCTCCTGCTTCAGTCTAGCCAGCATCTCAGCATGATCCAGGTGCAGTTGCTGCAGTTCATCAGACAACTTCTGGATACAGGCATCTTTGTTCAGGACAGTTTCCTGTAAACACTGCACTTCACTGGACAGCTTCTGGGCGACAGCCTCCTTGTTCAGGGTAGTTTTCTTAATCTCTTCATCTTTCATGGACAGCTGGGACTCTGCATCTTCCAGTTTCTCTTTTTTTGATGACAGTTCAGCCTGGAGTTGTGACAAAGTCGATTCAAATGTCTCTTTACTTTTGGCCACCTCAGCCTGAAGCTCTGTGACAGTTTTTACCATCTCAGCTTCTTTCAAGGAAAAGTCTACCCTCAGCTCTTTGAGTTCATTCTGGCTGCTCTCAAGTGCTTTGACCTGCAATCGAAGCTCTGCGTTTTCTGTTTCTAGACCTTCACATTTTTTCTTTTCACTGTCAAGGACAGTTTTGTTGAGCAACAAGTTTGCTTGCACAGTCTCATGTTGCATCTGAAGATCACCATATTCTGTCTGAAGCTGCTCCAGCTTTTCGCCTAGGTCCTCAAGTGTGGACTGAAGATCTTGCTTTTCTCCCTCCATTTTCTTCAGATCATTCAGAAGAGAGTGGCTGAAACTCTCATGCTCTTCAAGATGATGCCTGGCTTGGTCCAGTTCTTCTCTTTGTTTCGCTGATTGCTCTGAAAGGGAGTGGAACTGCTCTTGGATAAGACAAACCTCTGAGGTCTTCGCCTCCAATGCAGCAGAGAGCTCCTCCTTGCTGGCAGTGATTTCTTGTAGATTCTGCCTGGTATTCAGCAGGGTGGAAGAGACCTCTGCCATCTCTGCGCACTGCCTCCTCAGCTCCTCCATCTTGACCTCACTGTCCTGCAGCTGCCCTGTCAACTGGTCTGCTTCTGCCCTAGATTCTTCTTTCAATTTTTTGAGCTCCTCTGTGAGCTTAGCAACTTCTGCCTCAGATTCGTTTTTATACTTCTGGAACTCCTCCGTCAGCTTGTTGACTTCTGCCTCAGATTTGTTTTTATACTTCTGGAACTCATCCGTCAACTTGTCGAGTTCTGCCTCAGATTCCTTTTTATACTTCTGGAACTCTTCCGTCAGCCTGTTGACTTCTGCCTCAGATTCCTTTTTATACTTCTGGAACTCCTCCATCAGCTTGCTGACTTCTGCCTCAGATTCTTCTCTCAACTCCTGGAGCTCCTTTGTCAGCTGCTCGATGACAAGTTCCTTTTCGTTGGAGACTTTCTTAAGGTCTTCTGACAGCTCAGATGTTTCACAGGTTGATTTGTAGAGCTCCTCTGACAGTTTGCCATTGTCAGTTGAAAGCTTCTGCAATTCAGTGGAAGCCATATCCAGTTCTGTTTTTGTCTTGTGGAGTTCTGATGAGACCTGATCAAGAACGGACTCCAGAATCTTGTACTTCTCATCCACTTCCTCCTTCTTTGATGCAAGCTGTTGTTGTTCATTTGATAACTGGTGTATTGTGGAATCCTTTGCCAACAATTCACTCTTAAGACTATTCATCTCATCTGACATAGAGCACTGTTTTTCTCCAAGTTCCTGCAGCAGTTCGACCTTTTCTGAAAGTGCCATTCTAAGCACTGACAACTGATCTTCTGCCTTCTCCAGTTCACCAGAAATGTTGGATATGATGATTTCCTTGGATTCCAGCAGGTTTTCTTGATACAAGAGCGTGTCTTGCACTTTCTTATCTTTGTCCAAAGCTGCAGAGAGGCGGCTTTGAACAGAGTCAAGGCTGGCTTGCAACTGACCAACATTCTCCACAAGACTCTGAATTTGAGCTCCTCTGACAACAATGTCTGCATTGAGCTGTTCAATCTGGATTCTTTGTTCTTCCTTCTCTTCTTGTAAGTTGTTGTTCTCTATCCGTGCACTGAACAGATCTGCCTCAAGTGACCTGGTTGAATCCTGCAAGGACTTTGTAAGGTGATCCCCATCCTCTTGAAGGCCTGCCAGTTGTTGCTGCAAAGACAAAGAAGTGGCTGTCAGCTGGTTGATCTTAGAGTCTCTCTCTCCAATCTCAGATTCAAGCTGACTGATGCAGGACACTTTCTCTAACACTTCTGCTGTGAGACTGTCAATCCTGGAGTCTTTATCTGCTATACCAGACTTCAGTTCATTGATGGTGGAAGCTTTCTCTTCTACCTCTGAATTCAGTTCATCAATCCTGGAAGCTTTCTCTGATACCACTGAATTTAGTTCATCAATCCTGGAAGCTTTCTCTGCTACCACTGAATTAAGTTCATCAATCTGGGAAGCTTTCTCTGCTACCACTGAATTCAGTTCATCAATCTTGGATGCCTTCTCTGCTGCCACTGAATTCAGTTCATCAATCTGGGAAGCTTTCTCTGCTACCACTGAATTCAGTTCATCAATACTGGATGCCTTCTCTGCTACCACTGAATTAAGTTCATCAATCTGGGAAGCTTTCTCTGCTACCACTGAATTCAGTTCATCAATCCTGGATGCCTTCTCTGTTAGCACTGAGTTAAGTTCATCAACCATGCAAGCTTTCTCTGCTACCACCGAATTAAGTTCATCAATCTGGGAAACTTTCTCTGCTACCACTGAATTCAGCTCATCAATCCGGGAAGCTTTCTGCAGTACATCTGAATTCAGTTCATTGATCTTAGAAGCTTTCTCTGCTACGTCTGATTTCAGTTCTGTCATTTCAATGGCAAGAGATGCCAGTGACTCTTCCTGAGCTTCAGTTTGATACTCCAGAGACAGGTTGACTTCTTTCAGACCAGAAATCTCTTCTTCCAATGACTTCACATGCACCTTGTCCTCTTCAAGCATTGCTACCTTTTGGGTCACCTCCAGCTGAGCATCCACTAGCATCTCTTGCACTGACTCCAGTTTGGCCTCCAATTCCAACACTTGCTGGGCCTTTGCAGCCACTTCTTCCTGCAGGGTGTTGGATTTGTGCAACATATCAGCAAGCCTGGTACTAACTGCAGCACTAGCTTCTTCATGCTGACGTTCTGTGTTTGAGAACCTGGTAGCAGCCTCTTCCAGGTCTGTCTGCAGCTGCTCAACTTTTATATCTTTCTCTTTCAGGCTGCCAGCAAGTTCATGATTCGTGGAAGCCAATGCCTCAATTTTCAGCGAAAGCTTGTCCAATAGTATGGTCTTCTCAGACAAAACTGCCTCCATTTCATCAAAGCTCAAGTTCTTTGATTTTAGATCAGTTTGGACTGCTTCAAGGTGTTGTGACATTTCTTCAAGGTTCTTCTTCAGTGACTCTGCTTCCTCGACCCGTCCAGCAAGCTCCTCCTTCACCTGGTTGTGCTGTTTACACAGACTAGCATAGTCCACTGTTAACTTTTCCAGCTCTGCTGCTTTGCCCTCCAGCATCTGGGAAAGCTGCTCTTTGATTTGGTGTCCTTCTTCCACCAATGCTGCTTTCTCTTCAAGTGCTTGGCTACAGCTGGTGTATTTTGCCTGGCTCTCAGACAGCAAAGTTTTGACCTTTTCCAGATGCTGTTGGCTTTCCGTTTCTTTCAAGCTGAGCTGTTCAGCTTTCTCTGTTGCTGACTGCAGCTTCTTGGACAACATTTCTAAGCTGGCATCCTTTGCCACTGCCTCTTGGTCCATGTTTAATTCCACCTCTGTCAGTTTCTCTTTCAAACAAGATTCTTGCATTTTGAGCAGTTTAGTCTCATGAAGACTGTGGGTCAGTTGAGACATGATGGATTCAGTTTCTGCTGTTGAAGCTACTAGCTGGTCAGTGACCAGCTCCAAGCTTGCCTTGAGAGATTGCAGCTGTAGGTCTTTCTCCTCCACTGTTTGCTGAAGCAGAGACTCCAGTCTCTCCATGTCCTGCTGAAGACCCTCTCTCAGAGCCTTTTCACTGTCACAGGCAGCAGTAACTTCAGTCAATTTCACAGACAGAGACCCAAGTTCAGCTTTTAATTCCGAGATAGTATTTTCTGCTGTCTGAAGGCTTTCACTAGTAGTGTCCAATTTGTTTTTGCTCTCCTGAAGCAAAGAACCCATGGAATGCCTCATTTCTTTAATCTGCTCTTGAAGCTGCTTGGCTGTGGCATCCTTTTCATTCAGATCCTTTTCCAGACTCTGCACTAGCAGAATGTTGGTCTGGCTCTCTTTTGTTGCAGCTTCCAACTCTTCTTGGGTGTTAGTCAACTTGACCTTCAGTTTTTCAGACTGCTCATAGAGATGTTGGTTTTCTTCAGTGATGTGATTCAGCTTCAGTGTTGTCTCCTCCAGGTCTGCTTTGACATCCAGCAGTTTTGACCAGTTTGTCTGCTTTTCATTTGTGAGAGCCTGGACTAGGTCTTGTTCTGCCTGCAGTTGTATCTTGAGGTTGTCACACTGCTTTGTCAGGTCTTCGTTTCTCCCCATCTCACTGCAAAGACTTTCTTTCGTTGTTGCCAACTGTTGTTCAAGGTGTTTGGTCAACTCTATGTTACTTTCATGATCCTTGGTAATGTCACTAAGTTTCTTGAAAGTCTCTGCCAGTTTGGTCTCAGAGTTTTCAGTCTCTTCATGTAGTCTCCGATCCTTGTCTTGAAGTGAAAGCTGCAGAGTTTGGATTTCTGATTCCTTTTCTTGCACTGCTGCTTGCTCTTGTTGAAGGGCTTCAGACAGAGATTCTTTGACTGCTGTCACTCTCTTTAGAGTCACAGTGAGCTGCCTGGCTTCTTCAATCTGCTCCTGTAAAGCAGTTTCCATGCTAGATACCTTTACCAATAGCTGCTGCTGCTCTTCATGGAGGAGTTCCTTTTCTCCTGTCTTCTGCTTCAGGTCCTGTTGTAGCTGAATCACCTGTCCCTGGCACTCCTGTTGATCTGAATGCATGAGCGTCAGGTCCTCTTTTAATTTTCCAAGCTGGTCTTGTGACTTTGCAAGCTGGTTTGACAAAGAAAGGTTATCTTCTTCCAGGATTTTCCACCGTCTCTCTGTGTCCTCGAGTTGCTGTGAAATCTGAGATTTTTCCTCAGTGAGAGCCCATTTCTCTGACTCAACCTGTTGTAGCTGCAGATGAGACCTGCTCAACTGCTCTGCCAAAGAGGACTTTTCTGTGGCCAAATCTTCAATCTGGTGTTGAAGGTTGGACAGCTGTTTTGTCCAAGACATTTGTTTCTCCTCAAAAGTCTGCAGTTGTGCCTGGTGCTCCACCAGCTTCTGGCTTGCTGCAGCTTTGTCAGTTTGCAACAGCTCAGTAGTATCTGACAGCTGTGTGATATGCTGAGTAAAAGTCATTTTCTCTGCCTGCAGTGCTTGTACGGAGTTTGTCAAGTCAGCCACCTGTTGGGTTAAAGTTCCCTTTTCAACTTGCAGGATTTCCAATGAGCTTGTGAAGTCAGCCACTTGTTCACCCAAAGTTCCCTTTTCAGCTTGTAGTGTTGCTACCAAGCTTGTTAAATCAGCCACCTGCTCAGCCAAAATGCCATTTTTAGCCTGCAGTGTATCCACAGAACATGTGAGGTCAGAGAGTTGTTGGGAGAGAGAAGACTTGACCTCCCCAAGCTCTCCCACCTGGGACTGGAGCTGTGAGGACTGCTGAGTCAGTGACATTCTCTCCATGTCCATGTTGTCCAGCTGCACCTTCAGCTCGCTCAGCTTCTGCGCTGCCATCATCTTCTCCACCCTTTGCTCTTCTGCCTCATGCTGAGCTGCCAACAGCTGTTCCAACAAGGATGCCTTGTCTTTCTCCAGGGTCTCTTCTCTCAGCTGGTGATCTGACAACTGTGTTAACAAAGAGCCTCTGTTGCTCTCTGTGGCTGCAAGTTGGGCCTGCAGTTCAGCCATTTGTTGACCAAGTGTTGCCTTTTCTGATTCTAAACCACTCACTTGTGACTGGAGTTGTAAAACTTGCTGAGTCAGAGATGACTTGTCCGCTTCTAAAGCAGCAGTTGCAGTGTCAAAACGTTTTACTTCTTCAGAAAGTCTTTTTTCAGAATCATGCAAGGCCGTCTGTAGTTTTCCCAGCTCCTCAGTGGCAGTCACGAGTTCTTCACCTTTAACTGAAAGCTGAGAGAGTATGTCATCAATATGCATCTTCTGCTCTTCAACTAAGGTGAACTGAGAAGTAAGATCCTGCTCTAGGCTACTTTTTTCCTGCTCTAGGGAAGCAATGCTGCCCTTCAGTTCATCTGCTGCAATGAACTGATCAGCAATAAACTTTTCCTTCTCTTCCAATGTCTCTGTCAGTTTTGCCACTGCTGCACTTTGCTCTCTGGTTTGTTCCTGCATCTTTTCCAGAACATCACTGTCACTCTCTCTTTGTTTCAAGGCATCTTCAAGAGATGATTTTAACTGTTTGACCAAAGTTTCTGTCTCAGCTAACTGTGTTGACTTTGATGCCAAGGCACTCTTAAGAGAGAAACCCATGTCTTTGTTTTCCTTGACTAGCTTGTTGAGCTGGCTGTGCAGACTGTTGTTCTCAAGGTTGACGTCTTCCAGCTGAGAATCCAGCTGTGCCACCTGCGCATGAAGGTTGCTGATACAATCCAGGTCAGCCTCCACCTGAGTCTGTAGACCTTCACACCTGGACTCTGCTGCTTGGAGCTGCTGGTTCACCGACAGTAGAGCTTCACATTTTTCCTGCAGTTCAGTCTCGGTGGTGTTGCAGTGCCCCTTCAACTCCTCCACTTGAGCCTGGATGTCTTCACATCTTGAATGGGCTGTTTGCAGCTGGTGTTCCAAAGACTGAAGAGCTTCAGTCTTTTCCTTCAGTTCAGTTCTAGTGCAGCTCTGCTGTTGCGACACCAGCTCCACTTGAGTCTGTAGATGTTTACACTGGCTCTCTGCTCCTTGTAGCTGGTGTTCCATGTGCTCCACTTCAGCTTGCAGACCCTCACACTTTGCCTCTGCTGACTGTAGCTGGTGCTCTAAAGACTGGAAGGCTTCACTCCTGTCCCTCAGTTCAGTTCCGGTGGAGCTCAGCTGCTTCTGGGCTTGCTGTAAGGATGCAGCCTTTTCTTCAACTTCCTGTTTCAGTTCCATCACAGTCTGCTCCAGTGTTGCAATGGTGTGCTCTCTGGCTTCGTTCAGCTGTGTGCTTTCAGCTAGCAGTTGGTCTTTCTCCTTACAGGCTGACTGGACCCGAGACAATTTTTCTTCCAGGTCCCCAATTTGTGTCTTGGAAATCTGCACCTCATCCCGAAAGTCAGCAACACTGTGCAGGGCCTGGTTCAGCTGCTCTAAAGCCTCCTGCTGTTCCTCCCCTTTGGCCTTGGATATGTCCTGTTCAGCCTTCAGCTCAGCTTGTAGAGTTTCAATTCTAGACTGCACTTCGTTCTCTCTTGCTTTGGTAGTATCTTCCTGATACTGTAAAGCAGCCTGCAGGGTGTCTATCAAAGACTGCTGTTCTTCTTCCTTTCCTATGGCAGCTTCCTTTTGAGACTGCAAGTCCTCTTGTAGTGTATCTATTGTACTCTGAAGCTCATCCTCTCTGGCCTTGGCAACATCTTGTATGGATTTCAGCTCACTTTGCAGAGAATCTAAGGTACACTGAAATTCTGCTTCTTTTTGCTTGATGGCATGTTGCAAGTCATTCAGCTCCAACTGCAGCTTATCTTCTTTTGTTTTGGAACTTTCTACTTGAGATTTCAGCTCACTCTCCACAGCTGCCAAAGTCAACTGCAGCTGTTCTTCCTTGGACTTGTTCATGTCTTCCTGGGACGTCAGCTGAGACTGCAGCGTCTCCACAGTCGATCTTAATACCATGATTTCTTCTTCTTTGTTTCTGGTGACCTCCTCCTGGGACCCAAGTTGAGAATGAAGAGTATCCAGAGTAGCCTGCAGCTCGGCACAGCCAGCCTTCTCCTCTGCCAGCGCCTGCTCAAGGGATGTGATGGTCGTTTTCGCAGTGCTCAACTCTTCAGTCAGAATTAACATCTTATTTTCCAGTTCTGTTGAGGCAGCATTTTGAGCAGAAAGGTCTTCAGCAAGCTTGTCTTTACTGCTCATAAGCTGCTGTAACTCGTTCCGCAGCGAGTCTGCAGTGTTCTGCATGTCTGAATGAGCACTTTTCTCCTTTGCTAGGTCTTCTGATAGCCTTGAGACCTCATCCGTCTGCACCTGAAACTGCTTCATCAAAGACATGAGTTTGGTCTGCAGGTCAGACACTTCCTCATCATATGCCAAGCACTTGACATCAATGTCTTGCTTTAGCTTTGCAATGTACTGCTCCTTTTCTTTCACTGTGGCCTGAACAGACTCTACAGCCGTCTGCAGAGAGGCACACTTTTGAGACCAGGCAGTCTTTTCATCGTCTAGGTCTCTAGTGAGACTGAAGATCTTGTCTTCTTTGGCCTTGACCTCCCTCTGAAGAGACTCCACTTGGATCTGCAGGGAGGTGCTCTCTGTAGAGGCCAGAGATTTCTGGTGAGAAAGTTGAGAGGTTAGATTAGACACATGCTCTTCTAGGTCTGACGATTTTGCAGAAAACACTTTTCTCTCACTCTTCAGTGTCTGCTCCATATCACACAGTTTCATTTTCATGCTGTCCACAACACAGTGCACCATGCTGGTCAAATCACACAAGGATGGATCACTAAAATTTGTGGCACTGCTTGGAAGAAACTCTTGGTGGGCCTGTAGAATCTTGACAAGTTCTAAACACCTGGCAGAGATGTCAGCGGACTGCTGCTGTGACTGTTGCTGCAAAGAGGCCAGGGAGGAGGAGGCATGCTGCAGGTCACTGCGACATTGCTGCAGCTCTTGCTGCAATGAGACATGCTCGCTGGCAAGGCACTGGTGACTAGTTTCTAGGGCTGCATGCTTGGCAATCAAGTCTTCTTTCTCGCTCAAGGCACTCTGTAACTCAGACTGAAGAGACAACACCTCTTCAGCATTCTGGGAGGTTTCCAAGGCATGCTCTTCTAGGATGCTGTCTTTGTCAAGCAAGGCACCTTCTAACTGAGATCGCAAGGAACAAACTCTCTCTTCATGCTCCTTGTTTATTCTGTCCATGTCCATCAGAGCAGTTTGTAGCTGTGTTTGTAAGGATGTGATTTCCGACTCATGTTGAGACTGTAGGGTCTCATGCACAGCTTCCTTCTCATGCACCGTATTATCTAACTCAGCTTTCAGACTTGAAATCTCATCGGCCTGGCTCTTCACCATTACTTCCAAATCATGCACTTGCGCTTTACACGTGTCAATTTCAGCATTCAAACCTGACACAAGTTGTTCATGCAACTCTTTGGCATTCTGTAAAGTTTCAGAGATGGATAACACTTCAGCATGCTTCTGCTCCATTGTCAAGCGCAAACTAGCAGAGAGTTCTTCTTCATGAGACAATTTAGAAACTGTGTTGTCGAATGAAGATTGCAAGCCAGTGAGTTTTTCAGACAAAGACTGACACTCGGAACACACAGATTCATGCATGGTCTGCAAGGAGTTGAGAGACTCCGTCAATGAAAGCTTTTCAGACTGAAGAAGAGAGACAGTTTGTTGCATGCCATCAAGAGACAGAGACAGTTTATGTTTTTCCTGCAACAGAAGTTGATTACACTCAGATAACGTCCTCACCTTGTCCGAAATCCTCTCCTTTTCTTCCTCCACTCTTTTGACTGAGCTCTCCAGACTTGCACATGTCTCTGAACGCATGTCCAGCTCTGCCACCAACACCTGCAGTTGCCCCCCTGTCTCCAACAGTTTCTGCCCTTTTTCTTCCAAGGCAGATTCCATCTGCAACAGTTTCTCCTGCTGCTGTTCAACACACGTCCTCAGCTGCAGGAGTTCTTCATTCTGGGTTTTGATGGTTGCATCTTTGGCCACAAGGGCTTCTTGGGCATTTGAAGTAGTCTCACTCAAAGAATGAGATAAGGTGTCAAATGACAAAGTCTTTTCTTCTAGTTCTTTCTGCTTCAGTTCTATTTGTTGCTGGAGTTGTGCTTGAGATGCCAAAAACTCTGACATCTGTCTTCTGGAATCTTCAACTTCTAGCTGAAGAGTTTCTCGAGACTTAACCTCTTCCTCAAATTTTGCCTGTAAGGAATGTAAGGCATCAGACTTTTCTGAGAGGCTTGAAAGAAGTTCTTCAGATTTCACTTGAAGTTCTTCCACAGTCACATTTTTCACCTGCAACTGTGATTGCAATTCATTTAGTTCAGTTTGCAACTGTCTGGAAGACTGTTTACTTTCCTCTGAAGATGAAAGAGCAATGTTAAGTCTTTCAGCGAGTTGTGACAAGGTATTGTCCTTGTCTGAAAGCTCCATTTCCTTTTGTGATTGTACATCTCTCAGTTGTTCATGAAGCTTAGCACACTTTTCACACTCAGTCCTCAACTCCTCTTTCAGACTGCTCAACTGGCTTTCCAGCCTGTCCACGGTTTCTTTCTGCTGGCAAGATAACTCTTCACTCTGCTCAAGTTTCTCCTTCAATGAGGAGATCACTTGATGCCTGTCTTGCAACTCATAATTCAGACGTGCAACCTCTTCTTCGAAATTCCCCGAAAGAGCCTGCTGATGCGAGAGCTCTGACTCAAGTTCTGAGAGCTGACTGAGAAGGGACTGTGTCTTGGATTCAAACTCCATGCCTTTCTCGCTCTGTCCTTCCCGCAAAACCTCCACCTCCCTGGCCATTGTTTTTATCTGCAGCTCCAGTTCACCAACCAAGGAAGTTTTCTTGGACAGATCAGTCTCCAATTCACCAATCAGGGAAGCCTTCTTGGCCAGCTCAGTTTCCAGTTCTCCAATCAGGGAAGCCTTGCTGGACAACTCATCCTCAAGCTGCTTCTTCTCCACCTGCAGACTGCTGATTTCCTCCTGCAGCTGGCTGCGCTTCACCTCCAGACTGCAGACCTCCTCCTGCAGCTGGCTGCACTTCTCCTCCAGACTACGGACCTCCTCCTGCAGCTGGCTGCACTTCCCCTCCAGACTGTGGACCATCTCTTCTTGCTGGCTTAATTCCGCTTGTAGCCTTGTTGCAGCCTCTTGAAACTGCCTCACTTGTTCAAGCGCCTCAGAAAGTTCCTTCTTCACGTCAGCCTCTCTCTGTGTGTACTGCTCAGCTGCTGCTTCCTGTAACAAAGAGCGGTGTTCTGGTAAACACATTGTTGCATGGGTCACGATTGTTATTTACCTATTCTCTACTTAAATAGTCAGCTGCCAATACTTAACACCCAGTCAAACACAGAGGTTATATCAGGGCAGTAAACCATATGAAAGTATCGAACACAAAAACAAATCTAAAAAGAAATACCACAAAACCAAAACAGTCTCAGCTAAACACGTGACTTCAATTTTTTTAAACGACTCCAGCCATGACTGTATACTTGGCTCTCTAAAAAAAGATCAATACAATCATCAGTAAAACTGATTCACTGACCATGAAATATAACACTGTATGTTTGTAGAGGATCAGGAATATGGACTGTTACTGAACAATGTGAAAGGGGCAAACATTAGAAATGTAGAATTCCTAGCAGTAAGCAAAGCATACAAAGCTACATTCTGACCTAATCAAAGAAATGACCACTGATAGCTCAAGAATCTCTGCAGAGAGGGTTTATTGTACATCTGTGGTACACTACCAGGGGATACTACACCACTTTGCTTTGAATTTCCACGTATTTTGAAAACATCCTGCTTGAACCAAATTGTATAAAGTAAATGCAAAGTTATTTTCCAACCTGCTCTTGTAAGCCAAATTTATGCTAGGAAGAAGTACTTTGACTGTCCCTGCCACTCTGCCTCAAGGGCATTCCAGCGTGTCACAAGTGCCTTCTCAGCCACTCTGCCTCAAGGGCATTCCAGTGTGTCACGAGTGCCTTCTCAGCCACTCTGCCTCAAGGGCATTCTAGTGTGTCATGAGTGCCTTCTCAGCCACTCTGCCTCAAGGGCATTCCAGTGTGTCATGAGTGCCTTCTCAGCCACTCTGCCTCAAGGGCATTCCAGTGTAGGAGCGCCTCATAGTCAAAATCAGGTGAATTAGTGTGTCTAAAAGCCACAGCAACACTTTCACAAGCTTGTACTGACCTGTTGTTGCTTGGCCTGATCCAGCTGGGCTTGAAGGGAGTTAATCTGTTCCTTGGCCTCCTTTGTCAGTCTGCGTTCTGCTTCCAGCTCTTCTTCAAGCTGCTTCAACTGCAACAGAAAAAGTGAACGTGTCACCTCAACAACCACAAACTATTACAGGTAACTCTCACAAATCTCATTTTGTAAATAACCCAAGTACACATGCACATACAAATAAAACAGATGAACTACAAAAACAATAATGTGTGTGTGTGTGCTGGGGGGTGGGGGGGGGGGGGGGGAGAAATGAAAAAAGAACAAGCAGCCAGCTCACATGCAGAATAGGAAAATAAAACTTTCACAGTGGTTTCCAAAAACCTTCAGAATAAATCAAAGCTCAATAGACTGTAATGTTATGGGCAATTAAAATTGTTTGCTTACATATATATATATAGATATGCAGCAGCTGTAAAAATGCCAACATGAAGTTTTTGCTGAAGTAGGGCATATGTAAATCACCTCTATTCAATACATGGGATGGTTGCTGAAAGCACACATATACCTGACCATGCCCACCTGGCTACAACTATACACAGTTTGAGCTCAGGTAAATACAGGTTTGTTAGGCAAGCACCACTGTCTGTTTACTGCCTGAAAAAGGGGGTTCACTCTGACAACATGTGCATGTTTTGTATTGTCCAATTAAAATAAGCCCTTTTTTCAACTTTTCGTGTGCATTGCACTTTTTTCGTTGTTTTCATCAGGTAACAAAAACACAAAGTTGATCAGACAAGAACAAATGAAAATTGAGAAACAAAATAATCAGTTTCAATTAAAAATTGTGAAACATAACTATCAGTTTCAACTGTATGGCACTCTGTGACATTAAAATAAAATCAAGGTTGATGGAAGAGGTACAAATGGGTAATGCTCAGTAAATACTACCAGGACACAAAAGTTTTGGAACACGGATCATGGCATTAATGTTTATATCATGGCTGGAAAGCCTGCAGGTTGACTGGCCTGCGAACCACAAGACAGCCTCACACTGAGCATGACAGCCTAACACTGATCATTACAGCAGGCTTGCATTTGTTTCAGTGAGCCAATAACACACCCATACACGTTTGTGCAAGCACAAACACATACATCCTGATACACACACACACACACACACAAAAAAAAAAACATGCACATTATGCACACACACAAATGCATGCAGATGCCAACAAATAAAAGTATACTACGTACGGTGATTCCCAGTTCTTCGTTCTCCTTCTCGAAAGCAATGTTTGGCTGTTTTTCGTACTCGACTCTCTCCTTCCATCTGTCCACCTCCTTCATCAGTTCAGCCTTCTCTTTCTCCAATGCTAACAAAACAAAATAACCCAACAGTGTAAAAAACGGCAAACAGTTGCCATCACATGTTACATGCATTACTAACACAAATACTTCTGATCTGAGCTAAAGGTTTCTACCCCCCCCCCCCCCCCCCCCCTCAAGAGTGCATATGTTTTCACAAGTTTTTTTTCTTTCTCACTCTCTGTTCTGTGGAACGTATCTGACATGTCTGTTTGTGACACTACACTGGAACTGCTGTTGCACCACCCACAATGCCAGTTGTTCTGAAGTTTTACCACAGAAGTAAACAGCTGGGGTATGACAGCAGCTACCTTCATCTTAGTACAGTGAGACCCCTGAAAAAAGGCTACCCTTACCCTGATAAGGGACTACACTCACAACCATCCATCTTCTCATCTTCATGTGCATGTACATGTGTGAGTGCACTGAGACTGTGTGTGTGTGTGTGTGTGTGTGTGTGTGTGTGTGGAGGAGAGAGAGAGAGGAGAGAGAGAGAGAGAGAGAGAGAGAGAGAGAGAGAGAGAGAGAGAGAGCAGTTTTGATTTATTCATTTTGACTGTTAAATATTCAACAACAAAATGTAAAAAAAATGCACATATAAATATTCATTACTATCTTCTAATAAAACCTTTCTCTTCATATCTGCATGTAAATGGACTTCTCACCAAGGATCACCCCTCTATAAAGACCACTCTTGCTCCATTTCTAAGGTTCCACTGTATAAGGAAGTTAGCACTGCCTATTCCACTGCATCTCCACATTTCAGTCAAAGTGAAGAGAACTCTCATTCAGCTTACACCCACTAAACAATTTAAGGGAACACTGAAAAGGACAGCAATATGGAAAGGGGTAGGGGTGGAAGGGAGAGGAGGCAAACAATGTAAGCTTAAAGGTGGCCCACACAACGACCACACAAGTCTGTACCTTCTTTCTGTTCCTCCTGTTCAGCTATCTTGATCTCCAGCGACAACTTTTCCCCCTCCAGTTCACGCTGGGAGGACTCCAGGCTGGCTATCTGGTTCTGCAGGCTTTCCACTTGCTCGGTGAGACTCTCCTAGTAAACATACAGGGGATGTTTGCCATCACTTTTAAACATAACACATCAAAACACATTTTGACTCTCCCACCCCCCAACCACCACTGCTCATTCACTCGATCAAAAATGTAATTATTACCAAGTATAAAAACAGCAGCAGCAATGCCTAGAGAATATCCCATTCTCAGCAGGCCTGGGGTCTAATGACTGTGTATGTACTGGCCAAAGTACATGTACATAAAGACAAACAGTAATTTTTGACCAAATACCCTGGCAGAACCAAATTTGGCCAATGATCCCTTGCATACATGGCTCACAGGCTTGCGTAGCTGCACAGGAGTACAATCCATTCATTTTATAATACAGCAACAACACTTCAATGGGCATCAAGTCAACATATATGAACAAGCATGATACTGATATACTTTGCTACTGTACAACTAACCGTTTGTGCTTCCAGGTCAGCAACAATCTGACTGTACTTGTTGCGTTCATCCGTGACTGCAGCCATGTCACCTTTCATCTGTTCACGCTCTTGCTCCATCTGTGACTGCACAGCCTCCAGCTCTTTGACACGACCTTCCAGTTCATCTGCCGAGGACAACACAGTGCTGTCTGTCACGTGATTATCCTCAGGTTTTTGATGAAATTATACCCTCAGCTGTACATACTCAAAAAACACTTAACATCAAAATACCATGGCTCAATCACTAATTCACACACAGATATTTTTTCCATCTTTCGTTCCATATAATTTTTCATCATCTACATAACAAATCAAGCAACCTCAACAAAGCAACATAAACACGACAGAGAGAAAGAGCGAGAGAAAGAGAGAGGGAGGAAAGAATAAGTAGTGGACATATCTGCAGCCCCAAAATCATACTGAATTGATCAAAATTGAAATTTGTCTGAGGCACATCTTATTTTCAGTGATACAGACAAAGAATAACTAAGAACATTGTCTGTTCCATAAGGATTTGTGCAGAACAACAGTGCACGGAGGCTGTCTAAAAGGATCACATAAGCCCTTCTTAAAGTTACCTATGAGTGCTTTCATTTCTTCAAAATCAACCAGCTTCAGCTGCAGGTTGCCCTTCTCCTCCTCTGCCTCTGCCAGTCTGTTCTTCAGGGACACCACCTCATCCGCCAGCTCACTGCCCTGAGCACAAGCACAACACACAAAGGTCTCAGTTACTGGGTACTTCAGTCTCTTCTTCAGGGACACCACCTCATCCGCCAGCTCACTGCCCTGAACACAAGCACAACACACAAAGGTCTCAGTTACTGGGTACTTCAAACAGTCTCTTCTTCAGGGACACCACCTCATCCGCCAGCTCACTGCCCTGAACACAAGCACAACACACAAAGGTCTCAGTTACTGGGTACTTCAAACAGTCTCTTCTTCAGGGAAACCACCTCATCCGCCAGCTCACTGCCCTGAGCACAAGCATAACACACAAAGGTCTCAGTTACTGGGTACTTCAAACAGTCTCTTCTTCAGGGAAACCACCTCATCCGCCAGCTCACTGCCCTGAACACAAGCACAACACACAAAGGTCTCAGTTACTGGGTACTTCAAACAGTCTCTTCTTCGGGGACACCACTTCAATCCAACAGCTCACCACCCTGAACACAAGCACAGCACACAATGATCATAATTAATGTGTCGCCAAAATCTGATGGACACTGGAGATGCAGACAAAAATCAGTATATTCAGACAAAACACACTGTCAGCCCACCCCCTGACTGTTCAGGCTTTACCAGATTTTCAGAATAGCGAACAGAGACCAACAATGGTAAAAACATGTGCATGGGGTGTATTTGTAAGTCGGTCTAACGGTACTCAAATCAACTATATGGCAGAGTAAGTAACTTGGTGTTTTACGCCCAGTCAACCAGTGCAGTTATATCAGGGCAATTGGCATAGTAAGGTCAGTACCATTCCCAACAGCTGTCAAAGTATGGAGACATACAAAAATGTAGTCATTCTCTTGAACAGCTGAATTATACACTGCTGATGGTAATCACCATATCTTCATTTGTACAAAGGTCAGTACAAAAGTATGGTCAGTGTTTGAAATTCAGCTTGCAAAGTCAGTAATGTTGCATTCAGCATGTCTTATTCAAAATATATTGCTGAGGATTGCTAATAGAGACTAAGTTCTCAAGGCTAGACCTATTGTTCCAATTGTATAACATCTATTGATTTTAGCTGTCACAATAACATATATATAAAAATAACTAATGTTTGAAATTTTAAGTACAAACATACAAAAAAGAATATGAACTGACCTGGCGAAGGTCAGCTAGATCTTTCTCCAAAGATTTGATCCTGGATGTCATCTGAGCTTTCATCTTCAGCAGCTTTGTCTCACTCTTTGCACTTCCCCCTCCTTCCCCGCCTTTCTTGGATTCTTCCAAAAGGGTGGACTTCTCTGCCAGTTCTTCTTGGAGCTGAGACAACTGGGCTTGAAGAGCAGAAATGGTGGAGGAGGTGGTGGTGTCACTGTCACTGCTTGTGTTGTCTGCTGCTGAAGAGGTGGTTTTGGATGCTACAGCCTGCTGGTATCTTTCCTGTGACCCAGAAAAGGTTGCTCTGAATGCTCTAAATGATGGCATCAGCCTACACATTAAGACAGCAATGTGCAAAATGACGCTACTTGCATCAGGTTTACCATGCTCAGCCCTGCAGTACAAGGAAACCCCTTAATCTCTACAAGCATGAACACTACTTACTTACACAACATCAGCTCATTACTCTGAGGTAGGACCTGAAGCTCTCATCAAAGCCCCCTCCCAAGTCTTACGGTAATGTCCACTTTTAGCCCCATCGATTTGCAGTCCTCAAATGGTAAGAGAATATATGTGTGTGTGTGTCTACGGAATGAACTTAAAGTATGCACTACATTGGCATATCCACATATTGATTCATTCTGTACTATGCCAGTGCAATACACAAGCACACACACACATGCATCCTCAAACCATTTGTGGACAGCTAACCGACCAGGCTAAATGTGGATACTGCCAGTCTTACTGCTATGCTGTACCCCCCCCTCCCCCCCATTTCCCCTTGCTGCTATTCTGCACAGCCCACCCCCCATCTTACTCCTATTCTGTGCACATTCAAATATCACACACAAGCCCTGCATCATGCTGGCAGTCTGTTCAGGATGCAGTCTATGTGCTCAGGAAAGACCATCTGTGCTTCACCCCATCTTGGTCAGTTTTCCCCACTTTGCCTTTGAAACAGTTCCAATGCTCGTCTGACAGATGATGGCCCCTCAGTCTGTGAGCAGGCAGACTCTTAGCTTAGTAAGTGAGGAGCACAGTCTCATCTGTGCTCCATGACCCACATCTGCTCAATGTACCATGCATCTGCAGAACTCACAAATGGGCAGACTCCAGCTCTGTGTGGGAGGGCTTCAGTGCTTGGATCTGACATTCTTTCTATTGGCATACCCCATTCTTTCTCTCAGTGTCTCTAGCTTGTCTAAGCCCCACTCTCAACACACAGACACAAACCCCACACACCTGCAGAGCATTGTACTGAGAGGCAGCCTGCGAGTAGGCCGACTCAAGCTCTGTGAGGGAGGACCTCAAGGTCTGGATCTGAAGCTCCTTCTCAGACAGCTCATGCTCATGTTTCTCCACAATGTCCTTGACCTTGACCTCCAGTCGCTGCTTCTCTTCCTTCCACTGGTTCTCCTGATCCACAAAGTTGGCCTGCACCAGCATTAGCTGTTCTGATGTCACCTGCAACACATAGTGGAGTTCCATGAACACACAAAATTAACAATGTAGCACGTTACAAGCAACACACAATGGAGTTCCATGAACCTACAACACACAAAGGAGTCAATCAACATACAATCAATGATGAAAATACTATATGCAACCACATCTGTGATGTAACATATTACCTGCAATGCACAAATGAGTTCAATGAACATTGCCTGCAACACACAATGAGTTCAAAGAAGACACACATAATCAATGATATATCATCACCCACAATACACAGCTGAATTCAATAAACAGCTTCGATAATGAAACAATGATTTCTGGTCCCAGGTACTTCCTCCTCCTTATGATGGTAACTGTAGCTGGGGGAATGACTGCATGAATGTGGATTAGAACCTGCAACCCCCTGACCACCAACCTATCCACTGTATATAATATAATAGAACTCTTTACACTGTCTACAGGATGCTATTCCAGAACACTGAACAATCTGCCTCACTACTCTGTACATCATGCTTCACATCAACAGAATGCTATCCCAGAACACTGGGCAATGTGCCTTACTACCCTATGACTGCACTCAATGTTACATTATCAACAAAATTCTGACTCAGAACCACTGGACTCATCTGTTCAACTACTCTATAAATGTATAATGTCTGTACTCGACTTCACACCGCCAGCAGAATGCTAACCCAGAATTACTGGATTATCTGCATCTCTGCGGTATGTTAACTGCAATCAACATAACCACTATTAAAAAAATAATATTAAGCATTCAACAACAATAATAATGGAGATATTTTGTATAACACTCCAACTGCAGTAAGCACATATATGCTTTACCAACAATACGTAAGTAAACATTTTTAATAAAAATTAAGAAGGAGGGGAGTGGGGGAAAAGGGACAATGTAAACTCTAGAGAAAAACAACAACAAAATCAGCATGCACACACAAGTAAGATGGTGTTTTACGCCCAGTCAACCGGTACAGTTATATCAGGGTGATATGCGCACACAAACACACACAGTTACACAACCTGGGACTATGTCCAAAGCTGTCTCTTCTGGATGAAGTACGACAAACAAGGGCAAAAGCCATCAGAAATGAACAGACTTGAAGAGGTGAGTTTTGAGAGCAGTTTTAAAAACAGGAGCAGATCTGGAGCAGTGCACTTGACAAAATAAAGACTGCCACGGAGTTAGGTGAGCAAAAGAAAACAATCTGTGCAGATTTTCACTACCTGAAGCTTCTCTCTCAGGACTTTGATGGTCTCCTTGTTCTCCTGAAGCTCCTTCTCCCTCTCTCCAGACTCCTTCTGCAGCACTTCAATTACTTTCAGCTTGCCCTCAAGAACTTCGTTGGTGTCCTTCAGCTTCTGCTCAAACATGCGGATGATCTCGTCCTGGATGTTGCCTTCTTCCTTGGACATGATGCGCTGGATGTCCTGCTCGTGCCGCTGGATGATCTCCCTCAGGTCATTCTCCCTCTGGGCGATTTCCTTGTCCTTCTTGTGGATCATCTCCTTCAGGCGCTTCCCTTCTCCCTCCAGTTCCGCCAACATCTCTTCAAAATACTTCTGCGTTTCACTGAGCTTGACATGGAAACGTTCTGTTTCTGTCTTGAGCTGGTGCTCGGTCTTGCGGAGCGTCTCCTTTGTGATGTCGAAGGCTTCCTCGTTGGCTTCAATCCTGGCCGTGAGTTTAACGATGAGGGCAGCCTGGTCTTGCATGCTCTGGTCTTTCTCTTTGATGGATGTCTGTAGAATCTATGGACACAACAACAAAGATTCACTTTTACATCTGCTAGGTTGCACTTGACAGGGAATTAAAAAAGGAAAGCTTAACAACAGTGTGCTCAGAAAGGGCTCTTGCTCTTATTATTTCGCACTAATAATCATGCCAAAGGGTTCAAGCACTCTTTGCAAAAACACACAGAACAAGTACAAAAACTGCAAAAACAGAAGAAAAAACAAACACATTACAATGTAAAATAATCTACATTAACCATCATCTCAAGCATTTCTCTGCCAATAAAATCTTACTTTGGCAGCTCAGTGTTCATAACATTTCCAGATGCATCTCACAATCACATCCTTGAAAGTCAAACATGTCAATAATAATGATGATATGTAATAGGCATACAAGGAGGAACACAAATGAAAGCAAACTGCATATCTGACTGACCTCAATGACCCTGTCACGGCCTCGGATAACCTCCTGCTTTTCTCCAGCCAGTTCTTGAAGGTCCATGACTCTGCGATCCATCTCCAGAACTTTGTTGTTCATCTCCAGAATCTTGCGGTCCTTATAGACCATCTGAGCATACATAGCCTGAAGACAGAGAATCAGACTACACATGTATCAACAACAGAGAATCAGATTACCATCTGTACAAATTTCACATATGAACTCAAAGATGTAGCAAACTAGGAAAAATGCACAACTTGAACATTGACAGAATAGCTTTAGTGTTACAACACACACCTGACTGGTGAGCTTCAGAACCTCTTTGTCCTACAAAAGGCTGGATGCTGCCAGCAAAAGACCCGCTCATGTTAAGTGGCAAGAAGAAACTCTAGGAAAATAGGGGCTTACTGCTATTTGCAGAAACCTGCTCTTTGTTGTGGCCTTTGTGTACTTGTCCAACGTGGCAAACAAGACACTCTGCAGTATCACCTAGAACAAGCAATCAAACCTGCTGGTGCCACCATACTTCCTGATTATAAATCTGTCTGAGCATGGATCAGTGGGCAGCCTTTTCACTCTTGGCAACACATTAATCAATGCCTGTTCTACAATGCCATCACCACCTGCCACGCTGCAGCCTGAGTAAACGACAGCTTTAATTTCCCACTGGGATTAATAAAGTATATTGTTATTGTAGCTTATTCTCTCCTTCCTGATACACTCACTACCTCTTCTACATCACCCTCATCACCTGCCGTGCTGCAGCCTGAGTGAAGCCCTATATCTTGTAGCTTATTCTCTCCTTCCTGATACACTCACTACCTCTTCTACATCACCATCACCACCTGCCGTGCTGCAGCCTGAGTGAAGCCCTATATCTTGTAGCTTATTCTCTCCTTCCTGATACACTACCTCTTCTACATCATCATCACCACCTGCCGTGCTGCAGCCTGAGTGAAGCCCTGTATCTTGTAGCTTATTCTCTCCTTCCTGATACACTACCTCTTCTACATCACCATCACCTGCCATGCTGTAGCCTGAGTGAAGCCCTATACCTTGTAGCTTATTCTCTCCTTCCTGATACACTACCTCTTCTGCATCATCATCACCACCTGCCATGCTGTAGCCTGAGTGAAGCCCTATATCTTGTAGCTTATTCTCTCCTTCCTGATACACTACCTCTTCTACATCATCATCACCACCTGCCGTGCTGCAGCCTGAGTGAAGAACGTCTATCATCTTGTAGCTTATTCTCTCCTTCCTGATACTCTGCCTCTTCTACATTACCACTGGCACATATATGCTACGGCCCTTGTGAAGATTTCAGCATGGCAACCTTCTACTGTCTAGGAGTTTGTTCTCTCCTTCCTGATAGTGATACACTAACTGCTCTACATTCCTACTGCAATCACCACCTGCCCTGCTGCAGCCCAGGAGAAAAAATTATATCATCATGTAGTTGTTTTGACATGACTGATACACTACCTGGTTGACATCACCATTGCCCCCTGCCATGCTGTGGCCTGCATGAAGACCTTCTATCATCATGTAGTTTGTTTTCACATGACTGATAGTGATACCTTAGACCTATCATCATGTAGTTTGTTTTCACATGACTGCTACATTAGACCCATCATCATGTAGTTTTTTTCCACATGACTGATACACTACCTGGTCTACATCACCATCACCCCCTGCCATGCTGCGGCCTGCATAAAGACTTTCTATCATCGTGTAGTTGTTTTCACATGGTTAATACAGTAGACCTGTCATCATGTTGTTGTTTTGATCCACATGACTGATACACTACCTGGTCTACATCACCATCGCCCCCTGCCATGCTGCGGCCTGCGTGAAGACCTTCAATAGCCTTGGTCTTCTCCTCCAGCTGCTCCGTGAGGTTGTTGACGAAGATGTCTCGCTCGGCCAACACTCGCTCCTTGGCCTCGATCTGCTGCTCTCGTGCCTTGATGGTCTCCTCCTTTTCCTGGATGATGCGATCCTTCTCTTCCAGCTTCTTCTTTAGCAGGGTCAGCTTAGCGCGACTGGCTTGGGGCGCCAACGACTCCTCACTCTGACCGTCTTCACCCTCAGCCTGGGGCAAGCAAAAACTCCTTTGTTTAATGGAAAATCTTTCAGTCTTGATCAGCATTCTTTTTCTCTTCTCCGTTGAACAAAAAGTCATACGACTTCTGAAATATCCATCAAAATGATTGCTTCCAATGTCAAAGTACATCATACAAAGGATACATTCAGAGCTATAACCGAAGTCTGTGAGTAGAACTAGAACAGCAGAAGCCACATTCTGTAGCCCAAACAATACAGCTGATAGTGATACATCTCTGTAGGAATGGATTATTTTTCATTTTCCACTAACACTGTGGAAACCCCTGCTGTAAAATGAAAATGTACTTGCAATCATTGTTCTGCATTCCAGACAGCAGACCTGTGTCACTTTCAACAAAGTTATAGGGTTATAGTAGTATTTCAGCTTTTAGGAAGTTGCCAGTAAAGTACACCAACACTCAAATAACGCAGGGTTATACTACAGTAATATTTCAGCTTTCAGGAAGTTGCCACTGAAGTACACCAACACTCAAATAATGCAAATATTTGAAGGACTGGGTCAGTGGGTGTTCCTCCAGCTTACAGCTGCTGAGCCTTACAGTTACACAGAAAAGGTCACAACGCTCCCCCCATATCCCCTCAGGATTATTGAAAGTGATTTAAGAGACATACCACACACACACACACACCTTTTCTGCTTCTTCTGCCTGCCCCTTTTTGGCCTCCTCCATCTTGGACATCTTGGCCTGCTTGGCTTTGTTCTGCAGCCTCATCTTGGACAGCTTGGTGTTGGTCTCCTGCAGCTCCTTGTCCTTCTGCTCAAGGTCACTGTCACGCTGGCGGATGAGAGCCTTCAGCTGCTCGATCATCAGCTGTTGCTGCTCCAATAGCTCACTGTCTGCCATTTTGTCGCTCTCGTGACTGCCTCAACCTGAACCACAGCACAAACAGATGTTCCTTTTTAACATTTTTATGACTGTGAAACAAAAATATAACTTCTTCAAACAGTCACAACGTATTGTTTCTCTTTATATATTATACTAATCTTCTCAAGTTCTCCCTTAATCATTCCTGAATCACTGCACAACACACAACAGTGAGGCAAAGATTTATCAAATTTTGGCCCAGTCAGTTTCTTCCTTTTCACCTTTCACCCTCCAGGCTATTCGGGGATTCCAGGTGAGATCCTCAGAGCACACACATGTACACTCACACAGTGACATACCTGCACCACACTCATACATAGTGACAGACACACACCATGCACTCACACAGTAACATACATGCACAATAACAGGATTATCATTGCTATCATAGTATCAAGTTGTTCAACCTACTTTCCTCTTTTTGCAGCCACTAAAGTCATGATTTCCTTTTGGAATTTTAATGTCAAACAATTCCACCTTGATTATTTGATCTGATGCACTCAGTGTGCATCAATTAGGGATATTTGAGTGTACATACAACATAGCACATGTCTATTTTATATTATTATTAACATATTTAAAAAAAAAATTTTTAAACTTACAGCATACAGCATGTTAACAGTGCGACTGTGAGCTTCTTCTTTTTTGCTGGGTACAGCACTTTAAAAAAAGAGCTATTACTATAAAAGTACAATAGTTTCCCTTTAATAGTTTATTGCTTTAAATTCAGCACTTTCTGCCACAGCTTAAGTAAACAACCAAATGTACTGGTAATGGTATACTACAGCCTTACAGACGCACAGTACCATAAATTTTTTGTATCACTTGACTATTGTGGTTTGCCAGGAGTGTAGAATACCTTCAGCCTGATATATAACTGTCATCAGTCATGGTTGACTGGGTGTTAAAAATCAACTGTCTATCTCAGTTATCTGATTTACTGGAATAGCAATAATACCATACATCTCTAAGTCTAACATACCTAAAAGAATTATAATATCAAAGTATTAATTGATGCATGCATATATATATATATATACTGAAGCTGAATGTATCATACAAGGGATTTGTTTCAACACTGTGTATGAAGTCGGGTTATATAACTGATCTGACAATACCAACTCAATTAAAAAGATGCAGCATAAAGTTCTATTATTATTTATAATTTAAAATATAAATAAAATGTTAGTTTCAATACTGTCAAAGTGCCACTCACTCAAATAGATAGCTTTCTGGTGTTTCAAAGAAAGTGCAGCATCTACATTATGAAACTAAACTCAAACACAACAGTGACACTGGGTTTCTGTCCTCCATCGCAGAACTTGTCACCCGGTCTCCATTGTATGTCTGAAACACAGAACGCACATAATTTATAATCAGTGATCCTGCTAGACATTTTCAAATTGGTGTGACATCTATAAGGTTGCAAAAGTGGTCCACAGAAACCAGTCAAATAATCACTGTAACTGGGACACGGCTGTCAATACTATTTGCTATACTACTAGTACTACAGATGTACTAGAAAACATCCAGCTCCCTTCCCTGTCTAGCACACACACACACACACACACACACACACACACACACACACACACACACACTCACCACACTCATAAAGTCATATGCGCATGCAAACATGCCACAAAACATGCACTCTCACTGCACTGCAGTTTTGGTTTTATGAGAATCAGTCAAAGAAAACAGCTGCTGGTAGTGGTACATCTGACTGATTCAATGATTACAGATTTTTCTCTCTGGTTTACATGCCTATTTTAAGTGGTAAAATATATAGGAAATTACAGGTTACTGCAAACCATGTATAAGTTTTAACTCAATGCATTCTTAAATCTTCTCTTAAAATTCACTATTAAAAAATGTCATAAAAGTTAAATACAGAAAAATATAATAATATTAATAGCAAATTAAATTAGCAACAACAACAAAACTGGCATCATTTTATTACATGCATGCAAACACTTTGAGCTGCAGACAAGATGCATTACAAATTTCCATTTTTATTATTACTAGTACTGTAGTAGTTGTACACAATATATTCAAAATATGTCTCCAGCTGGCCAAAACTGGCTGAAAGACATGCTTTCATATCATTTACAATGCATTTTAAAACACTGTTGGCACTTTAACAATCTCAGCAAAATGTCAACAATTCCTTTCAGAACACTTCCTGTTGCACAGATTAGACCACTCAGTTCTACTTCTACTGTGTTCTAGGCAGGCAAAGCTGGTCAAACAACTCTGTGATTTACCGGTCACTACAACTACAAGTACAATGAAAGGTGAGCTGGACAGTGCGGGTGCATGACTGTACAATAATGACAGTGTGTAGTTTCAGCTGTTGAAATCTTAGCAAGTCAGAATGCAAAAATTGTTCTAAAAGCAGGGTTTAAATTTTAACACTACAAACAGTGATAATCATGATAAGTGGTAGTGGTACATTATTTATTATGTTTACCCCAATATTTGCTCTTCTGGTGGCATTCGTTGAATCCTGGAAATTTCAAGATCAGAAATAGGATCTTCAGTTCTCATCCTTTCACGGTGTATTTCGCTATTTGTTTAGAATGTGTGAAAGCCGATCGGTTGCACAAACCCACTGGGCAAGAATAAAGACGCTTTTATCTTAAGGCATCGAGAACTGATCAAAATTGTGTACTTACAGTTAAGTCCTCTAAAGCCTGTGCATAAACTTGCACGCTTCTACGTACCGCACGGATTTTGTTCATTTCAGACATCAAGTACTGTATCTGCGGAAATATAAACCAGTCAACACTAATTTTTTTAACCAAATGCTAAAAATACCTCCATAACGATCTTAGCAATACTTGTGAAAAACGTGTGAAAGTAACCAACCTGTTGTACAAGAATGTTACGGAAACAGACGACCCAAGCCTTCCATGTTTGCGACACTTGGCAGTCACGTGACGGAAACTTGCAGTTGTCCCCCTTCGGATAACGAGACGGAGTTGTCACGCCTTAAACCAGCTGAATCAGTGAAATAAATATTATTTCATGCTTTTAGTATACAGGTATGCAATGGACACTTGAGTTAAAGTAAATCCAAAATATTCTGTCCTTTTGATTGGTACCTGAGTCATCTCCAGTGATTTCTTCAGTGAGACAAAGTACTCATTTAAATAAGCAACAAATGCCACAGGTCACGTGACCGGAGAAGCAGTCTGCAAACAAAGCTATTTTGGTGGGAGAAGCAGATTGTCAACGCGCCTCGGAAAGCACAGCATGGAGCCCGATGTGATCCCCAATGTACCTGCAATAAGCGATGACGTATTTCGCTCATCACTCAAAGTCTTGCGTGTGACCGACAATGTCCGGGAACTTCAGACGATGCTAAGAGACAAGTGAGTTGTCTGCTTCCACGTGTGTTTAGTCAGGAACCGTCTGGTGTCTGTCTTTAAAAATAGCCGATTTGCGCAACTTCACCACAAGAGTGCGTTTGTGTAAACATAACTTCTTCCCCTTTTTTTTCTCACCAGTTTTGGTGTGACCAGAGAAGTACAAAATAATAGGACGTCTAACAGGTTTACTAGCTTAATTATCTTAGATAATTTGATGGCTGGATGATATGTCGGCAGGTCTGTTTTGTTGCGAATCGCCTTTTCACTATAATTTCAGTGCCGTTACTAGTGTCAGTGACACTCATAGTTGAGGAGCTGCGTGAGAGTCGAGGTGGCCGTCCTGGGCTGGCCGTCCTAACGAGCCTCATGGTTTCCGTGGGCATAAAGCCATATTGAACTATACTCACGCATTGGTCTCAGCTTGTCCCTAATATGTCAACCGACATCCGGCGAAGACATTAAGCATCACCTGAAGGAAGGAAGTGTCAGTGACAGTGTCACTGACTCCCACCACCAGTATGAGTCGAACTCTGTTGTATTAACATCAGTTCCTTATCCGGTTTTGGTGGTTGTTGGGTAAACGTGCTGGACTGTAACTGTAGTGTAAGGAGTTAGGGTTCGACTGCTGGTCGAGGCGGGTTCAGGACCGAGGGATTACTTAGTTACTTTTTCAGTAGATTCTGAGTCACAGCAGACTTGAAGTCACCTTTGTGTTCACTGCGTGCACAGACAAGGATCATTGCACATGTTTTGATGTTGCAGCTCCCATGTCCATCTTGTAGTGGCATGGATAGACTAAAAATGCATAATTAGCAGAAAAATCTAAATGATGATGCTGGCAGTGGCAGCAAGGCAGTTTCCCAGCTGGGAGATCTTGGTTTGTGTCACTATAACTGTATCAGAGTACCATTATGTCACTGTGGGTGTGACTGTCAGTAATATATGAATTGTTGTGTTACATTTGATTTGCCTTAGAAAATGAGTTCTCACAAACAATAATTATAACACTTTACATAATAAATGGGTATATTTGAATGTTTGACCAGTGCAATTAAGTATTAACTATTATTGAATAAAAATATTCTTTTAAATTTTTATTATAAATTATTTGCACTAAGTTAGCCCTTCTTTAATGTTCTTAATCTTATGTCAGGATGATCCACAGAATATAAAATTCTGTACTCTGACAGCGCAAGACCTGTCCCGCTCTGCATCAGCCCAAGACCTGCCACATTCCTCAACATTCCAAGACCTGTCTCCACCCCCAAAGACACTTGGCAGCCCAAGACCTCTTTCCCATCCCCAAACATTTTACAGCCCAAAGCCACCCTGCCCCTCACTCCCCAGTTCTTTGACAGCCCAAGACCTGCCCCCACCCCCACCTCCTATTCTCAGACAGCCCAAGACCTACCCCCCACCCCCACTCCCAACCCTTGACAGCCCATGACCTGCCCCCCACCCCCTTGACAGCCCAAGACTTGCCCCCCACCCCCACCCCAACCCTTGACAGCCCATGACCTGCCCCCCACCCCCAACCTGTGACAGCCCAAGACTTGCCCCCAACCCCTCTACAGCCCAAGACCTGCCCCCCCCCCCCACACCCACCCCTTGACAGCCAAGACCTGCCCTCCACCCCCACCCCAACCCCTTGATGCAGACCCAAGACCCACCCCCGAACCCCTTTACAGCCCAAGACTGCCCCCACCCCAACCCCATTACAGCCCAAGACCTGTCCCCACCCCTTGACAGCCCAAGACCTGCTCCCTACCTCCAACCCCTTGACAGCCCAAGAACTGATTTTTACTGGTTTTGGTATTAATAGGTTCAGCAGCTCATTCTTCATCTTACTCTGGATAGGTGAGTTCTTCACTAATTGATTGGGTCCATGTTGTCTTCATGGATCATGAAGGAAAAAGAAAGAAAGAAATGCTTTAATTTATATAAAGTTTAAAAAAAGAAGGTAGAAATCCCTTTGCTTTTCACTTTGAGTCTTGATTTTTTATTATTATCTAATTTACAGGTCAACTTCCAGAAGTGATTTCATCTTTTATGCTGACAGATTGGTAAGAATAATTTGCATGCATGTATGTACAGAAGTGATGAAAATTAAGCACTAACTGAGTAACTCAGTAACAGGAGAAAATATTGCTGCATTGCAGAAAAAATGTGCTGAATACAAATCTTTTCACTATTTTAACAGCTGTGCATCTGTTAATGTCAGTGTCATTGTCAGTATTACACACCAGATCACTGGTGAACAAATAGCAGGGATGTCGGTCTTTGCATCATCTTGACAGCTGTGCTGAGTGTGCAACAGCTGTGCATGTAGAACTATGAACATGCATGTGTACTTTAATGGGGTGTGACTTATTAATATTAAGAATAATTCGTTGATTAGATGTTAATCATTCTTATTTCTGTGACTGTCTAAATAAATTGCACACCCCATAAAGGAGCTAGCCTTCTTCTTTCCAGAATAAATATAACTTATATAAGTTATAAGATTATGTTTCAATATAAGTTATAACCTGTTAATAATCATATCAAATTTAGATAACGAGTTTCATTAGTGGCAATTATCTGGATCAGATAGCTGCACAAACTACTGTAAAAGTGCCATGAATAGCGCATGTGCCAATGCCACTGTAGCCTTTTTGAAATTTCTCCTTGAGTAGTACTGTAACTGTTACTGTTAGTGTGTGCCACGGCCCATGCATGCTGGGTTCAGAAAAGACTTTATTTTCAAAGGTTAATATGATATTAAAAGGTCATCTGAAAGTGAAATCTTCATTTTTGTTTTTATTTCGATGTAAAAAAAAAAAAGTGTAACTGTTGTTGAAGACATCTTTTCATATTTCATAAGGCTTTCACAGTTTGAGGTCCTTTAAACTTTGCAGCAAGAAAGAAGAAGAAAAAAACAGCACTGGTGAATGCAAAGTGCTGCATTTTTTAATTTTTTTAAAATGAAACTGAAAGTGAAACATAGAGTGATAAACAATGCCACTGCCAGCATTCTGATTTATTTATTTTTTAATTTATTTATTGAAAAAGTGTTCTATTTTAGCTTTGTTTTGATCAAATGGAATTTTAGGAGATTATGTCAAGTTTGTGAGCTGCATTTTTTTTTTATTTTTTTTTTAAAAATAAAGCTGCAAATCAGCTGATGACCTGATGAATTGAAGGTCTCACCATCACAGTGTTAGTGCAGGTTGTGTTGCCTTCTTAAAAAAAAATAAATGGGCACAGCAGCTTCTCATAAGCTGTCTTAGTTTTAATGCAAAATTATGATTAAATAAAATATCACTTATAAATGTAATATGTTGCAAAACAAATGAATGTTTGGGAAAGTATGAACTTTATTTTATTTTTTTATAGCAAAACTGTTATACATGTGCTAAAATCTCTGTAACCCCCCCTTCTCATTAATAAAGACTGTATAATAGAAATGGGAAAGGAAAAGGAAAAAATTCAAAGAAATCTGAGTGTTTAGTGAAATCAGGTTAAGATAAGATAAGAGGGTTTATTGTCCTTGCTAAAGTCATACACGGAAATTTGTCTAATTTTATTCCATCCATTATTCGTAGACTGATGCAAGTGGTAGAGGAGCCCTTCCCTCTTTACTTGGAACTAAATTTATGGCAAAGTTAAAACTGCTAGTGCTACAGACCACAAAACTAAGGTCCAGTTGAGCCTGCTTGGCCCTGCTATGTCACAGTGGTGATGTTGATCCCTTTTACTTGTTTTAGTTTTATATATATAGCACTATTCTCCACTGTCAAGCAGACTCACCTGTGTGTGGGACAAATGACAAGGACAAACTGCAAGTTAGTGTTGGGATGACATATTACAATTTTTCTTTTTACATGTGAATTGGGGAGATATTTTGGTCAGCTGTTGTGGATTGCAGATTCGACTTGTGGTGGAGGAGGGTTTGAACCAGCTACCCTACAGAGAATGCATCATCACCACACCCACTGGTCAGTTGTCATCTGATCCATTTTGCATTTGACTCTCAGAATTATTGCTTTTTTCAGTTACTGCACACACGCTGACCGCTGTTTTGATTTGTAGGTGTTTGCTGTGGAGACTGTACACAATTATTTAAAAAACATGTACTTGCTTGAAGTTAAATCCCTCTTAGTCTTACACCTCAGTGGTCAGTTGCAGATAGCAAATCATCATGCCTTTTAAGGTCTGAGCCTTGGTATCTTGTGATACGTTCTGCTAATTTTGAAACTAATGTTGATGACTGTAAAATGAGCGATGCCTTGTTGAGTTCCACCATTGGAATTAACATAGGGGAAAGTACCTACCTGTAGGATTTCAGAAGAAGGTAAAGTGAAAGGGAACACACTCAAAGAGTAGTGACACAAATGTGCATTTGAGTCAATTTAATTTTAGATAAAAATTGAGTTTGTAATCTGTAAATAGCTGATACAATTACAATGTTTTCTTTTCTTTTCTCTGTATATTCTCTCTCTCTCTCTCTCTCTCTCTCTCTCTCTCTCTCTCTCTCTCTCTCTCCTCACACACACTCACACACACACACACACACACACACACACACACACACACACACACACACACACACACACACACACACACACACAAGCAACAAAACAGCAACAACAACAAAAACTTGATATTTTAGTGTATGTTTTTTTCACAGCAAGATGGTATTACACAATAAAATAACACCTTTGGTAAGTCACAAATGATATGAATTTTGTCATGTCAAGACCTGCTTGGTACAGCTTGAGTGTTGTTACAACAAAGCATAAGCAACTTCTGTTTCTTGTTACACAATAGTCTACTCAAACCCATTATCTAAGTTCTTTATGATTTATTTGCATCAAGGGTGTGTGTGTGTGTGTGTGTGTGTGTGTGTGTGTGTGTGTGTGTGTGTGCAAATGCATGTGTGGTAGCAGGTGTTCATTTTTTATAACCTTATTGATTGTCTCCTGTATTTTGCTTCAGGTCAGACATACAATGGTTTGCAGTATGAAAAGGGAAATTGTGGTGTCAGCATTATGCGCAGTGGTAAGATTATATATATATACATGTATATTTTCTATCATGTATTATGTACATAATCCTGCGCTAATACTGATATGATCAGCAGCCAAAAAACTTCTGCAAACTATCATCAGAGTATTTGGACTGATGCATTTAGTACTGTATTTTTTTATTTTTTGTAATAGTTCTTTTTCTTACAAAATGCAATACTGGACACTTGTGTATTTTTCTTTATAATCCCTCCTCTCCCCATAATGAAGTTATGGTGGTATTATTGGAATTACCGTGTCCTGTGTCTGTGTGTCTAGATTACAGCTGAACCACTCAACCTTTTGTAAGCTTGGCATGAAGGTCCATCATTATTACTATATTAGCCAGAGTATCATGCGTTCTTCATGTTCAAGGTCTCATGCAGTTAAATGATAACTGTTTCTGCTGTGTTCTCTGAATTATGATTTGTTTTTGCAATCAGCCTTAATTTGATGGTGGGTCATAATAATAAGAATGGATAGCTCATGTGTGTGTGTGTGTAGACATATGTCATTGTGTGTGTGTGTGGTGTGTGTGTAGACATACACATAATCTGTGGTCACAGGAATTGTCTATTCAGTTTTGTGGAAAGGCCTGTCTAAAGAGGAAAGTCGAGAGCTGGGTTTTGAACTCCGACAGAGTGGGGAGATTTCGCAGACTGGCAAGCAACAAATTCCAGACAGATAGAGCCTTGAAACTGAATGAACACTTAACAAAAGATTTCATAAGCTGGAGTGTCTTGTAGTAATATTAGACTGCTGTATACATGGGCATAGCAGAAGTTCAAATTATCAGTGAATGTTTGTTCACATGATATCTTTTGTACCACTGAATCTTTTCTGACCAAACTTGATATGGTGATGCATCATATTCATAATGAGCTGGAATGTCATGTCAAAAAGATTGCTTTGCTACTTTTAAGGTCAAGATCACAATGAGGGCTCATATAATCAGAATACAACAGTTTCTTCTGTATATCTGCTTAACTGCTTATCCTTTTGCAACCAAACTTGTTTTGATGGTGCATCCTTATTTCACAATATCAGCGATTCAGCATTTCTTATCAACTGTCTAGATGCTTAGTGAAAGAATGAGAAGGTTTACATCTTGTACTTAAAGTTGCTTAACCTTTTGGCATGAGTATGATGCTAATAACCTGACCAAGTGCAAACAAAGTGGGCATATATATATATATATATATATATATATATATATATATATATATATATATATATATATATACATATTATATTGACAATAAGTTCAGTAACACTGGCTTACACACTTACGGTATCTAGGCACTCAGTGGGAGATATTTTGGTGTGCAAAACAACTTTCCTTGTTGTTATAACATACGTTTGATTTAGCTACATTTCTGCATGTTAATAATGTAATCTTCAAAGACCAGGTGGAGTGTAAGACGCATATATTGTACCCAAAAGAATAACAGCATTATGTAATATATTATTTTGCATTCAGGTGAGGCAATGGAACAAGGTTTGCGAGACTGTTGCCGGTCCATTCGTTTGGGGAAGATCCTCATTCAAAGCGACGAAGACACACATGAGGCAAGAAGTGTCTACGCCAAAGTTCCCTATGATGTTTGTCGTCGTAAAGTTCTCCTCATGTACCCTATCATGAGTAAGTCGAGTGAACACCATGCACCAAGATCAACATGACAAGCAAATCAGATGAAGTTTGGGGATAAGATGAACATGAGGAGCAAACTAAGTGATTGTTTTGAATAAGATTAACATTCTAAACATTCCTTACACCAGCTCCCTCTTGTCTATCCTCTTCTTTACTTCCTTCTTTTGTTGTCAGTCGCCTTTTACCTGAAGAAGATGAATCATCAAAAGCACTTGTATGTTATTGTTTCTCTGTTTTTGATCTTATTGGTGAGTACATTTTCTTAGATCTGTTACATTTTGTCAACCTCACCAGCAGTTGTTCACTCATTCCTAAGACTAACATGTGGCCAAGACTTGAGTAACACTAACAGACCATGATTAGCATGTCACTGCTGGATTAGTGTTGTAATGAAGTACTGTTGTTATGGGTGACATTGGAGGGATATTTTGTCTTGGGGGTCATGTACATTAAGTGTATTATCTGTATTTGTATTTGCATTTTCAGACACGGGTAACACAGTGGTGAAGGCGGTGAACGTGTTGCAAGAACACAACGTCAACGAACAAAACATAATTCTGCTCAACCTCTTCTGCACCCCACAAGGTGAGGCATATCGTGTAGCACTACTCACAGGCTTGCTACACAGAGCAGACTATAAAGCATCTGAAGGTACCTTACTTAAACAGGTGAACTGTCACTTGTATAAATTTTGCATCCTGAGGTAAAGTGCTTTAGAAACATACCTTACTTAAACGGGTGAACTGTCACTTGTATAAATTTTGCATCCTGAGGTAAAGTGCTTTAGAAACATACCTTACTTAAACGGGTGAACTGTCACTTGTATAAATTTTGCATCCTGAGGTAAAGTGCTTTAGAAACATACCTTACTTAAACAGGTGAACTGTCACTTGTATAAATTTTGCATCCTGAGGTAAAGTGATTAGAAACATACCTTACTTAAACGGGTGAACTGTCACTTGTATAAATTTTGCATCCTGAGGTAAAGTGCTTTAGAAACATACCTTACTTAAACGGGTGAACTGTCACTTGTATAAATTTTGCATCCTGAGGTAAAGTGCTTTAGAAACATACCTTACTTAAACGGGTGAACTGTCACGTATAAATTTTTCATCCTGAGGTAAAGTGCTTTAGAAACATACCTTACTTAAACGGGTGAACTGTCACTTGTATAAATTTTGCATCCTGAGGTAAAGTGCTTTAGAAACATACCTTACTTAAATGGGTGAACTGTTGTTTGTATAAATTTTGCATCCTGGGGTAAAGTGCTTTAGTAATATTTCCATGATTTTCTTTGGTTTCTTTCCAACACATTCACACTTTTGTGGTTGATTTGTCTTTTCTTGTGGTTGCATTGTTTTCTTTCTGCCTTTTTTTTGGGGGGGGGGTATTTTTATTACATTTACTCATTGATATCATTTGAATTTAGCTCATGCATTCATAAGAATTCATTTCAGTGACTTTGGGTCGGCCATGTAATGAAGAGTGACTGTCATTGTTTGAGGTGAACACACAAGTGTACTTGCTCCCACAACTCCATGCCTGAATAACCTGCACTCAAACTCTCACACAGATGCATGAACACACATGCACACATGTGTGCACACACAGACACAGATGACAATGATAGATTTGCAGCACAAAAAAGCACGAAGTGTTACCTGTTTAAGTTTAACAGCTGTTTGACACACAGGTGTCAGTGTATAGGTCTTCAGCACAAAAAAGCACGAAGTATCAGTGACTACCTTTATCAGAGGGTATAGTTCAGTTCTGCATCACAAAGCACTAGCTGTTTCCTGTTGAGCCACACCATGCCACTAAGTTTAACAGCTATTTGCACACTGGCTGTCTTCATGTTTGTGTATGTATGTGCAGCGGTGCAGCAGATCCAAACCAAGTTTCCTGGGCTGACCATTGTGACAACAGAAGTGCACCCTGTAACACCAAACCACTTTGGGCAGAAATACTTTGGCACCGACTAGCCATGCATCAGACCTTCTACCTGTACTGCCAGTGTTCATGGCATTTACCTGACCAACTGCCAACATACCTATTTGTGCCAGCGTTTGTTTTCTTCTTGTTCTCTTGTTTTACTTTTACAGAGAAGCGTTTAAGCCATCTTGCAAAAAACGGGGGCCATTTACATGAGAGAACATTTTGGGCTGAGCAGGGGTCGGGGACTGAAAACACTGTTTGCTTTTGGCGCTCCTCAGACGAAGGCGAGCCATGGATGCTTGGCTCTGCTCTGAAGGAGGGCTGACATCACTCTGAAAGTTTGAAAACTCTGGAAGAGGATGACGCCAAGCTTGTGACTGAAGTGTGGTCCAGATGACAGATGTAACTGCAGCAGGCCCAGGCCAAGCTGAGCTGTGCACGGGACCAGCCTGGGTCATAGTGTAAATGGCCCCATTATTGTTTCTCTTTGGTCTGGGCCCTTGTTTGCTTCCACTTCGTTTTTGTCAAGAATTTAGTCAGCTTTGATGTTTTACTCCTTTTTGTTGAATGTATGTGAGGAAGGCCAGTGGAAACAACACAGAAACTCTCAAATTTACAACAACAACAAAGAAAACAAAATGGTTTTAAAATCTCCAGTACCAGTGAATCAACTTACAAGTTGTTCAGCTAACATGACAGATTGGTTTTCTTCCTCAGGCTTGAGAAAAAGAATCTCTTTGACATTGAACTGATATGATGATTTCTTCAACTGTTGGTCCCTCTGAGTGACAGCAGGGTTAGATGTGTTTTTTCCGTCTGATACTGCTTTACCTTTTCACTTTTTTCTCTTCTTCTTTGTCTTCCATCTGAGTAATGTTCGCTGTGTCATTAATTTTTCTCCTTTTCTGCATTTTTATGTGTCTGGGGTATGACTTTTTTCCTCTGGTCATGTTTGTTTTTTCTTGATTTTAGTTTTTTTTTTTTTATTATCAGAATATGTAATCATGCAACTCAGGTGTCTTTGAGAAATAAAAAAATTGTCATCTTTTTTGTGAAACTTGCCTTCAGCCAAAACAAAAATTCCTTACTTAAATTATGCTCCTGGTTTGTGTTAAATATCCCTTAAATGCATATTCTTCAAACTCAAAGTCAACAGCTTTTCACGTTTTAGTGTTGTAACAATTATTTCAAAGGCTCATTGGTAGTATTTTAGTTAGCTCAAAAGAGAACAGACAGTATGCCATTTTATATATTTTTTATGTATGTACTGGATATTATGCATGTTACTTATGTTAGCACTTTACTGTGTGCAATATTTCTTGACAAGATCACCATGTAGTACTTTGCACTTAGAACATGCAGCTTTTGAAATCAGAATACGAAGTACTGTGTATTTGGAACGTGACGTGCTTTATAATGAGAACATGAAGTGTTCTGTAATTATAACATGAGATACTTTGTAATTAGGACACTTTTTGTTGGAATATAAGGCATTTATAGTTAAAGCATGCTATAATACTTTGTAATGCTGTACTACTTTTTGTTTACTTGCAGGCATTTACATTTGTTTGTTGTTGTCAGAAGCTACATCTTAATGGATGGCAGTTGCAAGAATCCATTTATTTTAATTTTAAATCTGTTCATGACATCATGTCTGTTACATGTTTAATATTGTGCTATTCCGGCTTCTGCTTTCAGCATTGGCACACTGTGTGTGTGTTGAGGCAGGCGTAACAAAATCACTTGTCCTTCCAGGCTTTGGGCTTTAAGTCCATTTTATCATTTAAAAAAAATTATGTTGCATATTTTATCAAAAGTGTGATGAGTCTTTTCACTAGCAACCAGTAGGGACACAAGACAGAAGTTGATTGACACTACCAGGTGACTGATTGACACTACCGGGTGACTGACTCTACCAGGTAACTGATTGACACCAATTGGGGTGATGTATTGACACTACCAGGTGACTGACTTACACTACCTGGTAACAGATTGGCACCACTCGAGGTGACTCATTGATACTGCCAGATGACTGGCAAAACCAGGTGACTGACACTACTGGGTGACTGATTGACACCACTGGGTGACTGACAACACCAGGTGACTGACAACAACACTGGGTGACTGAGTGACACTACTGGGTGACTCATTAACACCGCTGGATGACTCAGTGACACTACCAGGTGACTGACTGACATTAGTGGGTGACTGGCTGACACTAGTGGGTGACTGCAGGAACTGAGCCAAGAAAGGAAGTTCCACTGGGGTGTTTTTACTTGACTGCTAATGCTCTCATAGCATGCTTGTTCTTTGGGCACAGCAATTACAAGTCTGAAAATGGATATTATTTGTCCAAAGAGTTGTTCATATTTTGACCCTTGTGTTGATCTGTGTGGATGATTCCATATATTTGTTTAGGTGATTGTGTTTGTTTATGTGAATAATTCTCCTTGTTTGGGTGGATGATTGTTTTTCTTTATATATGATGATGCTTATTTCCAAAAGTATGTGATTGTGTTTTATCAAACAGTTTTGACTGTTGTAGACTTTTTGTTTTTCTGTCTGCAGTTTCTGGTCACTCAAACGCTGGGGAAAATGTGTTTTTGTTCTGTAAGGCTGATAGCTTTGATTTAGAGTATTTGATATTATTATTATTATTATTATTCACTGTTGCTTATGTTTCATTTCTTCTCCTGGTATATGTGTTGCATGTTACTTTTATATCACTCTGCTAAGTGTTTCCCAGTTCCATCTCTGTTTTAGAATTGTGGAAAGGTAGCTGGAAACTTGCCATTGCTAGTGATCTTTTCTGATTCAGAGAACACCCAGATGTGCATGAATGAGCCAACACCAAGGAAATATTTTTGGTACTAGGCAAAAATAAAACGTCTCTTGAAGTCGTGTCATAATTAGGTTCTTCATTCATCCATTAGGTGGCCACAATCAGGTCGCTGAAAAATGCTGGTTGATGACACTGCCACTTTGAGGGGTCTGAGGCGAGAAGATCAAAAAATCATTCTGCAAACTTGGGGAGTCACCACTGGTGTTTTCAAGTCTGTGACTAGTTCTCCATGGCTTGTAGATTGTGCTTGGAGGCCCTATCTAGTTAAAGACCACTTTCTCTGAAACTCTTCCCTTGACATTGACTTCCAAGTGGAACTGTGATCAAGGCCCCAAAGGGAGGCTGGGAATGTCTAATGTCACCCTCCTGTCTGGAATCTCAGGGATGTCATTTGGTTCCCCTTTCCTATCTGCTGTCTCATTTTTCTGCCTGGTCCTCTTGCTCTTTCCGTCTTGTCATTTTTCTGCGAATGGTCCATTCTCCTGACTTTTATCCAGAGGGTTCTCTGAACAGTTTTCATTAAGAGAAGGGCTCTTTTGTATGGCTCTTGTTTAGCAGCTTGGAGGTGATAGGTGGTATGTGCAGCTTGCTGCCATGTGGCCTGGGTGTTTGCCAGTATGCATACATATATATATATATATATTTTTGTTATTGTTTCTGTCCATTCTTTTGTAATATTTTTCTTTAACATGGTATCGATGAATTAGACAGGGTGGTTGACGATGCCAGCATGTCCTGGCCTTGTACACTTTTTTGTCAGTATTTAGCCCCTAACTCTTCAAAAGTTTGTTTTGTGTTTGTGTGGGGATCGGTTTTGTGGGTTTGGCTTGGAAGTTGGGGGGGGGGGGGGGGTAACCATGATCAAGGACCACCCAGAAAGGAGGCTGGGGATGTCTGGAATCTCAGACCCTGTCATTTGATTCCACTTTTTTGTCTTCTATCTTGTTCTTCTACTAGTCCTGTTGCTCTTTCTGTCTTGTCAGTTTTCATTAATGGTCGATTCACTGGACTTGCTTCTGGAAAAATCTTCAGTATTTTTGGCCAGAAAGTAGGCTTTCTATATGGCTCTTGCTTAGCAGTTAGGAGATGATAGTAGGTGAGTGGTATGTGCAGACTGCAACCATATGTACCATTACACATTTATACATAAGACTTTAAAAAACGATTTGTAATTGTTCCTGTCATTTCCTTTTTTTGTGCTGTTGTTTAATCTGGTATCGTTAAATCAGACAGAATGGTAGACAATACAAGCATTTTGTATGCTTTTTTTTAACAAAGGCAGTATTGAAGGGACTAATTCTTCGAAAATATTGATAATGTTTGTGTGTGTGCTGCTTTGTATTTGTGTATGGTTTGATTGGTACATTTGACCTGCCACCCTAATGATAATAATAATGTACATTTATCATGCGCTCATCAATGCCCTGAGCACTCACATGATACATATTAACCTACATATGATATTCTATACACGTGTAGAGCATAGTCCTACCAAAACAATTTACATAAAGTAACGCACTACAAACACACACACACACACACTGACTGTAGCAGAAACTGGGTACTGATATTAGTTAGGATGGAAATACTGTAAGAAGAGGAGGGTTTTCAGCCCTGAGACTACCTTTGTTCGATTTTTAGGTGGCTTTAAATGAACGGTTACACTGTATAAGAACCGAGTTTGAGAACTTCTTGTCTTTTTTTCCTTGACAGATCCAATGTATTTTTGCTGTTGTAACATTGATTTTTTTCTTTCTTCTTTTTCTGAATGTATAATTTGTGTATAGCTTGGATTTTTCATTTTTTTGACAGATCTGCGTGTTTGTGACTGTTACCCTGGTGAAACAAGAATCATTGTATTCCTAGGAGACTAGGATTAAGTTGTAGAAAATGTAGTTTGTAGCTCCACCACTGCATGTGCATGATAGCGTTGTAGTGCCAGTGGCATTGTATATTGTTAGAGCTTGGTGTCTTCTTTCTGCATTTCATGTTATATATTTTGTGCATCAGCATTTCGTGTCATATATTTTGTGCAGTAGGACTCATCTGTCTATCACACTCACAGCATCTGCTCCCCCCCTTACCCTTCTCCTTAGCCCTGTGGGTCCTTACCCTCCTCCCACCGTCCCCAACCCCTGTCCATGCTCCTCTCTAGCCCCATGTGTCCCTGCAGTCACATCAACACACTAAGCCGTTTGAAGAGCCCCAGTACAATGTGGAGACAAGCCCAGTTAGACCAGCCACTTGCCCTATGTCACAACTAGCCCCATATGTCCCTGCCCTGCCTAGCCCCATGCTTCCCTGCCCTTCTCCATAATCCTACGTGTCCTTACCCTCCTCCCTAGGCTACCTTCCTGTCTAGCTCCGTGTGTCGTTACCCTTCTCCGTAGCCCTGTGGGTCCTTACCCTCTTCCCTAGCCCTGTGGGTCCTTACCCTTCTCCCTAGCCCTGTGGGTCCTTACCCTTCTCCTTAGCCCTGTGGGTCCTTACCCTCCTCCCTAGCCATGTGCCCTTATCCTTCCTAGCCCCACATGCCCTTACCCTCCTCCCTAGCCCCATGTGTCCTAACCCTCCTCCCTAGCCCCATATGTCCTTACCCTCCTCTCTAGCCTCAAGTGTCCTTACCCTCCTCCATAACCCCATGTGTCCTAACCCTCCTCCCTAGCCCCATGTGTCCTTACCCTCCTCCCTAGCCCCAAGTGTCCTTACCCTCCTCTCTAGCCCCAAGTGTCCTTACCCTCCTCCCTAGCCCATGTGTCCTAACCCTCCTCCCTAGCCCCATATGTCCTTACCCTCCTCCCTAACCCCATGTGTCCTAACCTCCTTCCTAGCCCCATATGTCCTTACCCTCTTCTCTAGCCCCAAGTGTCCTTACCCTCCTCCCTAGCCCCATGTGTCTTTACCCTCCTCGCTAGCCCCATATGTCCTTACCCTCTTCTCTAGCCCCAAGTGTCCTTACCCTCCTCCCTAGCCCCACATGTCCTTACCCTTCTCCCTAGTCCATGTGTCTTACCCTCCTCCCTACCCCATGTTGTCTGCCCTCCTCCTAGCCCCATGCATGTCTGCCCTCCTCCCTAGCCCCATGATGTCTGCCCTCCTCCTAGCCCCATGCATGTCTGCCTCCTCCCTAGCCCCATGTGTGTCTGCCCTCCTCCCTAGCCCCATGTGTGTCTGCCCTCCTCCCTAGCCCCATGTGTGTCTGCCCTCCTCCCTAGCCCCATGTATGTCTGCCCTCCTCCCTAGCCCCATGTGTGTCTGCCCTCCTCCCTAGCCCCATGTATGTCTGCCCTCCTCCCTAGCCCCATGTATGTCTGCCCTCCTCCCTAGCCCCATGTATGTCTGCCCTCCTCCCTAGCCCCATGTATGTCTGCCCTCCTCCCTAGCCCCATGTATGTCTGCCCTCCTCCCTAGCCCCATGTGTGTCTGCCCTCCTCCCTAGCCCCATGTGTGTTTGCCCTCCTCCCTAGCCCCATGTGTGTCTGCCCTCCTCCCTAGCCCCATGTGTGTCTGCCCTCCTCCCTAGCCCCATGTGTGTCTGCCCTCCTCCCTAGCCCCATGTGTGTCTGCCCTCCTCCCCCCCAGTAAGCCCCATGTATGTCTGCCCTCCTCCCTAGCCCCATGTATGTCTGCCCTCCTCCCTAGCCCCATGTATGTCTGTCCTCCTCCCTAGCCCCATGTATGTCTGCCCTCCTCCCTAGCCCCATGTATGTCTGCCCTTCTCCCTAGCCCCATGTATGTCTGCCCTTCTCCCTAGCCCCATGTATGTCTGCCCTCCTCCCTAGCCCCATGTATGTCTGCCCTCCTCCCTAGCCCCATGTATGTCTGCCCTTCTCCCTAGCCCCATGTGTGTTTGCCCTCCTCCCTAGCCCCATGTATGTCTGCCCTCCTCCCTAGTCCCACATGTATCCGCCTCACTAGTCCCACTTGCGTCTGCTTCTCAGTACAGTGACAGCACCCTGCAATATCTGCCTTCCTCTCTACATCAATTACCACTTATATGTGTACAGCTATGTTGGCAGAAAAGTTCTTGCCCCATTTACACTTCATTGAATGTTTTTAAGTGCTGTTCAAGAAAAGCTTTCTAGTGGGGTGCATGCACTTTGGGACTGTCATTAGACAGGATATGAAATATGTGGCTGTCTTGTTTAGAATACAGGGAAAGCATTTGAATTTTGGTATGGACTTGAAAATTGGTTTCTGTAACAAATGCTTGCTTTAGTTTAATCAGTTTCTCTTTGGTTACTCCATCAGCTCTGCATTTTTGATGGTAACGCTTGATATTTCATTATGAACATTTCCCTGACTTGTTTGTTCATTGCTGTTGTTTTTAGTTCGGTATTTACAAATGTCTTTATTATTGTCATTAAGGTTTACAAGTTACAAATTCAGCTACCTGTTTAGCAAATACCCCATGTCAGGGGGACCATTTTTGATATTACTTAAACACTGTTATCTGTTGCAAAGGCACTTGAGACACAAAGATATCAGTGTTCTGGTTGCATCTGCCAGTCTGGTGTGTTCATGAATGATAATTAGTACTTTCACAACAAATGGTTTCCATGATTGTCAGTCAACTTGAAAGCACAAAACCTTTTTAGTGAAACCGTGATGGTTATGTATATAGTAGTTAGTACAATAGTGATGTTAACACGTTGCCTCCATGCTGTCTACTTTGATGTATAATGGAAGCTTCTGAACCCTTTACTTGCCAACCAGTTTGTAGTGTATGTGCAGTAGAGGGTTCCAGGCTGCCAATCACCTGGGCATTTCGGCCAATCAAAACGTCACAGTCAATACTGCATGCTAAAAAGCTGAAGAATGGCCACCATGTTTTCATCACTGACCGGCTGAAGCACAGCAGTGGAGCAAAAGCTGGTTGGTTCCAAAAAAAACTTCAGAATACATAATGGTGCACGTCACTGGGGACAAGAGATATCAGCTGCAGTCAAATGAGGCTAATTGTAGTCATCTGAATGGTGAATCAGACTCCAGTCACAGTCGCGCATTCCACCAGTCAGCGCAGTACCACATGGCGGTCAGATCAAAAGCTTGCTGTGGTCACTGTCACTACTTAGTCTAAGTTGATGTGGGTCCACCAGTATTGCAAGGAGAGGATACAGGAAGGATACTCAGATCTTTTAACAGGAGAGGATACACTAAGGATACTGAGAAATATCTTTTAACAGGAGAGGACTGCATGCAGGATACAGTAAAGGTACTGAAAAATGTCTTTTAACAGAAGGGGACTGCAAGGAGAGGATACAGTAAAGATACAGAAAAATATCAGTAAGGATACAGGATGACTGTGTCTTGAACAGAGTTCCATGTTACAGAAACTGAAGAATATACTGTTTGTTTGTTTTTGTACAGGTATTGCTTTGTTTTGTCATTATGTGCAGGTCTGTTATACTGTTATAGAGTGGCTGCATTACTTTTGCTCTTACTGGTTCTGTTTTTTCTTTAAATATTTTTTAGTAACCTCGTACAGGTTAAGGACAGTTTCAGTAGATTTAAGCAGAATTACTATGCTCACAAAGGGGTGAGCCTCCCTCCCTACCCCCACAAGAAAAAGACAGCTTCTTCATTGGTTAGTTCAATCAGTGGGTTCATTTTTTATTGCCTTGGGTTTGATCCAAGAGCCTTATTTGAAAATGTTTACGAGTTGTTTTTATGTATAAGGGCTCACTCTTTGAGTTGTTTATTGCCCTTGTTTAGTCTACTGTCAACTTTATTATTGTTATAGCCCTTACTTGTACAGCGACCGCCCAGGTGAGATGTCAGCCTTAGGCTGTGGGGTCTTTTTTACAGGCCCCGTGCTTGCTGTTGAGGTCATCCGGGTGCTGCTTCCTCCAGTTCCCTGCTCACTTGCTTCAGCTGTAAATGGAAAGCGTCCTGTACCTTTCCTCAGTTAGGAAGTCAGTTGGCATTTGCACGTTATTTCATCAATGGCATGTTGTACCACCACTTGTGACTAGTCAAAGAATTGATCTGAAACTGGGTTGGAATGATTGTTGGCGATCACTATACATGCATTGGTGAACAGCTATCTGGTTGGGATTGTTCTGAATATGAGACCAATGCTCCCTGTACTTGTATTCCTCTTGCCTTTTAGCCAGCAGGGTTTGGTAATTGTAAAAGTTACAGACTGTTTTCTCCCCTTTTTGTCTGCATCAAAAAACGAGTTCCATGAACCTCAGGTACCTGTTATACACTATGTCGTCATGTCAGAGAGAAATGCAAACTTAAAAGAGATCTGTCACTGCTGTCAGTTGAGCTAGAGATCTTTCACAGCTGTCCGTCCAGGTAGAAACTTTTCACAACTGTCTAAGGCTAGAGATCTTTCACAATGTCTGTCCAGGTAGATGCTTTTCTCAGCTGTCATTTGAGCTAGAGATCTTTCACAGTTCTCTGTCTAGGTAAAAGCTTTTCACAGCTGCCTATAGCTAGAGATCTTTCACAGCCATCTGTCCAGGTACAAACTTTCACAGCTGTCTAGTGAGAGACCTTTGACAGTTCTACACACAGCTACATTTGACAAAACACTCAGATGCTGTTATGTGTTCATTTCACAAAACACTCACTCTGTACAACTCTTTCACAGCTGTCTGTAGCTAGAGATCTTTCGCAGCCGTCTGTCCAGGTACAATAACCTTTCACAGTGGTCAGTCTGTAGCTAGAGACCTTTCGAGCCATCAGTAAAGGTACAAACCTTTCACAGCTGTCTGTAGCTAGAGACCTTTCAAGCCATCAGTAAAGGTACAAACCTTTCACATCTGTCTGTCTGTGGCTAAATATCTTTCACAGCCGTTTGTCCATGTACAAACCTTTCACAGCAGTCTGCCAAGTGAGAGACCTTTGACAGTTCTACATACAGCTATACTTCACAAAACCCTCAGACGCTGTTGTGTGGTCATTGCTCGTTTCACAACTGGAGGGGAAAAAAAATCTGCATCACTTGATATGATGCAAACTCATCTACAATATATGTAACAGCATATGGGGGAAGGTGGGGAACCACAGACAGAACTCTAACAAGGGTGCGCCTTAGTGTTGCTAGTGCTGTTGCTCAAACTTGAAAGTGTTGTTACAAAATTTGTTGCACAAAACACCAGACTGTTTCCTGGTGGAGGGGGGAGCCAATTTTGACTCTTGCTGGATACATTCACATGTAATGCACAAAGTCCTTGACTAACAAACATGCATTGTGGTTCTGGAATGTTGGTGCACTGGATCATGTTCGAGGTTAAAACTCCAGTTTCATACCCATGCTTGTCACTGTATCATTGTGCTATTTACCTCAAGGTGCTGCATAAACTGTCATAGCCGACTATGTACCCATCTTTTAGACTACTGTTGGTGGGGGATGGGGATGGAACCATTAATATTTATAACCAGCATGTTGTGATGGAGTAGCATGGGACAGAAATTAGGATCCCCTCTGTTCAGAATCCAGAGCTACCAAAAGGTAGGTCGGCGTTGTGTACTTTGCCCACTTGCTGCTTTTCAGTTCATTCAACTTCATTTTCTCCCAAACCTCTTAAAAAGGAAACTGACACGTGTGATATGTGATGAGTCAGATGCTTTTACCTGTGATTAGATGAACTTTGTTCTGCCCTGTTGTGACTGGCTGGAAGTGTCAAATAACTAAGTCATAGCTGAAAGTCTTGCATCCCTCATACATTGTCCCCACGTTTTTAATGAAAACTGACAGATGGAAGATTTGGATGTCCTTTAATATGCAGTTGACTCAAAACTTTGAAGGCCGGTGTATCATTTACCCTTGCTTTGATGGCTGAAGCTGCGAAAATTAAATGACCTGGGACTTTGGTGAAGGAGTAATTCCAGCAGCTTTTTTGTTGTTGTTGTGCATAGTGGGACCAAGGATGCAGAAGTCGGCATGTCCACACTGCTGAGAAGCCAGAGCTATTGGCAGGGTCTCTTTTAAGTCTGGAATAGGTCAGAATATAGCTTGACATACTTCTAAAAACTACTGTTTTTGCTTCCGTCTTCCCAGTTCATTCTTTTCTTTGCATTTCCAGTCTTCACAGTTCATTCATTTCTTTGCAATTCCCATCTTCCCAGTTCATTCTTTATCAACCCCCCCAAAAAACAAAACTATTTTCTGACATCAGGTTACGATTTTCTGGATCAGTCAGACTTGTGATGAAATGTGTTTCTTCCCCAAGTAACCTGGTGGACCGGCTGTTAAGTATCCAGTGACTGGTTTCTCTCTACATTTTGCATTTCTTTTTGACATGAGTGTATAGTGTTGCAACAGTCCATTGCATTGCTGCCTCTCTCACTTTGTGCATTATGACCAAACCTTGACCATATGGTTTTATTATGTATCTGATGAATAAATATTTTCATACAGTGCAAGTTTGTTATTGTGTCTGGTGTATATTTGTTGTGACTGCATGCATGCACGTGTGTGTACACTGCTATATACCCCCTCCCCTCCAGAAAACATGAAAACTAAATCAGGATTTTGTTTTAAAATGCTTCCTGGATTTGACTAAATTTCTAAATTTAGTTTTGTTCATGAAGGACAATGGAACAGGCTGCACACAACAAATGTTGTGCAAGTAATTTCCTGCTTGAATTTCAGCCTCTCACAATTCTCAAGTGAAACAAACTTCTCAAGAACAGAATTTCTGGTCAGCTGAACCTGTTCTGAAGACTGATTAGGAAGGAAATAGCACCAAAAATGTAACCTGTTCCCAGTAAAACAGTCAAGAGACCAGTGTGCAAGAAGCAAGCCAGGGTACTTTGCAGTATTTTGGGAGATCTACATCCCTTCTCATTTAAATCTGGTATTAAAGCACCAGCACATTTAGAAACAAAACCCTTCACATGTTTGGGAAAGCCAGTTCCTTCAAATTATCAATACACATCAAGTGAAAAAAATGGCGTGCATGCTCACACGTGCGCGCACACACATAGATAAAACAGCACACACACCAATACAAAAACCATTAGGAAAAAATTTGTTTATTGCAGAGCTGCTTTCTTCTACAGTTAACGTCTTTCATCTGAAAAGCATTTCCATGGAGACACACATCAAAAGTTCTATCACACAGTTTATCCAATTTTCCAATGAAATGGTACATCAGTTTAATAACACTGGGGTAAAGAGATTTATTCTCCCTCAAACAAAGCAAATGGACTGCTATTTTATTTTTTTACACTGTTGTGCACCAAACAGGAATTGACCTACAAGTAATTTATTACAATAATAAATTAACTACATTATAAGCATCAAGATTATAAGCATCAAGACTATCTCAAAATACACAACAATGGAACGGACATTGGTCAAGTTCAGATACAGCCACTGCCCGGAGCCAATGGATTGTATGTGGGAGGGACCAGTGGTATAGCAACCTTGGACATTGGTCAAGTTCAGATACAGCCACCCTGGGATAAATGCCACACTTGGAGTCTGCCCTCTTGCAGCCTTAACCCCTTCACTGCCATGATGTCACTTGAAAACGACCAATAAAAGTGTGAAATCATAAACCCTTAAGCCTTTTTGTTTTCTTTTCACACCCTCATGTGAAAGGAATTTCATTAAAACATGTAGCACTGAAAGTACACGTGTTATAGGACAGAAAATATTGTTTGCAGGTACATCAGTGCATCTTTCAGCCTGGAAAATTTACAGGCGAGGGCACTGAAGGGGTTAAAGGGGAACCAACCTGAAGACAAGCTGGTCTGAAAATGTGCCAGTATTTCCATCTGCAGGCTTCATTATGGTGGTTCTGTCAACATTTATAGCAAAGAAGCACTCGTTTGCTTCAAACCCGAGCTCCTCGGGGCGCAGCACAGCCATGGTGGTTTGCTCTTTACTGATGGAGAGCAGGAAAAGGTTGGCTCATGAAGTATTTGATACTTTTGCCACACGTTATCACTATGCGGAGTGCTGGACACAAAATGGTAGCACTCGTGGCTGTGGTTTTGTGACTTCCAAACATTTTTTTAAAACGGGACCAATAATTAATTTAAAAAACTGAGGTGTCTTATTTTTCATTCCATTCCTACTGACAGGGCCCATAATACTTCTTTGCTCCAAACCCCCTTTAAAATATTTCCCCATCACTTGTCTAGATGAGAACTATCACATGGACGCTTGATCACTTTGTCTGCTTTTTGTGTTTAAAAAAAAAGAGAGAATCCCCCCCCCTCCCCCCCCCCCTCCAAATTCTCACTTGAGAAAATAAATAAAACACTGTACCACCAGCAGAATGGCGGCACTGAGCTGAGCCCAGCCAACAACAGCAACAAAAATACAGCGTTTGTTCGTAACTTGCACAGTCATATTCAGAAACAAATGTCATAACAACCTTGTTATTAGAGGTATTGCTAACTGTGGGAGTATAAACACAGCAGATGCTAAATACCAGATTGCTGTTTTGTGATTGCATGCAGCCAGTAGTGTGTACATTAGTTGCCATATAAGGAATGAGTAGAATACACTATTGCACACACTCATAAAATACACAGCACTGATTGTGCTTTACACTAGAACAAATTAGAACACATGTGACTATATACTGCATGAGTAAATGTAACAGAACTGAGCAAATGATGAAGAAAAATATCTACCTCAGGTTATAAACTCACGTCTTATAAACTGACGTCTTACTCTAATACCAATTAATTCCTGTATCACACACTACAACACCTAAACTACAAAGGCAGATTCAAATCCTATGTGGACTAATGACTACTACATACTACCAGCAAAAGTGTATCTTTAAATCAGAGAGAGGGTAGACATTTGCTTAAACAAATGCCCAAAAGACATGTCTGGCAATGGGTCACCAGCACAGCACACATTCAAAATATTGATGCAGGCCCTGAAGATGTGGTAAAAGGTCAAACGTTTTTCTCAATTTTCTGGTATTTAATTTTAAGTACATCAGCAGATATGTAAAGACTGTTGAACAAAAAATGAAACAAAACAAAAATATTGATCAACAATTTAAAATGTAAATGTTAAACAAAATGGCATAAACTGTTCAACAAAAGAAACTCATACGCAAAACAAATAAACAACTCTAAATTCATCAGCAAAGTAAATTATCAACTGATGACCCCCAGAAAACTCTTAACTGACTGAAAAAACAAACTCAACTGCTGAACAAAAGTAAATTCTCACAAATGGAGGACTACAGTCAAAAAGAAGAGAAAAAAGAAAAAAGGATGAAACTGATATTTCAACCTACATTCTGCACTCAGTGCACGCAAACACTAAAACAATTAACCAAACACAGTCACCAGCTCAAGAAATACAAATTTCAAGATGTAAAATTACAACAAATCCAAACTTTATAGAATCAATAACAGTTTCAAGATTGGTTATTTTGATAAATCCTGTGCCAAATCTGTTACTTTCAACTTTTCACTTTCCTACCCCTCCCTGAACACACACACACTCCCCATTATACTGCCCAGCAAAATATACTTCTCTAAATGACCCAACAACATATATCACAGCAGTCTTCCTTTCCTACAACTGCAACAAACTCATTACTCATGATCATAGGTGTCAATCCCCTTAGTCCAGAGTCTGTGAACCTGTATTTCCCTTATGCAGGCCGGGGTCTTTTGTTTTTTCACTGGTAGCAGCGGCATTTTGAATTCCAACCGGCACGTGTGGCAGTGGACGGAAGAAGCTATGTTGTGCTAAATACGCATGCACGACTTCAAATCTCACTTCCAACAAGATTTCTTAGCCTATAGCACTAGGCCAGTCAGTGTGCATTTGGCAATGGCATGCGTTGGCTGCTCGTTCAACAGTTGTTCAGTCTTTTTGCTCAGTTTAAAACAACGACAAAATCTCATGTAAATTATGTTTTCCTGTATCCATTTTCCAGTATGGCCATATCACCCCAAAATAATGAGAGAAAAAAAGTATTTCATACTGGTAAACTGTATGGGTTGACAGGTATGCATGATCTGCTGTGACAAAGGATGAATACCTCACAAACTTCTCAATACTTAACAAAGGCAATTAATAACCCCCCAACCCCCACCCACCCACCCACCCACCCCCTCTTAAAACATAGTACTAAAGATAAATGCAACAACAAACTGATCGCTGTAAAAGTTGTGCAACCAAGCTGTCCTGGTCAAAAACACCGACGAAAAGCATTTGATGAAAACTGTTTCAAAATTACTGTCAAGAGTAATGAACATGCTGCAGCTGATCTTGTGCTGCAGCAAAATGCACGGCAATGGGTCAACCTTAACACACTGTTGCACACCCAGAGACAGTGGTGAGTCCAGAATACCAGAACACTCTGCGCATGTTTCACTCAGATCAGTGGCAATATGGCAAGAAGGATGGAAAGGTCAATCAGATGCGATTTGAAAGGTCAGTCGTACGATACATCAGATTTGATTCACAGGGTGAGTCATGGTAACAGGTGGGAGCAAAACCACTGTTGTCTAGGTCAATATTATTCCCCCTCTTGGCTCGTCAGAGAACAGAGTGTGGGTGGGGGGTCGTCAGATGGCAAAAATGGAAATGATCGTGACTTAGAATCATCCATTTCGGTCCTGGAAATCTGAAACCAAATAAAAGATGCAAAATTTATGACACGTCATGTAAAATTATCACCCGAGACAGCTGATCCAAGGATAGCTTTATAACCTGGGTTTTGCTTATACAGTGGTACCCCTTATGAAAACGTGTCCCCAGATATACTACCCCTCTTTCACACCCAGCTCTTTACGGTACAATGTCTCTGAACTCATCATAGGCAACACCTCCTGTCAACCCTGCTCTTTACAGCACAATATGTATGAACCCCTCAATGAAGTCTCATCTTTTACACCCAGCTCTTCATGGTACAGTGTGCATCAATCCCTCATCAAAGAACATCCCTCTTTTGCAACTCTTCATGGTACAATGTGCATCAATCCCTCATCAAAGAACATCCCTCTTTTGCAATTCTTCATGGTACAGTGTACATCAATGAACCCCTCATCAAAGAACATCCCTCTTTTGCAACTCTTCATGGTACAGTGTGCATCAATCCCTCATCAAAGAACATCCCTCTTTTGCAACTCTTCATGGTACAATGTGCATCAATCCCTCATCAAAGAACATCCCTCTTTTGCAACTCTTCATGGTACAATGTACATCAATGAACCCCTCATCAAAGAACATCCCTCTTTTGCAACTCTTCATGGTACAGTGTACATCAATGAACCCCTCATCAAAGACTACCCCTACCGCAAACCCCTCTCTTCATGGTGCAACGAATTATGAACTCCTCGTCAAAGACCAACGCTCTTTTACAGCTCTTCATGGTACAATGTACAATGTACATAAATGCTCATCAAACACAGCTCTTCTCGGTACAATCTACATAAACCCTCATCAAAGACCACCCCTCATTTTAACAGCTCTTCTCGGTACAATCTACATAAATCCTCATCAAAGGTCACCCCTCATTTTAACAGCTCTTCTCGGTACAATCTACATAAACCATCATCAAAGGTCACCCCTCATTTTAACAGCTCTTCTCGGTACAATCTACATAAACCATCATCAAAGACCACCCCTCATTTTAACAGCTCTTTTCAGTACAGTCTACTTAAACCCTCATCAAACACCATCCCTATTTACATCCAGCACTTTGTGGTACAATCTACATGAACCCTCATCAAAACAAAAACAAACAAAAATCCCCCACTAACAAATATTCATGGTATAAGCTACATAATCCTCTCATCAAAGACCAACTTTCTTTTTCAACTCTTCATGAAGTTCATGGTGTAAGTAATGTACATGAAACCCTTGTGATCAAAGACCATCCCTCAGACCACTTCTTGACTTTCACAGTGGGCTTTCATCGGGTGTTTCAACTGTAACACAGGCTGAGAACTGAAGTTCCTCACTGCTGCTTGATGCACAAGCTTTACCGAGGAGATGCCCATTCATTTAAAGATGCCCTGCATCAGTGCTTACTTTCAAAACTCACCAAATCTTGTCACCTAATTAAAGGAGAATACTCACAGAAAGAGACTGCGCTTAAGCAGATATCTAACACACAAGTTGTTGTTGTTGATCGCTTTTTTATATAGTGCTATTCTCCGCTCTCGAGCAGACTCAGATGTTAGATCCTGAAAAGGTGATGCCACAAGATCCCACAGGCACAAGCTATTTTATATCCTTCCCTGCTTGTCACGAGCAGTTATGCCTCCAGAAAATGACCACTGGCTGCAGGCTTCAAAGCTTAAAGCCCTGGTCCTTGGCGTTGTCAGTTTCTTCTGCTTCTTCTGTCTAAGAATATATTTCTAAAAGCTCATTCACAGATAAGGCACAGGTGAGCTATGCACCGTAAATTATACTATCACAGCAGCAAACATGTGCCAGACATGAAGTTGCCAATCACAAACAAGTAAAGGTATGCTAAATACTATCCGTTATCAGTATTGTAACAGTAAGCACTTACCAGCAATGAAGGTGTCACTCATAGTTGTGTGGCGTCTGCAATAAAAACAAATAAAAAAGTATTAAACTGACAAACATTTCACACAGCTAACTTAGCTAACTTTAAACAGTCATGCACATGTCTCATGTAGCAGAAAGTACTGGAAAAAGCGACTGGAAAAAAACAACCCAACAGAATAACATTACATCCAACATCTGTCAGCACATGGGAAATATGGCACAGTGGTAACAGCTATGCAAACCTTTTTCACCAGATTCCCGTGTGTGACAGCAGACTACCAGGTGTGACTGTGACTGTGAAGCTGACGACTTTAAAGGGGAAACCAAGCGAAGAGAGATCATGGGCTCATCAACATGAATGGAGTAAAAATTAAAAGACACACACTCACAACAGTTCTTCAACTGACTTAGTCCGGTTTGTTAAAAACTGATGTTTGAAAGTCATGAAAACATAGCTAATAGTACTATCATTTTGAAGAAGCTTGTGACATCATACACAAGAATGGTATGTGTGGCAGAAGTATATATTATGTCATGGTCAAGCCTGATAATGACATAACAGATAACGCCAAAGGCCTCTTCATTAGTAAAGAGAGAATCAACACAGCTGTACCCTGGGGAGCTCAAATTTGAAGCAAATTGATACTTTTGTTGAATAAGTAGTGACAGAACTGTTCAAATGGAAATGTTTGCACATTTCATACATGTCAGGTTACTTGTCTCCTTTAATAAAGTACAGTCTGTTGTACCATGTGTGTGATGTTTATTTCATTTACATGGCTCTCCTTTAATAAAATACAGTCTATTGTACCAAGTGCATGATGTTTATGTCATTTACTTGGGGTCCCCTTTAATAAAGTACAGTCTGTTGTACCAGGTGTGTGATGTTTATTTCATTTACTTGGGGTCCCCTTTAATACAGTCTGTTGTACCAAGTGTGTGATGTTTATTTCATTTACTTGGGCTCCCCTTTAATAAAGTACAGTCTGTTGTACCAAGTACATGATGTTTATGTCATTTACTTGGGGTCCCCTTTAATAAAGTACAGTCTGTTGTACCAGGTGTGTGATGTTTATTTCATTTACTTGGGGTCTCCTTTAATACAGTCTGTTGTACCAAGTGTGTGATGTTTATTTCATTTACTTGGGGTCCTCTTTAATAAAGTACAGTCTGTTGTACCAAGTGCATGATGTTTATTTCATTTGTGTCAGAACCTATTTGCAATGAAGTGGACTGGGCCACCAAAATCATTTCTTTTTAGCAGAAGCATATCCAAACAGAACACAAAACACATAGACAACATACACTTAGGATTCCTGAACAAAATTCTATCTATACCAGTAGGTTACCTGAATGTGTTGATAAAGAAATTTGGAATAGTTTGGAAGTTGTTGTTTTTACATGTACTCTGATTCAAAATTTGCAAAGAAAACCATTTTTACAGTACACATCATAAAACAATCCAAGTTAATCATGCAAGTGAATTCTATGCATTCTACACTATCATGACAACAGCTGTCTTCAATTCAGGCATTGCGACCACAGTCGCTGATTCAAACAGCACATGTATACACTACAAAAAGCAGTGATATTAAGCACTTCAAACACAGTTTCAGTTAGTTACTAACTAGTATGTGCAAATGTGAGAGTTCTACAGATGATTCTGCAGCTAAATCTGATGTGCTGCTGTTCCAGTCTGCCCAGAATTAGCTTAAGCTTGTATGAACATGAAACTAAAGACATAACATACAAGATTCTAAGAGGAAGTAAATTGATCTACGTGTGGTGACTCTGCCTTACACACACAAGAAAAAGGAGACAGTGTTGCCCGTCTGTGTAGAATCAGTTGTGGTGGTGACAGTGTGATATACTGGTGTTAATCACACTGTAAGGTTACAGAGTCTGACTTGATGTGTAAGCTTGCTTGCTGAAATTACAGAGGGTCACAAGCAACTGCACAGGGTCACAACTATTACCAAGCATACTGTAGACTTTCATTACGACTGCTACACATGCATGCACACGCTCGCATGCACGCACGCACGCATACACACACACACGAACACATGACAGAACTGAACCCTGGACTGACACAAACATGTGACCAATGGACTGACTTCAGTATTGTAAGGCATGGCGACCTATACGTCACATGAAACCTGTACTTTTAGCCAGCAGTCTTCATGATAGAAAAAGTTTGTGTTGCTTCTTCCTTTTGATCAAGTTGAGATTGACCAGAATCAAACTGCAAAAAGTGTTGCTCCGGGGCAAAACAAGGTATAAAGAAAGAGCACTGCTGGCACTCTTTCATCAGTGTGATACTTCCCACAGCCTCTACCATGCAGTGAATCAATCAGACAACACCTACATAAAGACATGCAATCAGTTTTTACGGATCTCTAAACATTATGTCAGAAACAATCCGCAGTCTGATCACACAATTAACACACAAAAGCAATTATACAAAATCAGGATGTTGAAATACTGGCTCGTCAATCTACCCAACCATCATGATGTCATAAGCAGGAAACATTAGGTCAATGCTGGCAACATGGATTTCATTCTCTGTTTCATCATGCTTGTCTAAAGACATGCACTGTTATTGTAATGCATCATTAACCTGCTTCAGTCAAGTCGCTCATTTGCCTCCTCCTGCACGGTCAATAAAACAAGGACAAAAGAAAACATATTTTCAACAAAGCACAAGTCATCTCTTGATCCAGAACAGAAATACCTGCAGATTCACCAATGTAAATGGTGCACAAAGAAATACACATATAAAGCTTAACAAAAAATGAAAACTATTTCATTGCTTCAGAAAAGGGAAGAATTTGCCCTACCAGTTGCTTCCAAACAAAGATAGGAAATCAAGTCAAATGTCAGTTTAGTTCAAGACAGTATCTATGCGCTTGGTAAAGCCCATACGCACTCCACCCAGTCTCTCAAAAGTTTTCCCAATGTTGCCTTTGAAACAGTTCCAATGTTCATCGGATTGACAATGGCCCTTTGTCATCCTTTCATGGAAGATTGTTGTGGGCTTCCGCTTTTTATGCATCTGTCAAAGTCAGAAGACTACATGATCTGAAAACTTCTTGCAAGTGGAATGAATTCAACTGGTCTAACAATAAGGCCTTAGTGACAGTCAACACAATCAATAGAGAGAGAAAAAAGGACTGACAGCATACAAGAAGGTAAAGCACTGGAGAAATATTTCAGACAGCATTCAGAAGTGTGTGTGTGTGTGTGTGTGTGTGTGTGTGTGTGTGTGTGTGTGTGTGTGTGTGTGTGTGTGTTCAGCCCTTCACTAATTAAAAAGTCTGTCTTTAATCCTGCAGTTACCTAAAAGTCCTACTGACTTTAATCCTGCAAACACCTAAAGCCCTATCGTCCATAATCCTGCAGTCATATAAAGTTCTACTGTCTTTCATTCTGCAATCACCTAAAAGTGCTATTGACTTTAATCCTGCAGTCACCTAAAAGTCCTATTGATTTTAATCCTGCAGTCACCTGAAAGACCTATTGCCTTTAACCCTGTAGTCACCTAAAAGTCTGAATGTCTTCACCCTTCCAGTCACCAACAAGTCCTACAGTCTTTAATCATCCAGTCATCTAAAGTCATACTGTCTTCAGCCCTGCATTAATCTGAAAATCATTTTGTCTTCAATATTGCGGTCACTTAAAACAGTTGTCCTTAATCCTGCAGTCACCGAAAACTCCTACTGTCTTCACCGACTTCAACCCTGCAGTCACCTAAAAGTCCTATTGTCTTTAATACTGCAGTCACCTAAAGTCCTATTGTCTTTAATTTTGCTTGCTGTCAATGTGTTAAGCCCTGCAGTTATCCAAGTCCAACTCTTCTCATCCTTGCAGTCAGTACAAATCATACGGTCTTTATCAAGCAAGTTTTCAATATATTCTCCTCTACATAGGGTTTCGCTTTCGCTTTGTTCATCTGCAACATTCCAATGTCAGCAACTTGAAAAGTGCGTGTGCATTGTATTATAAGGTTTATTGTACTTATACCTCTTCAAATGGGGTTATGGCCTCACTGAATAAAAACTCTGTATTCTGTATGCTGTCTTTAGCCCTGCAGTTACTAACAATCATACTGGCTTTAGCCCTGCAGTCACTACAAATCATACTGTCTTAAGCCAAGCAGTCACTACAAATCATACTGTCTTTAAGCCCTGCAGTCGCCTAATGTCAGGGCTGTCCTAACTTCTACTCAATATCTTGTGGCACGATGCTCCATTGGAAACCAAGTATGTCCTAACTTCTACTCAATATCTTGTGGCACGATGCTCCATTGGAAACCAAGTATAACTCTTTGATGAAACGTTGGCAGGACTTCCACTGCAAACAAAACAAGATCTGAACAAAAATTTCACCTAAAAATAAAAGTGTTAATATCACTCCATGCTGTTTGTAAACAAGTGTAAAGGTGCTACTGTTGGTTCATCACACAACTGCCTGTTAATCAAATAAACCATGGTAAATGAATTCCATGCCATTTCACAAAAAAATGGTTCAGAAATTCAACAGGTGGAGGAGAAAACCAGCTGATTTTTAAATGTTTCAAACAGGTTGACAGGCATCCACTTAGGTGGCAGGAGTATACACAGCAAACTTGTCCATGCGGTTTTATTGAGAAAACGGTGGTAGTCTCAGGGGAAACAGAATTAACAGCTATGAAGTCCAAAAGGGTCTATGTACACGCAAGTCATCTTCACCTGGGCATCAACCTACATTCCATGCTGTTGTCACACTGTAAGGCTGCGAGCCAAAAAGGGGGAGAGCACTCCACGCTGGATGCTGCAGGAGTTACCTTTCCTCTACTCATCACGAGCCCGGCGCCTACGTCGGCGAGCTTCCCTGTCTTCATCAACTGCAGCCTCAGCTTCTTCCTGTTTCTGCCGCTCTTCCCTTCGCCTCCTGCGTCTGGCCTCTCGGTCGTCTTCCTCTGGCTCGTTCTCGGCTGCAGCAGCTTCTTCACGGCGACGGCGACGCCTAGCTTCACGCTCATCCTCCGCCGGCTTCTCCTCAACCTCCTCTTTCTTCTCCTCCTCTGCCTGCTGCCTTCGGCGTCTGGAAAACGACGTGTCCTCTTCTTCAGGCTCTTCAGCTAGACGTTCTGCCTTCAGTCGTCTCAATCGCTCAGCTGGGCTCTCTTCTTCTTTCTTCTCTTCTTCTTTCTTCTCCTCTTCCTTCTTCTCCTCCTCTTTGGTTTCTTGCTTCTCCTCTTCCTTTTTCTCTTCCTCTCCGCTTTCTTTCTGCTCCTCTTCCTTTTTCTCTTCCTCTCCGCTTTCTTTCTGCTCCTCTTCCTGTTTCTCTTCCTCTCTACTTTCTTTCTGCTCCTCCTCTTCCTCGGCTTCTGCAAGTCCCCTTTCTGCTTTGAGACGTCTCAATCTTTCAGCTGGGCTTTCTTCCACTTTCTTCTCCTCCTCCTGCTTCTCTTCTTCTTTTGAAGGTTCCTCTTTTGCTTCTTCTTCCTTCTTTTCTTCCTCTTCTGGGGGTGCCTCTTTTGTTTCTTCCTCTTTCTTCTCCTCTGTTTTCTCTTCCGCTGTTTCTTTGGACCGCTCCTCTGATTCTTCCTCTTCCTCTCGCAGTGCTTTCATTCTTGCTGCCAATGCTGCGGCTGGGTCCTCTTTTGCCTCTTCTTCTTTGCTCTCTTCTTTGCCCTCTTTCTCTTCCTCCTTCGTCTCTTCTTTCTTTTCTTCTTTGTCCTCAGCCTTGGCTTCACCAAGATCAAGTTCTTCAGCTTCATCCTCTTCACGAAGCTTCTTGAATCTTGATGCCAATGCTGCAGCTGGGTCGTCCTTTTCTTCCTTCTTCTCCTCTTCCTTCTTCTCCTCTTCCTTCTTCTCCTCTTCTTTGCTTTCTTCCTCTTTCGTTTCTCCTAAATCAAGTCCCTCCTCCTCCTCCTCCTCTCTCAATTTCTTAAATCTTGCCGCTAAGGCAGCAGCTGGGTCATCTTCCTTCTTTTCTTCTTCTTTCTTCTCTTCTTCTTTCTTCTCCTCCTCTTTCTTCTCTTCCTCTTTGCCTTCTTCAAGGTCCCCAAAGTCAAATCCCTCTTCCTCTTCAGCCTCTCTCAATTTTTTAAATCTTGACGCAAGGGCGGCAGCCGGGTCATCTTTCTTCTCTTCCTCTTTCTTTTCTTCCTCCTTTTCTTCTTTCTCTTTACTCTCTTCCTCTTCTGTTGCTCCAAAGTCAAATCCTTCTTCTTCCTCCTCCTCTCTCAGTTTCTTAAATCTTGCAGCAAAGGCAGCAGCTGGGTCATCTTTCTTCTCCTCTTTCTCTTCCTCTTTCTTTTCTTCCTCTTTCTTTTCTTCCTCTTTTTCTTCCATCTCTCCAAAGTCAAATCCCTCTTCTTCTTCCTCCTCTCTCAGTTTTTTAAATCTTGATGCAAAGGCTGCAGCTGGGTCATCCTCTTTCTTCTCTTCTTCTTTCTTTTCTTTATCTGTCTCTTCCTCCTTCTTTTCTTCATCTTTCTCATCCCCCTTCTTCTCTCCTTCGTCTTCTTTCTCCTCCCCTTCTTTCTCCTCCTCACCTTTCTCTCCATCAACTACATCAGTCTCATTCTCTCCTCTTTCTTCCTTGGTCTGTGAAACAAAACCCATCACATGACAGCTTATGTACAAGAAAAACATCGGACCCCCCCCCCCCCCCCCAAAAAAAAATATGTCCCAGTGTTGTTTTGTGGACCTTGTCTTTCAAAGAGTCTGCAATCTGGATAACTCATAGCTAAAACCATCATTCTTTGGCAGTGGCTACCACACTATTAGTATGAGAGGATTAAACAAATATTCATTGATACTTTTGTCTTTAGGTCACATTTTCTACCTGTGAAGACCTGTAACAGAAGTTTCAATAACAACAACAACAAAACAACAAAGAGGATACTGTTGAGAAATAAATAATCTATATATCATTATCAAACAACTTTGCAATTTTTATTTTTTTGTTATAAATCAAAGCATACAAAAACACAAGCAAGTGATTTACTGTTGAGGAATTATATTTAGATCTGAAAGACCTTAAAACAGTGTAAATCAGAAGACAATAACTCAAAAGAAAAGCCTGTTCCCTTTGTGAAGAACCTATTGGGGCATCAGCTAGTCCCCCCATAGAGCTCAGTCAGATTTTGATGTCTCCCCAAACCACACAGCAACTTTGCAAAACGTGTACCAAAACCGAACTGGGATAAAGCAGCTTTAATATAGCAATAAGCGTATAAATGACCAAATTTATGTTCATTTTCTACTGTAGTGAAAACTGGTGTACAATTCTAACAGGTTTAAAAATATAGCCCATATTTTTGAATCTATAATTAAGGTCAAATCTCATTGACATCAATTCTGCACAAGTAAAAGCAATAAGCAGGGGGGGGGGGGGGTACATGTATAACTCTGACAATAACAACAACAACAAAATTACAAACATGTACTATTAAGTATCAGTACAGTTCTAACAATATCTCCAAAAAAGATAAAAGAAAGAAAAACAACAACAGCAGTAACCATGTTTAGAAAGTGCTGTTCAACAACTAAAAAGGCTACAGCTACTGTGTGATTATACAGAGAAAGTGAAAAGTAAAAAAAGTACAGAAATCACATCTTTATAAGATCATTGGGAGCACTGATAGGCTGCCTCTGCTTCTTCATGTAAACAGAAATGATAATCTATACATATTCTTTTTCAACATACACTAAGTGGTACTAAAACATACACTTCTTAAACAGCAAATACACAAGAACAGCTTGTTTCTGTGACTTGGCTACTGAAAAGTTCATAAATATTGTTCATAAATATCGTTACTTAGGGAGGTGTCATGAATGGTATGTGACTTTAGATATCCCATGGACTTGGCTCAGTATATATATATTTATATGTCAAAACATGATGGTGCCAGAGGGTATGCGACTTTTGCTATACCATGGATTTGGCTCAGTATTAAATGTCAAAACATGACGGTGACAGAAAAATAAAAACCCAGATGACAACCTGATCAAGACCCTCAAATGGAAAGAACCCCATGGAACCTGTTTTGTCACCTTGTCCGCTGTCTTGTATGCTAACTCCAGACTGGGGAAACCCAGGCCTCTACATGGGATCTAATCATCTATACAGGAGAGTTTTCACTTTGGCACCTGGAATGTTTCAGCTCTAGGAAAAGCGTAATCCAAAAATTGTCATATGGGACTCATGATGCCTTTCTCCTGTGGCTTCCTTATAGGCTTCACTGCGTGGTTACAAATAATCAGTCATCATTTGGGTAAAAGAGCCTAATCAATCATTATTTGGGTAAAAGAGAGCCTGTCTCACTGACAAATGTGAAAAACACAACTGTGCAGCAGCATAACAAACCTGCAATGGGCCAAGGACAGAAATCCCAAACAAACAGGTATTCTTTTGTAGACATGATGCCTGCCATGACCCTCACTTTCACTACAGTAAGCAATGGTTGGGGTCCCAAAGGATAATCAAAACTGATCTGAAGTTAGATTGCTTCCCACCAGGGCACTGCCACTGGCACAAAGTGATGATAAAGAATATTATTTCACCTACTTCAGCACAGCTACATTTCATGGCACCATGTATGGAACAACATCTCTTCACAACTATTTTCTTTTATCTGATTTTCATACATTTATATTTTCAATAAACAACTCACAGGAACTTGCAGTAATTCACTAATTATAATGTCAATGTCCAAAGATGACATATATATATATATATATATATATATATAATATATATATATATATATATATATATATATATATATATAAAAACAATAACAAAAATACAATAATGCTCTGAAATGTGCTTTTTTCTCACAGTGAATACACATGTAAATAACCAACTATTAAGCATTAAAGACAATAAAGGCATTAGTAACAGAAGGTTGCTACAGCACTGCAAACCACACGACTTTACCTCATCCTGTTTCTCCTTCTCCTCTTCCTCCTCCTAACACACAACCATAGTCACACATCAACACAAACTGTGGATGATGGCTAAAAACCTATGAAAGGTTCATCAATCACTCATTATCACACAAAACAATGCATGTGTACACTTTTGGTAGATCTGTCTTTGACAAATGATAGGTGAACAAAGTTTTGTTTGACTTTTACATTAAAAAACAAACAAACAAAAAAACTGAAATAAAGTTTTCATGACTAAGATTAAGAGCAGAAGAGGAGGGATACAGAAGCAAACTCAGCAAATATAATACTTCTTTAAAATAACTAAGAATGAAACAGTTTAAATACTACTTTAGTTAACTCCCAAGTAAGTTCACAGTGACAATGACAGTAGTATCCTTGATAATGATGATGACATTAAATAAAAGCAAATAATAAAACAAAGTGAACAAAAGAACACAGAACAAAGTGACAAGGACAACATCTAAAAAATCACCTCAAAAAAAATAAAGAACCATCATGTCCTACTTCACATTAACAGGCAGTAATTTACCACGTTTTTCTTGAAACATCACAAACTACATTATAACCTTAAAGAAATATTGTGTATACATGAAAAAGAGAAGATCAATATAACCTTAAAGAAATATTGTGTATACATGAAAAAGAGAAGATCAATTAGCAATGAGTAATCCCTTACTTATAATCTGAGCCATCTGACAGCAACCAAAAACAGACAAAACACACACAAAAACAGAACTTACCCCTGTGACCTGGACAGATGCTTTGGATGTTTTGTTGGGATTTTCCAACTTCAGAAATTCATACAATTCATCTATTTCCACACTGTTGATAAACTTGTCATAGTCCTGGAATAAAACATACCACTGCCTGTTTATTGGAATCACAGTAAAGTGTATGGATAACCGATGAAAGATGTACTGAATCACAGACAATGTCAGCAAGAGTAATGGCTTTGAGTGGGGTTTTTTCACCATGGACCAAGAAATGTAACAAATACCATGGAAACTGACGACATTTTTAAAGCAAGATCTGTCATGTTATGTTTATATTTCACACCACCAAACCATCACAATCCTACATTTGTGGAGCAAATCGCACAGACACTCATGCATATCAAAACAAAACAAATGATTGTATAGATCTGTACATAATTTTTGGTACATCAGGTATATACTTGTGACCAGCTGCCATATATATACCAGCAGCAGAGTACAGGTGGTGATGGTTTACTTATGCTACTAATTAATAGTTAGATTTTGACTGAGCATAATTACACACAATTACCCAATGCAATGCTTTAATTAAATGCAATGTTGAGTGAGCATGATTATGCACAATTACCCAATGCAATGCTGTAATTAAACGCAATGCTGAATAACAACCAAATTGTAACGTTTGCATCTGCAACATTTGTGCTATGCAGTATACTTATCAATTCCTAACAGTATTCGCCCTGCTCTAACAATCATGGATGACTGGACATTAAAAACCAATTATTTAGCTATCCATTGTAACAGTGGTGGCTGTGACCACATAAACCTTTACAGGACAATGATTTCCAGCTGCCCTGGGTTCTCTAAGTCTAAGGTGTAGTCCACAGTACCTTGGATCTTCGTCTTATCCAACGCACTAGACACTGCTCCCAAGACCCTGTGGGTGAGAAGTAGGGGTTGGGGGTGGGGGTGGGGGGGGGGGGGGGGGGGGGGGGGGGGGGGGGGTGGAGGGAGTACCTGTTGCCCAAACTCATCAAACCCCAAATGCATCAGAACAGGAGCCTTGACAAAACAATGCCTGCATGTCACTGTTAACTGTAAAGACTCCTGGTCAATGGAATGAAATGCTATTAGTTTGTTACACTATCAATTCCTCACAAACTGGAACTGATACCAACACTGAGCAGAACCAGCTTTTGGTAATAATACCGAAAACCTCTTGCCATCCAAAACACGAAGTGTCATGGTTGTTTTTTTAAATGACAGTACTGCTGCTGTAGATCAGCTGTCTAAACCACAAGATTCTTTTGATTTTTTAAATATTTTTTTATCATGAATATATATATATATATATATATATATATATATATATATATATATATATATATATATCAATAACTTGATAGAAACAGCAACAGATATCTTTTTGTACAGATAAGTATGTATGAGCAAAACACAGATGGCTCCATGGCTATTTATTGGTGAAGCTAACTGCTGCTTATCATTTGCAGGCAACATCAGCAATGCATCTTTAGTTCCATTTCTGTTGCCCCTTTCTTTCTTTAAACAAAATATTACTGAGAAAGAAAGAAAAGAAAAAGAGATCAGAGAGAGAACTGCCATCACCAGTACAGATGAAAACCCTGATCTAATGTATTAACAGTGAGTGAGCGTGTGCGTGTGTGTGTGTGTGTGTGCACGCACATGCATGCACACACATGCATGCATTTTGTATGCATTAAATCTTTCTTGTTAAAATAGATTATATACATTTAATTAATGCATAAGCACGTATGGCCTGTGTGGGTTGGGCTCTCTAGGTACCCATTATTATTATTAGCATTTGAGGCAGGTCTGCAGACTGACCAGTACACCAGCATAAAGACCCATGGAGCATTAAACAGAACCAATGCCCTGCTGCTACTAGTGTTAGCCTTGTAGTTGTTACATAACACAGATACGAACAGCCGTGAGAAGAAATGCTTTATTGGTGATTAGGTAATACCCAGCCTGTCACTCTCAGAACTGAACAGATACAGAGAAGAAAATTTCACATAGCTAACAGCATAACATCATTAAGATCCACCCATCAAAACTCAGGGGTGATTTGTGCTCTTTCAGCAAATTACTTACCAAAGAATGCAGTCTGGAAATGTAATATTACCTTATTAGCAATATATTTTTCTCTGTCTGGACCAATAACGGAAACATAACTTCCAAACATTGCAACTTACATGTTATTCAGAACATATATATAAGAACAATAATGCATTGGGAACTCTAGTTACAAAATCTCTGTGATACAATGCATACCCACCAGGTACCAATAGGGAGATAGGTAGGTAATGCCTGCTGCCACTGCAAGTGTATTGTGACCAAGCAACCTATCAGTACCAACATCACCAATGGAAAAGCAGGTATGTACAGGCTATCTGGATGTACAGGTTATCTGACCAAGCAACCTATCAGTATTAACATCACCAATGGGTAAGTAGGGATGTACAGGCTATATAACCAAGCAACCTATCAGTATTAACATCACCAATGGGTAAGTAGGGATGTACAGGCTATCTGACCAAGCAACCCTATCAGTATCAACATCACCAATGGGTAAACAGGGATGCACAGGTTATCTGACCAAGCAACCCTATCAGTATCAACATCACACCTCTTAGTTTTAATCAGGACCATACCAGATAATAACAGTTTTTCATTGAAAGCTTCCCAGGTTACCACAGAACTGACCAAACTGAAGCACACATGGTGACACTAGAGTCTGACTCTAACTCCAAGCCAAAGCAGAGAATTACGACAGCCATTATCCTCTGAGCTGGAGTGTGGGTCCAAGGTACAGACATTATATGAAACAAACACTGACCACAGCAAACAGAACTGAACTGAACATTTGTCCACCTCCTACAATAAGTGATCAGACATTTTAGGCTATCAGTCAGTCAATCACTAATGTCCGGCACCAAAGCACACCACTGGGTGAATGGTTTTGTTGTTGCTGTAGCATTCCCCAGCTGAACACTCTGGGGTCACCCAGTATGAAACATCTACAGCCGGCAAATGCATTCCGTAGAGTGAGAAGACTGCATGTATGACCATTCTTTATTATCCCACCACATGGGCAGCCACCACATGGGCAGCCAAGCGCTATCTTTGGAGGATTCATTTCCATTTCTGGAGGCTGGATGCTTATTAGAAGAAGCTTATTATGACTGAAGATAGTTCCCAAATAACTATGCAGTGTATAATGTATAACATTTTAATGTACTAGCCTTGGTGTTCTTGTTGGTGTCAATGCATTGAGTATCTTCTCATGGCCTATCATTTTCATCTTCATAATGAATATCTGATATAAAACTACCAGCCAGTCCAAAGTGACATGCATATTAGCTATAATACAGTATCAATCATACCCCACAGTAGTCTTCCTGGTTGAAGATCTGGGGTGGCAACGGTACTGCTCCTTCTTTCCGACCTTTGCTGTTGGCACGCATGAACTTGCGGTCCTCCTCTCTGCAGGGGTCAGAGATGTCCACCTTCTCAAATGGGATCTTCAAGCTTTCTAATGTGTCTATCACCTGTTGCTGTTGTTTCCTCAGCTGTACACCAAGAAACAGAAAACAGACCTTGGCTGTTTACCAGGTTATGCACCACACTGGCACACACACACCACACACACACACACACACACACACACACACACACACACACACACTACATATGCCTGTGTGGACGAAAGAAGGTTGTGGGTGGTTGGCTAATGTGCTGGACTACACACACACACACACACACACACACACACACACACACACACGTAACATCAGTGGTTTGTTGTGACTGAGAGTTCACTCAATCACTGTCAGGAAAGAACATCAGTTCTACATCAGTACTGGCTGTTTGCCCAGAACTCTGGCCGTGTTTTCAAATCGTGGGCTACATTTTGTGGGCAGCAATTAGAAGTCACTAAGGCACAGATGGTAGGTTCAGGGGCAACATGTAAAGCAGTCTGAATGTGTTATACTTATGGTGCACACATATGTATACAGTTACGGCCAAAAACCTTGTTATTGCCTTTTTTGGAAGGAGCGTCTGCTGCGAACAGATAGACCTGAAATTTTGCAAACTTACGGTTGTGCTCCCAGCTACGCTGGTGAAGTACACTCTGATCAGTCCCATCGTCATCTGGTCTGTTCAGCTCTTGAGCTACACCATCAAATTAACGAAAATGTCAAAGTACGGAAGAAATAGGAGAATGTAAGCGAAAACTTTCCAGGCTCTTCGATCAAGCCAAGTACGGCAACCTACCAGCAATGCCAAAAACGTCATCGCAAGAATTGTAACGTCATTCCACTTCCTGGTGCTCGATTTCTTGTGACGTAGACCACATACCAAAAAGAAGTTGTCGCTTGTTGCTGGGGCAGATAAACAAATTGACATTCCGGCAGTTCACGCATGTAACTCATTTATCATCTCTCCTCTCACGCTCTGCAGCAGTGCTTGAGTCACGGACAGTGCTTTTCAGGGTAAGATCTTATTGTTTTTTTTGACACAACATGTGGCCTTTTATCTGCAGAAGTTTATTTGTAACAGCACTGCAGAGATTTAGTTTTTTTTAGCTTTCCGGCTACAACTTGTGGGATTACACGCAGGAGATAATGATGTGCTCTGTTAGTATGAGGTCTTTGATCCGCAAATCAGTGTTATGTATGCGAGATGTGTTTAGTGTAAGGTGTCTGCTTGGATACCGATCTGTTCTTTTTCTTCTTGCTCCTGTTAAGGACTGGGTGCTGTCCGGCGGAGCGTTTCAAGTCCACATGGTGCAAGCTGTATGCTTGTCACTTTACAGCAGGAGAGAAAATTTGTCCGTACAATTTTGTTTTGTTTTCCTCGTCTAGATACAGCTGCAGTATGCGTCAGTATCAGCAGATGCTGTTCATTTACCACTGTTTGTTTTTAATCCTATTTTCTGTTGATAACAGGTAATATTATTGAGTGCTTGCAGGTCCTGTCAATGTAATGCATCAAGAGCAAGAATGACAGACATCTTGTTCGGTAATTTAGCCTGAATGCATGTGTGTGTGTGTGCGTGTTGTACTGCTAGCGCCATTTGATGAATTACTTTTGTGTATGTCTCTTTGTTTTGCTTTGCAGATCTCCCTTACAAGGCAGAGTATTCAGTAACAGTATGATGGTGGAAGCAGTATGGATAGAGAGTTGAGCACAGTGACATGACATAGAGCTAGCGTGGCCTTCTCAAAGAGGACCATGACCAGACGGCTGTGACAATTTTTTGTCTACATTACCAGCTGAATGCAGAACCAAGCCAAGTTTGCACCACAGCTTTGACTTTTCATGCTCTGATCAGTAAATCTGATCTGAAAGTTAAGTTCAGCTTTTACTTTCAAGCTGCAACATGTCTGCACAACGGCGACACAGCGCTCGTTCAGAGGGTTCATATGACTACAGTGATGATTTTCTGAGTGATGAGGAGGTAACTCCAGCAAAGTCAGCACCTGAGAAACAAAGGTCTCCTCCAACAAGAGGTGAGAATAGGTTTTGGATTTTTTCACTTCACTGTCATCTGATGCTTTATTCTGATCATGATTTGAATTTTATTTTATTTTTTAATGTCACTGATCTCAAATGGAAGTTTGTGGATGATTGGCTGAAGCACTGCACTGTAAATTCAATGGTCAAGGGTTGGACTCTTGGATATGACAGGGTAAAAGACCATTTTTCAGTTCTTCCATAACAGTAGCAGAACAGTAAAAATAAGGATTGTGGCTATTCCTATAGTGGTATAAAGGACATAGTTTTATGGTAATACTCAGGGATTATTTTAACTGAAAATGGTCCATCTCTGATGTGTGTGTGTGTGTGTGGTGGTGGGAGAGAATAGGCTAGACAGAAACTTCAGGAAATTGTACATCATGATTGGCAAGAGTGTGAAAAAAATAAGATGCTGATCTCTTCATATAGAATAGCTTTTGGCTGGCAAAGACCAGACAAAGGCTTTTAGGCTAAGTAAATCTAATAACCATATCGTATCATATCATATACTGCACAATGCAGTGTGCCAAAGTTCAACAGTTGCAGACCTGGGGATCAGGACTGACTGTGTTGAAACACTGATGCCAGCAGTCTGCAACAGACCAACTTTATGATAAAAATGTCACTGGGCTGACTGACTGTTCTAAGATTTAAGAATCCCAGGCTCAGCACTTTTGCATGGAAGGATGTGACACACAGAAATATGCCATGATGGAAATTCTGATCTTTGCCCATCACAGTGACAGATGAAAATAAGAGCTAGCACTTGTCCATTATCATGTTGGTTTCTTTCTCTCTGCACCCCCCAGCCCCCTCCCCTCCCCCATTGTTATGTCTAGTCTTAAATAATGAACATATGCATGTGCCTATTAAACACTACATTCAATGAGCTGAAACACTCCTTCATGTGATGGAATCAGTTTGCTGATTCAATAAGTAACTGAGTAACTGATAGGCTTGTTAGCAGTCTAAGATGCAAACATGAAACCCACTACCGCCTATATATATAGTTAGACAATGCATGTCCAAATTCACAGCACCTGGGATCAGGTGACTTGTTAAACACTTCCAGCAGTTGAACAGACCAACTTAATAAAAATGTACTGGTGATGACTGTCTAAGATTTAAAATCCCACCACACTTTTAAGGATGTACAAAGAAATTGCCATGATGGAAATTCTGATTTTGCCCACAATACAATAAATAAGATAGACTTGTATTATCATGCTTTTCCTGCACCAGCCCCCCATGTATGTTCTATAGAACATAGCTGTCCTTAAACACATCTGCAAACCCCTAGCTGTAATGTACACCAGACTGCGTCTAAGCAAGATTACTCCAAGCCCCCACGCTTAGGGACTTTCTACAAGCACTTCTAGCATGTATTGCCAGTAGAATAAACAACCATATATATATAGACATTAGACGATAGCTATGCTCCAAGATTCCCACCACTATGGCATCCCAAGGTGAGCCGCTACAAGAGACAAGCTTCCTTCCTCCTTATTGCCTGTGGAATCATTCTGTCGAAATTCCAATAAAGTAACTGAGTAACTGATTTAGTTGTGTTATGTCAGTCTGAATGATGCAAACATGAAACCCACCACCCCCTTTTAAGTTATATAATGGTAGGTTTCAGGTCAACATGATCTGTTGTATTACAAATGTAGCGGGAGAGCTGTGCAAGCTAGCTCGAGTTACGTTACAAGTGAGTTCCCCCCACCCCTTCTCTCCAGTCCGACGCTGCCTGCCAGCGACTGGCTGGTGCATGGCGGTATGGTATAAAAGACAGTGCCTGCCCGGTTTCTGTATCATGTGCTGAAAAGTGCTGGTCAACCCCACCTTCTCCCGCGAGTCTACATGCTGAAAAGTGTGTTACTCTTCCCTTAATTAGAGGACCATGTGCTGAAAAGTGCTAGTCCACCCCTACCCACCAAGTTTACATGCTCAAAAAGTGTGTTGCTCTTCCCTTAGTTATTAGAGACCTGTGCTGCAAAGTGCAGGCACACATGTTTAGTTATTAGAAGACTTGTGCTGCAAAGTGCGAGCATTAGTTAAGTTTATGTGTGTTTGTTTTCTTGTGCTGCAGAGTGCAAGTATTAGTTAAGTCAGTGCAAGGGTGCAACTTACTTTTGTAGGTAATTGGTACTGAGCCTATGCCAGTAGCTAAGTTAGCTATGGTTTAGTGCGTAGGTTAGGCATAGTCATGTGTCAATTTGGTTTGTTCTTGTGTTTACCATATGTGTAACATGCGGTAGTGTAAATAAAACTGTATGCATTTCTTTATTTGGTTCGTCACTATAATGGGAGTGAGAGTATGTACTGAGACGGAGTGTGGTCAGTGCACGCGTCTGTGAGTGTGCCTCGGTGTTTTCATCATGTCGGTACATGTGTATAACTTCTGTCTCCCCTTATATTTTGTCTAGTGTCTGTTTTAAGTGGCATAAATGCATAGTGAAATGGCGCACCTACCTCTGAGGAGCGGACAAGCAACCAAACACTAACACAGGTTTTTTTCTGGATACCAAGGTCAGTCGATTGTAGTGATTTTGAACACAACGCGAGGAACTTGACATTGAAAGGCACACTACATGAGGAAGACTAGAGACAATTGTGTATTCCATTGTGAGTGTCTCTCCTTGGCAATCTCCAGCCTCCCCCTGAACCTAAAATGAGGAACGGGCCACAGGTCCGGTTACACAAAAATTAAAAGTGGTTGGTGTATTGTATAATTTAATTTGTCTGATTTTTTTGGATTTTTTTAAAATTGATTTTTTGGATTTTTTTATGAATGCATACTGTACATATCTCTTCTTTTGTTTTTTGTTTGTTTTTATTATCATCTCTTAGAACTTATTCCAGTTATTCTTTGTTGATAATAATTCCAGTTTCAGTTTTCCTTTCCTTTCAATAGTTTTCACTGACACAATGTATGGTGAGTTTTCTGTCAGCGTTGATAGGTTCTGGTCACCCCCAGTTTGCAGTGTCAGTATGTACTGTTACGTTGAACCTGTTGTCTGCTTTATTTAAACACTGCAACTGAGACAGCTGCAATGAAGTAAACAGTAATGTTCACGTACAGTGCTGTACTGTCCAGCACTTGATTGAGATTGCTATACAGGTTGAGCAGAGCACTGAATCTGATTATGTTAATGGGATGGTCAGATTGACATTTTTTTTTAAACTGACCTAAAATTGGAGGTGACCACCTTCAGTCTGGCAGTCTGTGTTTTGTCACTGTGCAGGGTTAAGGTGACGCAGACATCTATGTGCATGTTAAAGGGAGGGTTTTCTTTGTGCTTTGGTGTACTGAGGCTTGACTGTTGCAAATTGGGAGTACTTGATATCGTGTTCTGAATATGGACTTTATTAACTAAAGGAAAGGGTGTAATTTCTAAATGTGCATGTCTGTGAGTGCAGAGTTGTTGTTTTTCTGTTTTGTTTTTGCATCAGCAACTGTTTCAAAATGATGTTTGGGAATATTTGTCTCTAAGTGAGAGCTGTACAATTTTTGTTTTTAACTGTTTGTCACTGATAGCTCAAGTTAGTAAGTGGTGGGTTCTTGCTTACTCAGTAAATGATATTCTAAAGTCATATTTACTAATTTATCCAACATTTCAGCCCATTGCACTTTTACTTCTTTTCATTACTTTGTCATCTTACTTGACCAGTGCGACTGTGAATTGTAGAAGGAAATGTGAATGCATTTGATTCACTTTTTCAACAAACATCACTGACATATTTTACAGTTGTCATAAAGTTCAGAATAATTTTGTTAGCACAGTGTTACTGTCAGACTTTTTAATAATAATAATAATAATAGATTATTTATGGCGCCCCATCTCATAAGAGCCCAGAGCGCTTACATAAGTTACAAAGTGATAAGGATACACTCATTTCAAAACACACACACAGACACAGACAGCACACACACACACACACCACACACACACACACACACACACACACACACACACACACACACACACACACACACACACACACCTTTTAGTACACACTGTGTTGATTAACTTAATACTTGCAGTAAAATCTGAGCCACTTTCCCAGTAATGTCTTTAAAAGGCTTCAGCAGCTGCAGGATCAATGACATCCTGTTCTGCTAGTGTGTGATCAGGAACTGGCTTGGGTGTCAGTCTTCAGCTGTTGGCAGAGCAAAATCTGAAATAGCTGACTGATGAGCAGTCTGGTGCATCAGTGGCCTATTGATATACAGTAGAGTCAGTCATGGGGTGATGAGTTCAGTGGCAATGGACGAGAATGGTGTTTGCAGTGCATAGAACAACCACCATAGTGTTTCAAAGTGAATGTTGAACGTTAAGGGAGCAAGTGCTTATGCACCTTGCAGTTTGATATGAAGTGTGCATGTGTGTGTGTGTGTGTGTGTGTGTGTGTGTGTGTGTGTGTGTGTGTGTGTGTGTGTGTGCATGCATGCATATGTGTGTTCATGCGTGTGTATGTGTGCATGTGTGTGTGTGTGTGTGTGTGTGAGAGAGAGAGAGAGAGAGAGAAGAGAGAGAGAGAGAGAGAGAGAGAGAGAGAGAGAGTCTTTTGTGAAATTAGGTTGTCATGATTTTACTGTTAAAAATGGCACACAAGCTATGCAAAATATTTCACCTACTGATTTTGAAAGTGACCTGTCGCTTCTTGGCACACCCTTTCTTGTATCCTACTGTCAAGCAGTCCTGAGTCAGTCCCTGTGTGCAATATTATATTTAGCATTTATGTAATGGGGAATGATTGTTATGCTAATATTCCTGCCGAAAGATCTGCTACTTCTCATGGATTTTGAACTGCACGTTGGTCTTGCCATGTTATAATTCAAAATTACTTTATTATCTCATCAGAGAAATTAAAACATGACTAAACATTAACCACATCACAGTACACAGTAATACATATTGTATATTTTAGAACTCAAAGAATAGTTATTGAAAATACAAAAGTTACATAGTAAACAAACTAGTAATTTATGTAATTTACACACACATACACACTCACACACACGCACACATGCATGCACGCACACACACACACACACACACACACACTGTTCTGGTGTTTGAATGGATTTACCTGTACAGAAATGCTATTGTATTTGATTTTGGTATGCAAAATTGTCTAAAGATTGTTCAGTGTCATAATGTCCCAAATTCTTGTAAGTTTGCCACTGATTTTTGACAGGTTATAGTTATGCTTCGGAAGCCCATAGTGTGTTACGATCAGGAGGTAAGAGATTGTCTGAAATGCACCATGCTTACAGCACTTACAATTACATGTAAAATGACTAAAACACTGTGCATCTGTGCACTCTTTGTGATGAAAGTATAATTATGTGTTAGATGACAAAGGCATTTCTGCACAAGCTGTAAAGGCAGTTCTGTAATAAAAGTGACAAAACTTCCCGCAAAGAATGTCTTCTAAGTGTAAATGACCTAGACTACATCTCCTTCAAGTGTTATTAACTTAGATCCTGAGTGATGTTAACTAGGTCTCAATGACCTAGACCACAAGCAGATGAGAAAAGATAAATTAGTTTTTTGTCCATGCTAAAATTATGCATGGAAATTCGCCTCTTGGCTGTAAATGATGTCAGCTTTAAACTATAATTATCACATGCATGCACACTCACACCCATGCACACATACATGCACATGGGCACATATGCACTCACATATAGTCACGCTCATGCACGCATGCCCAAATGCATGCACATACATACACACATGCATGCACACACACACACACACACACACACACACACACACACACACACACACACACACACACACACACACACACACACACACACACACACACACACACACACACACACACACACACACACACACACACCGCAGAGGCAATCATGCACATAGAGGCAAACATGCACACAGACACACACCTATATCATTTACAGACAAGCAGCAAACACATGGGATCAGGCATGAAATCACCATCAGGTAAAGACGATTTAAAACAAGCAATAAATGCATACAGTTAATCTCACCTTTCCAAGACACCTGCACACATACACAGTTGCATAATATTTATCCCACCTCCTCCCCAAAACATTCTCTCTCTCCCCCCCCCCCCCCCCCCCCCCACACACACACACACCCTCTCCTGTACTGTGCTTTATAAGAAAAGCATTGATTTCTTCTGTTTTCTTTTCTGATACTAGTCATATGAACTGATCAGATGTTCTGCTGCTTCATTTGCTCATAATATGTTCACCGTATACTCATAATATGTAACTGAATGATGTATGGCATGTGTTCATCTGGCGCTGTGAGCACGCTGTGTTTTGTGTGGAAATTCTCACGTATAACGTTTCAATCACTCATTCATGCCTATATGTATATCAATAATGCCTGTAATTTGATATCTGTTCATCGGTAGCTTAGCAAGGACTAGTTGTTAGACAGATTTTTGAATGAAGCTAAACTACAATCCTTGTAAAATAAAGTTTTTGAGTTTGAGTTTGAGTTCTCTCTGTTCATGTCCAATGCCCTCACATCGTGCACACCTGTGGAACATACATTGTACTGTGAAGCAAGTTAAAGATCTTTAAAAAAGAAACATGCACATGTGCATGCACTATACAGTATCTGATTTTAGTTTTTTCTTTTTCTTCTTTAAAAAAACAAGGTAAAGTCTTTTCACATATGTGATAGTAGACTGATCTTACTATTATCATGCTAACAACATGTATCAGCAAGTTGTACCATTCTCACAGGGCCACATATACACACATATGCTATCACATTCATACACCCAAAATGTCATATACTCACATGATGATACTCAAAATATATTAAATGGAAACTGTCACTTCCTTTCTGACAAACTTAATTTAGCTATCAAATTAGCCTGCAGTCATCAAAATCCCAATCTTGCAACATGTTTGTTTTACCTGTGACACAGAACAGGTTTTATGAAGGCTAACCAGTTCCTTTAAAGTATTCCCAGTTGTGAGTTTATCTGCTTGTACCCTGCATTTCACTCAGTGTGTGTGTGTGTGTGTGTGTATGTGTGTGTGTAGTGCGTTTTTTTATTAGTTTAATTTTTTTTAAACACTTTATGTAAATTGTTTTGGTAGAACTATGCTCTGCATGTGTATAGAATATCATATTTAGGTTAATATGTATCATGTGAGTGCTCAGGGCGTTGATGAGCGCATGATAAAGGTACATTATTATTATTATTATAAGATTTGTTGTTGTTGTCAAGAGTAAATCATTGATTGAAATGCTGCTTTTGGGAGAAATATTTGAATGCATTGTGTTTGTGTTTTCTTGTCTAATCAACTGGTTTGGAAAGATCTTGATGCACACACTAAAAGCACTGAGTGGTTTTGAAACTGTGAGTGTCACCTGACAATAATGCTTCCAATGGGGTCAGTGATATTCAGAAAATATGTCACAAAGTTTAAAGGCCAAGTCAAGCAGTTCCTTACTCTGCTTTACTCTGATATAACCATCATGGCTGACTGAGAATTAAACCAGTTATTTAACCTTTGAAGAAAATGTGGATACCACATGTATGTAAATTATATAATATTATTTGTTTAATAAAGAATGATGGACATGCAACAATCGCTATTGAAGGAATGGACAACAATGGGCATGATTTGAGACTCGTGACCTGGAATAATTCTGAAATTTAGGGATGATCAAGTGCCATATATATATATATATATATATATATATATATATATATATATATATATATATAGGCCAAGATGCATTATAAAAGCTCTTAAAATCCGAAGGCATTACAGACATATTTGCCAGTTGAAGTCCACGTATACATTATTAACATATACATTATTAGAGAAGCAGAAAAGGGGGGAAAATAAGGATTTTCTTCAGTGTACTAGTGTAAGAAGTTTGCGCTTGGCATGTGTTTAAACTTGCACTCAAAGTAATTAATCGATTGTTCTTTTGTGTTTGTGTGTGTGTGTGTGTGTGTGTCTGTGCATGTGTGTGTGTGTGAGTGTGTGTGTGTGTGTGTGTGTGTATGTGTGTGTGTGTGTGTGTGTGTGTGTGTGTGTGTGTGTGTGTGTGTGTGTGTGTGAGTTTGTGTTTGTGTAATGTTATTCTCACATGTGCCTTGAACACCGATGTGTGTATAGGAAACCTATTCACACGTTGGTGTCTGTGTTTTCAGCCTTTGTACACAGTTTAAAGAAAACTGTCTGGTGATAATGACTTGGTGCACTTTGTCAAGTAATCGCTCACCCACCATTCAGTGAATTATCATAACAGCTGGCAAACAGCCTGGCTGAAAGCACAAGGCCACAGAGCTGAAAGTCTCTCAGACCAGCCACCCCTGAATAGCACCCTGGGTTACTTTCATTGGCAAACAGCCATATAGGAGTTAGAGTTCAAAGCAATTAAATTTGCATGTGAAAGAAATCGGTCAACCCCACCATAGTGTAGGTTATTCAGCATGGTATTGCCAGATGGTACAGATAAATTGTGTATCAAAAGAAGAATTTATTGTGTTATGGGATGGTAGAATTGCTTCTAGGTGTACTGTAACTCATCTAAGGCAAGACATTGCCTATTGTTTATGAACAGAGCATTGCTGAGGACAAGCAAAAAATAATTGAATTTAATGCATTACGGGAGGGTGCTCTTGTACGGATCCAGTAATTGTTCACATTTGCAAGCCAGTCCCCATTTACATACTTACTACAGTGTAAGTGGATTGAGAGTCATACACTAGCAGAACTGTGCTAGCTGGAGGCTGGGGATAGTTCCTGGCCTGGAGGCACTGTGCAGCGACAGACTTTAAATAGTTAAATCTGCTGCATCTTTGAATATTTATAGCAGCACTGCTTTGAGTGATCCTGACATGTGTTGTGGTGGCAGGGAGTCTTTGTGGGGGCATTGCAACTTGTAATAGCAGGCTGCTGCCTCTGTGTTTGATTCAGCAGACTTCCTTAGTGCTCGTGGCTGGGTGTCTTTCTTTTCCCTGGAGGCATAGTTACCGATAAACAACATGCTGCTGCACCTTTAAATAATTCATGCAAGGCTTATGAATGAACCCCATAGAAATTCAACAGCTCGTAAAAGGGTTGTGTCTGTCTTTCCTTTTTTTGTTTTTTTTTGGTTTAGTTTCTGAGGGGTGTTGAAGGTCAGGTTGTGCCACACAGACCGGAGGACAGGCTTCACTGCCCAAAGAAACTAAAGTGTCAGAAATATCAGCTCTTTTGTTGTGCCGTCTTTTGTTCTTGACCCCTTGAGTTGGTGCCTTCATGTTCAGCTGAACCGTGCAGTCTGAGCTTAAAATTGCCCTGTGTCCCATGTCCCCATTTGTGTGCCAGTCAGTGACTTACAGTATTATTGTGGTAGAGAGACTCCGTGAGGAAAACAGTGCTAGCTGGATTATAATACATACATACATATATATATATATATATGTATATGTACCCCAGTCCTTCTTCCCTTGTACAGGAAGATCTTTATGGTGTAGCTGTCTTTCACTGGTTGTGTGCGTGGCTGGCCGGAGGAAGAGGTGTCAAGTGTTTGTTGTGAGAGTTCATGTACCATGTTTGCTCTGTCATGGCAAGGCTATGGAACCAAGTACCCTTATGGCAAAACTGCTGCCCTCCACCCTGGCATTGGTAAGACTCAGCGAGGTCCTTTGCGAGCAGATTTAAACTTTGTTCCTTCTGGCTGAAGTGTTGTTGAAGATAAGTGATCGTCATGTCAAGAATTGACGCTCACTGGTACACATAATTCAGCACTGTGTTTGCAATGCTTTATAACTTTTCATATTTGGATAATAATTTGTGATATGGTTTTCTATTGGAACAAACAAATTAATACCAATTTAGGTTCATTTTCAAGAGTTTCAAGTGTTGGTTTACATTGGATATGATTCAGTTGTGTATAATTGTTCTTCTGAACATTGGATATGATTCAGTTATGTATAATTGTTCTTCTGAACATTGGATATGATTCAGTTATGTATAATTGTTCTTCTGAACATTGGATATGATTCAGTTATGTATAACTGTGCTTCTGAAAGTGCCACTTTTTAAATATGTTCAATAATTTGTATAATTTTCTTCCTCCAGAAGTTTTAATTTATTTCCAGTATGACATATCATGCAAAACAATAATATATAAGCTACAATAAGCTACAATAATACGTAATCTAATACATAATCTAAGCTACAATAATGCATAAGCTACAATAACTAAGCATAAAATAATTGATATTTATTCATAAAGATTATTCTGTACCAAGTTGTAGGCCAGTTCCAGTTGTGTCAACAGCTGCTCATTTCACCTAGTTCAAGTGATCTTTCTCTCTGAGTTTAACTCTGATTTATGTTTATTGCTGTATATTTCACTGTAGCAGACACAAGTGAAGCCACTCTAATAGCTGAGGGGAATGCAGGGTAGCACTTTAATCTTGTCTGTGGTCCTTTGATCTGTCACATGGGTGTATTGCTTGATTCACTTAGCTTCAGAAAAACAGGCTATGTCAATCAGCCACACCCAGTCAGTGTATATTGGAGCAAAACGCACAAAGGGGTAAATCAAATTCAAGGAAAGCTAGGACTCAGGCCAGTCTTGCTGTTGTTGTTATTTTGTTGTTGGTGATGGTGGTGCTTGTTTTTTTTTATGGAGGGGGGCGAGGGGGATACAAATCTGCCTTTTACAAATATTATATTAATGGCAAACAGTCATTTTACATACAGTGAGGGAAATTTAGGCAAAATGTGGCATTCCAAGTCCTGTTTGACAGTAATTCTTCACACTAAGCAGCACATTATTACATCTGCAGCAATCACACATGTGTATAACTTGTGAGTATTGAACACAACTTATCAAGTGGACCCTGCAGTGGGCTGCTGTGGATGCAAAAATCAATGTCTCCTGTATTGAGAACCCAGAGCAAATATAAGCTCTCCTTTTGAAGGAACTAGCCATCTCAGTTTCAGCAAAAAAAAAATTTTTTGTTTGAATTTTTGTTATTTTAGTCATTATTTTTCTGTAGCATTCTTATTTTCATCTTCCAGCTAATTTTAATCTTTACCAAAAAATTAACGATGATGGTAAGCTAAAGCAGGCTTAGCATTAACCCAGTAAATCACACCTTGTCCAGAATGCTGAAATATGTCATTAAAAATCCACTCCACAGAGATACAATACAGATTTTATTAAATAAATTGGTGACAAGCAGGAGAAAAAAAAATCTTCTGTGACTTGTACACAGAACTGAGAGTTCCTGGTGTTCTATCAGTAACATCAAAGACTGTTTGGTGAAGTCAGACTAAAACACAGGAAGGAGTGCAAAACACGGGAAAGAGCACATGAAAAAAGTGTCAGTGATACTATCAGCTTACAAAATCAACATTAAATCAAAGGTGCATTCCTTCACATAATTTTAAGTGTGGATCATGTTTTTTTCCCCACCTGTTCCAAGCACTTGAGGAGTTTTTTCAATTGAAGTTTCAGAGGACTGTTTCCTTTAAAGACTGGAGTAGGTCAGAAGCCATCACTGGGACTTCCAACATTTCTTCCCTGTGCTAATTTCTACCTTACCAGGCCATTCAGCACCTTCATTTTGTTCCTAATCCTTTTCCCGCATTTTAGTGGGTCATGCAGTTTCCCATGGTGGCCCACAGAATAAATGGGTCGGCCTGATTGTCATCATGACCTGCTGATGCAGGTTCCTGTTTGGAATGTGTGCAGAATATTAACAGGTTCTAAAACCTGTGAGACTGTAATGTAACAGTGAATCAGACACATGGTTGTGATTTTATCAAATTAATGTTCTCACTTCAGCTGAGTCTACACACTGCATTTTGCTTTGGGGGTTCAGGCATGCAAAATTGCGATGCTTCTGTTGGTTGCAGTTAGGTCAGATGTGAATATTTAGCTGTGCATGTTATTGACTGTTTCCGACTGTTGCATTTGCTGTTGGCTGTGTTGTGTCCAGAACCGTGATCCAGCTTTTGACTTGTGATTTAGCGACTTGTGTTTTGAACTGGTGTAGAAGATTGAATATGTTGTTTAATTGGCCTGGTGTGACCCTGCAGTTGAGTTGACGTTGAACTCCACATGGATTTTGAACTTGCTCTTTCTCCTGCCTCTTATGGGTGTACAGCTTTTACCGTTTTACCGATTAAAGTATCAAAGATCCACGTACTTCATTTATCTGATGCTTGACTTCCAGGGCGGGGTCGAGGCCGGGGCCGTGGAAGGGGCAGAGGTCAGGCAGGTCGCCACAGCCAGGCAAGATCTGATACACATGTTGATGCAGTAACCAAGCGACTGCTGTCTGCCAGCCGACTCAAGATGAATGAGCTTCAGAACCAGCTGGAGGAAATGAGGAAGCAGCTCATCGTGGTGAAGGATGAAAATAAACTCTACAAGCGGATGCAGCATAAACAGGTGGGTGTGCCCAGTGATCCATAATGCTGTTACAATACAGCATAATGCATACAGTGCAATACAATAAGAGCAAATGAATCAGAGCGTATGAATATAGTTTCTGAGTAAGACTTAAGATATTTCCTAAATCTGGTATGATGTTGTGGAGGTACATTCATACATTCACCCAAATCGGAGTTCATGTCAGCTGTAAACAGAAAAAGGGACACAGTATGAAATACATCAGCCTATTCAAGACTATTCATTCCAGTAAAACTTCATTCACCATACAAGGGGCAATTCTGCCAGGCCGGCTTATAACAACAAACTTTAAAACAACAATAACAGCAGGATTAGTAATGTGGAACTCCTGATGAACAACAATGTACCCTGCTGCAATTCATATTTCCTTGTAAAGGACCGCCTATGTTTGCTTGGTTTTTAGGATAGTCTTTAACTGTGAAAGAATGTCACTTAAAAGAATCTGGTTCTTCTGGTCAAGTCTCTATGACAACAGTGATGATCACTGTTGTCATGGAGACTTGACCAGAAGAACCATCACGCATTTTTATGAGGAACCTCAGTTTTGTTTCATGATAATGTAGATGTCTGGATCTATGAGGAACTGAGGTTGTGTGTGAAGAAAATCCAAAGACGATTTAACAAATTTAAAACTGGGAGAGGTCTATATTAAACATTGTTCAGCTGGTGGTAGAAAGAAAAACTGGTTTAAAAGATCACTGATTCTGTGCATCATTAGGACTGCCCTTCCATCCATCTACTCAGTGCAGATCTGAAGGCAGGTAGGGTTGTGGCTGATTGAGTGTCTGTGGGAACAGAGTTGCAGAGTCAGATTGGCAGTGGGAAATACAGGTGCAGGTACATGGCCATTTTGCAGTGGGATATACAGGTGCAGCTACATGGCCATTCTGCAGTGGGAAATACAGGTGCAGGTACATGGCCATTCTGCAGTGGGAAATACAGGTGCAGCTACATGGCCATTCTGCAGTGGGAAATACAGGTGCAGGTACATGGCCATTCTGCAGTGGGAAATACAGGTGCAGGTACATGGCCATTCTGCAGTGGGAAATACAGGTGCAGCTACATGGCCATTCTGCAGTGGGAAATACAGGTGCAGGTACATGGCCATTCTGCAGTGGGAAATACAGGTGCAGCTACATGGCCATTCTGCAGTGGGAAATACAGGTGCAGCTACATGGCCATTCTGCAGTGGGAAATACAGGTGCAGGTACATGGCCATTCTACAGTGGGGGACTAGGGATTTGACACTTTTGTAGACAGTTTGGCTTTATTAAGCAATTCTAATGAATGAGCAAGAGGTAATTTTGCTCTCAGGATTTCCTTTGTGCTGAAGACAGACCATGGGTCTCTGTTACACAGGAAAAGGCACTGATCATGTTTGAAGACCGGGAAAGCGAGCTGCCTCAGCTGATACAGGCCCACAACAATGAGGTTCGCTCTCTGAGGGAACAGCTGCGACGCATGCGAGAGAAGTATGTTAAGACCGACCGCTACTTACGGGATGCTGAGGATGAACTGGAAAGCACCAAAGCTCGGCTAAAGAAGTACAAGGCCCTTTCGGAGCAGAAGGAGCTGGCTGAGAGAAGTGAACTGGACCGTCGACTCAACAAGGCAGAGCTGGATGTGGAGGAAAAGCAGAGCAAGATAAAGGTAAGGACTTGCACTGTGTTTTGATCAGCTTGGTCAGGCAACTGTGAATGCAGCCCACCGCAGAATTTGTACTGTGCAAGCAGCAGCTGTATGCCTCAATAATGGGACTTTCCTTTCTTTCACTCGTTCCAGGCTGTGGGGTGTGGGTAAGTGCAACTGTGAACAAGTCAAGGCCATGCACTGCAGTGTTTTACACTGACTAAAATATTTGTGAATCAGCGATCATAGCAAATGTGGCTGCGTCAAAAGCAGGACAGGCCGGGAATCACTCAGCTGTCTGTGGTTGGAGGGGGGTGGGGTGGGGAGGGGGGGGGTTGGGGGGGGGGGGGGGTTACGGGGGGGGGGGGGGGAATTCAAGATTCAAGATTACTTTATTATTTCATCAGACAAATTAAAATGTGGCTGAACATTAACCACATCACAGTACACAATAACACATACTTTACATTTCAAAACTCAAAGAACAGTTATTGAAAATACAAAAGTTACATAATAAACAAACTACAAACTGGTATTCGGATGCACACAAATACCAATGCCTGTTTTTTTCCCAAAGAAAAGTGAAGCTTACTGTTTTTCAGTTTAGTGAGCAACACACAACACCACAAGGCAGGGACATTGCTGGTACCAGGCTGGAACATTGTGGATCATCCATGCCACCCTTTCTAGTTTTACTGGTGTGTGAAATGCAAACATGAATCACACTTGGGTTTGATGATTCAGGAGCTGGAGAGATACATGGAGATGCTGAAGAAGAACCACCGGCATGAACTGGGTATTGAACGGGCACGGTCCAAGGAGACCCAGAGACAGCTGGAGGAGATGAAGGACGCTAACGCCAAGCTTGAGTCACTAGTCAAGGTGAGTTGGTCATTAGTCAAGGTGAACCACTAGCTCACCTATGTCAAGGTGAGTGTGGTGAAGATAGGTCTCTGGTCAAGGTGAGTCAGTAGCTCACCTAAATGAAGGTGAGTCAACAATCAAGATTACTCAGAAGGTGGGTCACTATAGTTACGTGAGTCACTAGCTCACTTATGCTATGATGTCACTGGTCAAGGTGTCACTGGGCCAACAAGGTCAAGGTGAGTCTGTAGGCAAGGTGAATTAGTAGCTTGCTATATCTAAGTCAAGTTACAAGGTACCTCTTGTCAAAATGAGTAAGCAGTGCACAAGTCAAGGTAGATATACAGTGTGTGTGTGTGTGTGGGGGGGGGGGGGGTAGTTTACTGCTGTCTTCAGCATTCTGTCTCCAGACATGTTTAAACTTCCACTTCTGGATGTTCTGAATGCCATCTATCTCTGTCACTCTCTTTCCAGGAAAAAGAGAAATTGTTGGAAGCCAAGAACATCTATAGCAACCGGTTCCTGAAACCATTCTCACACAACGGAACACCAGCAGAATCCCCACCATCATGGCGACAAAGCTTGAAAAAAAAGTCAGGATCCCTCTCAGACCTGACACCACGCGACAAGGCTCGGGCCTATGAAATGAAAAGAAAGGCAGAGGAGAAAAAGGTTTGCATTGTTGTTGTCATCCTTTTTTCACCTTTCAATAAAATAAAAAAATTGTCGGTATGTTAAGCATGCTTATCTTCTTCACTTCATCTGTGTTAGTCTTCACTGTGCCATTATATTTCATTGTCAGAGGACAAAAGGTGGGGGGCATAAAAGCACACTTGATTTCTTGGTCAAAAAAGGAGTTTTATTAAATGAGGGTGACTCTCTCAAACATAGACCTACATATGAAGAATCTGTGTATTATTATATGGAGGACTGATGATTTTTGTAAAGATGCCTGTAAGAGAAGCAGCTAGGTCAGGTAATGGAGCATAGGATGGATGCTGGCTTCAAACTGGAGGCCAACCCAGAGTGTTGATAAAGGTGCTGGGCTCTTCTGTGTAGGTGACCCACATCTTTGTGTAGAAGCATGAGTTCATGCTAAGTACACAAGGTGATGTTCTAGGACAATGAAATGAAACTGAAAAGAAAAGATGGGTGGGGGATTGAGGGGGGAAGAAGAAAAGAAGAAGAAATGAATTGACCTAATCAAGAGAGCTAGTTCAAAAGATGGTGTCTCTCTCTCTCTCTCAAATGTTGCATAATTGATCCAAAACATTAGCCTTCTTCACTTCATCTGTGTTAGTCTTCACTGTGCCATTATATTTCATTGTCAGAGGACAAAAATGTCAGCTTTCTTCGCTTCCTCATTGTCGGTATTCACTTTTGCACCTTTCATTTTATTGTCTGAAGACGGAATGTAAGTTCACATGGAATACTTTAGCGCAGGTTGTCCTCGCTCTGTTGAAAGCAAACCCATTACGTATCCAAGGGTTTTGGGGACAGTGATTTATCTAAGAGATTCTTGGCTGAGATCTGCATTTTAGAGGGGCACCCTCTTTTAAGATGGAACTACCCAGATAAGAGCTCCAAATTTATTATTTTGTATCATGCTTTTGTTGCCATGTTGTAAATGTCTTGCTATTTTTTCTTATTTTTTCTTTATCTAGTCCAGATATTTCTCTTGACAATCCTCATTTGTATGCTTAATTTCTTCTTTGATCTTTTTGTATGTAATCAACTCCAAAGCATGCCATTATCAACTTTTTTCACATGGGTGATATGCAGCCACTCTTTAGTTTTTCCTCCAGCACTACTATTGGGCGATTCAGCGAAGCTGGTTTGCTAGAGTGAATGAGCTTTGTAATCTTTCGCGCAAGAAGTCGCGAGAGGTCGCAGCGCACTTCTGGGCCGATTTCTGAGTAGGCGTTGCTTCACGCTGTGTATAACGGTGGAAGTTGAACCTAGAATCGCGAAGCAAAAATGCCTTTAAAGTTGGCAGTATAAAATTCGCAAATTCACTGTCACCGCCTTCTATTGTGAAGAAAGTACGCACCGGAAGTAAAAGCAGCCAAGGGACTTAAGCGATGCCGGGCAAAAGTCAAGGGAGTTAACAACCCCACCTGAATCGCCCAATAGTGTCTTGACACTCCCTTCTCTTGATTGTATGCTTCTGATATGGTCCCTGCAGCCATGTTTAAATAGAAAACTTGTCTAGCACCACCCATTTTGTCAACCTTTTCTATTAAAGATAAATGCATATCACTGGTGCAATAAACAGAATCTGTTTGTTGAATTGCCAGACCCGATAATAAAGGAACCAGCCCTCTCAACACCTGCTTTAGCCAAGAAGACCAGCCTTTATCCAACAGGTAGAAAGGACATGAAAAACAAAAATAGGTGATTTTGAATCCAGCTTTTGTAACAGTTAGCAGACTGGTTGTGGAAAGGCTGAAAAGTGTCACAGCTGGCCCAGTGGATAATCATGGCATCATTGCTGCTGTTGTTCTGATGACATGTGCATGCTGACATGCCTGAAATGGTGATATCAAACCAGGTGGTGCATAGAACAGGGGAGAGCTAGGACCTTTGTCATTGTGTTCAGACAGTCCTGCTAATCATCACTCAAGAAACTTGGATTAGAAACTGAATGTAAAATAAGGAAACATTGTAAAACAAAATCCTTTGTTCTTAAATTTGTTTCACAAATATCTTACACATCAAACAAAATATGTTTTGAGAGGGTTTGTTCCTTTGATGGTTGGTTTGAGTTTTGTAAAACAAAACAAAAGATACAACAACAAAAAAAGTAAGACAGATAATGTGTGCTTGTTAAATGAAGTATTTAAACTGCATAAAATTTGGTTCCCTAGATGGGTGAAAAATGTTACAGATATAGATGTATATGATGAAAACTGGGGTGGGAATTGCCCAACACTTAAAAAGCTTGACAGTTTTATCAGTGGCAAATTCATGAAGAAAAAACACACCCACCCAATTGTACAATAACAGTGCAGTGCAGATGTTTGACACTATGTTCACATGTCAAAATAATCATTGTACACTCAGGGCAACAAATTCTGATCAGTTGAAAACAGTGGATGCAGGGAAAATTCCCATCTCCTGTACATCAAAAATTGTGCTTTGCATAAGTGACATGTGTTCATTTGAATGCTCCGTTGCAGCTGCGATTACCCAAACTTCAGAACACCCCAAAGAGAGTGCTGGTGTGTACAGACCTCGCCTTTTTTAACCTGTTCCTTTTTGTATCTCTTGCTACTCTGTCCTCAACAGTTGACATGGGTGGACTTGTTTAAGTAGCGTAATATAATTGTACCATCTGGCAGGAAGTCCATGCACTGATATTCCTAATGTACATTGAATAGTCCAAGAATACATTTGGGTCATTGTCAATACTGTCATGACTCATTTCTCTAAACGTAATGGATATAACTTTCTATTCAATAGGAATACATTTATTATAGCGTAAGAGGTTTTACACTACAGGCAACAGAAAATGTAAATGTAAGAGTATATTTTTTTAAAGTAATTTTAGCAGCTATTGTACTACATGGCAAAATATGCCTGTGTTTGCTTCAGTGGCAAGCACAAAAAACCTCTCTGCCAATTTGCACATTAGGGTGGACAAACAGAAGAACATGAATGAATGCAAAGATCCTGACATTTGAACCAAGTTATGGCAACAAAGTGCATAAATAATTTGATTGCATTCTATCAGTGTCACTGAAACTTGCTTTTGGGTTTCACTTCCAGGTAACACAGTTTGGTTACTTTCCATGACTAAACACCCAAGACAACACATTTGCTTCTGTAGTTCTTTTTTCTTAACCAGTTTTGTGTTGTAGCTGTTTGGCCTTGTGGTAAAAACTGCATGCTTACATGTACACAGCTTTCCCTACAGCTATCAATTAGGTTTCATCAACTTTGTGTGGTATGGCCATTTTGCTGCTTCTCATGTAAGAAATCCATTGTGTTGAAGCGATTTCGCTAGTGTGACTTGTTCAGGAGCGACATCCATTGGAGCAACCTTTGTTTGAGTGATATGGCTGTGCACAGCTACCAGAGGCCTTGTAGGTGGAGTTAGCTGACGTATGGGGCCTGTGTGGGAGCTTGTCAGAATGCATAGCAGTGTTTTCTGGTGAAGTCAGAACATTGCATAGCATTTCAGTAATAGCAGTGTTTTCTGGTGATGTCAGAATGCATAGCAGTGTTTTCTGGTGAAGTCAGAATGCATAGCAGTGTTTGCTGGTGAAGTCAGAATGCATAGCAACATTTTCTGACGAAGTCAAAATGCATGTATCACATCCTTTGATTTCAGAGCTGCATGATATCCCTTTACTAAAACACACAGACATACATAAATGCTGCACACCCACACACACACATCCACCCCCCCCCCCCCCACACACACACACACTCACACATACAGCATGCCATGCTGTATGCCATACTGTATGTGTGTGAGCTGCACCCGAGCGCATTCGTGCACACACACACACACACACACACACACAAGTACATAATATAAAGCATACAAAATGGGTACTGGTAAATACTTTAAAAAGAAATGAAATAAGAACATTGACCATCATGCAAAAAGTGCCTGCACAACAACTCCTTTCTGTCAGAGTGCTCACAGATTATACAGCTAAGCAGTGTACATGTAGCTATAGGTCATTGGAATGATTGACATGTGCGCCTCTAACATGTCCCATGCCTCCTGCCTCGCAGGACCCACAGGTGTCCATCCACTCTGCCCACCTTGCCTTTACCTGCACAGGAATGTCATTCAGACAATGGATGACGCACCTGTACATGTCGCACCATTGAAATCACTTCAACGCACATCACTCCAGTGGATGTCTCTCCAACAGAAAGACATCCATTTGAGTACCTTGTTGATTCTGTTCTCAGTGATGCTCCTGCACATGTCGCACCACTGAAATCACTTCAACGCATATCACTCTGATGGATGTCTCTCCAACAGAAAGACGTCCATTTGAGTACCTTGTTGATTGTATTCCCAGTGATGCTCCTGCACATGTCACACCATTGAAATTGCTTCAACGCATATCACTCCGATGGATGTCTCTCCAACAGAAAGACATCCATTTGAGTACCTTGTTGATTGTATTCCCAGTGATGCTCCTGCACATGTCACACCATTGAAATCGCTTCAATGCATATCACTCCGATGGATGTCTCTCCAACAGAAAGACGTCCATTTGAGTACCTTGTTGATTGTATTCCCAGTGATGCTCCTGCACATGTCACACCATTGAAATCGCTTCAACGCACATCACTCCAGTGGATGTCTCTCCAACAGAAAGACACCCATTTGAGTACCTTGTTGATTCTGTTCTCAGTGATGCTCCTGCACATGTCGCACCACTGAAATCACTTCAATGCATATCACTCTGATGGATGTCTCTCCAACAGAAAGACGTCCATTTGAGTACCTTGTTGATTGTATTCCCAGTGACAGAGTACACTGTCATGCTTTTTATTCCTTACTGCAGAGTGGCATCCTTGTGTTGTTCATTAGCTTTGCAATACTTTGAAACATCCCCCAATATGTTCCAGTCTGTTTGCATTGTCTATGCAACACTTGGACCTTTTTTCTTTCTTTTTAATAAAAAAACAACAACAACATAACTTGGACATTTGCGTGTGTTTCATTATCTGTACAGCCCCTAGGACTTCCTCTGTGTTTCGTACAAAACTCATACCTTCCTGTGCGTTTCATTCTCTGTACAGTATGCCTAGCCCTTCCTCAGTGTTTCATTACACGCATACCTTACTACACAGCTTACAGCTCTCTGGAGGTTTCAGCTGTGCCACACTCAGACCTCCCACTGTTTCATTATTCATACATCACAACTCACTGCTTCCTGTCTGTTTCTGTGCGACAGGCATTCCCGTTTCTGTTTGACACTGCTTCATTCTGTATAAAAATTAAAAATGGTAACACTTTGAATGACACTGAGTCCATATCAAGCCAAATTATGTGTATGCCATTTGACTGTTAAGGTGTTTATTCTATTTGTTCTTTAAAAAATATTACTGAATTGGACAATTCTAACACTTCTCTGGTATTCACATATGGATCCCCCCCCCCCCTTGTGCTACTAAAGCTGTTACTGTAAGTGTCAGTAGGACATTTGGTAAGCAACATTGTAAGTTTTCCTGGACATTGTTTCAGACATGTTTTAGTTGTCTTGAAATTAGTGTTGTGTCGTAGCTATGCAGTTTCAAGCATGGGAAGCATGTGCAAAGAAGCTGTGTCTGAAAATGGCTTGCCTGTACATACATATGTATCATATATATGGAGGTGTACATTTAAGGTTGGTTTGCCATACTTGCATATATTTATGTATACACATACGTATTTATATACAGTGTTGTGTTTTTCATCATAATGCACCTGTATTGGCTGTAATCCCAGTCATCATATTTATATTGTCTCTGGTATGTTTGTGACAACATTTTTTTAAACATTATTGCAGTATGATTATTTGGAGTGACCGCTGAATTATTTTATATGTGTGGATGGTGGGGTTGGGGTGAGGGTGGTGGGTTGGGGGGGTGGGGAGGGGGGGGGTACTTGGCTATGAAGTCTATCATCTATTGTAAAGTGTAAACATTACACGTAGTCACTGAAATATTTTGTTGTTTCTGTGGAACCTAAGACTGGGCACAACTTAAGTGAACTGCGTATTACGCACCAGAATTGTGAAATCAATTTTTGTGAAGGAGATTAGGTGCCAGCATTGCCCACACTGCAGCGTTTGTGAAGGAAAGTGGTCTTTGTTCATGTTTGTGATACTGCAGTTTCTCCCAACTGAGTTCCACATTTTTCTGCCCTCTTCTTCAGGAACTGCTATGTGTTGCCTGGAAAAACTGATTACTTCCTCCCAACTCTGTTCAACACTCACTTCCTTATTCTTCGGAAACTGCTATGTAAAGCCTGAAAAAACTGATTACCTCCTCCCAGCTCTATTCCACATTCCTTCTCCTCTTGTTCAGAAACTGCTGTGTAAAGCCTGAAAAAACTGATTACCTCCTCCCAGCTCTATTCCACATTCCTTCTCCTCTTGTTCAGGAACTGCTGTGTAAAGCCTGAAAAAACTGATTACCTCCTCCCAGCTCTATTCCACATTCCTTCTCCTCTTGTTCAGGAACTGCTGTGTAAAGCCTGAAAAAACTGATTACCTCCTCCCAGCTCTATTCCACATTCCTTCTCCTCTTGTTCAGGAACTGCTATGTAAAGCCTGAAAAAACTGATTACCTCCTCCCAGCTCTATTCCACATTCCTTCTCCTCTTGTTCAGGAACTGCTATGTAAAGCCTGAAAAAACTGATTACCTCCTCCCAGCTCTATTCTACATTCCTTCTCCTCTTGTTCAGGAACTGCTATGTAAAGCCTGAAAAAACTGATTACCTCCTCCCAGCTCTATTCCACATTCCTTCTCCTCTTGTTCAGGAACTGCTGTGTAAAGCATGCAAAAACTGATTCCTTCCTCCCAGCTGTTTTCCACATTCCTTCTCCTCTTGTTCAGGAACTGCTGTGTAAAGCCTGCAAAAACTGATTCCTTCCTCCCAGTTCTATTCCACATTCCTTCTCCTCTTGTTCAGGAACTGCTATGTAAAGCCTGAAAAAACTGATTACCTCCTCCCAGCTCTATTCCACATTCCTTCTCCTCTTGTTCAGGAACTGCTATGTAAAGCCTGAAAAAACTGATTACCTCCTCCCAGCTCTATTCCACATTCCTTCTCCTCTTGTTCAGGAACTGCTATGTAAAGCCTGAAAAAACTGATTACCTCCTCCCAGCTCTATTCCACATTCCTTCTCCTCTTGTTCAGGAACTGCTATGTAAAGCCTGAAAAAACTGATTACCTCCTCCCAGCTCTATTCCACATTCCTTCTCCTCTTGTTCAGGAACTGCTATGTAAAGCCTGAAAAAACTGATTACCTCCTCCCAGCTCTATTCCACATTCCTTCTCCTCTTGTTCAGGAACTGCTATGTAAAGCCTGAAAAAACTGATTACCTCCTCCCAGCTCTATTCCACATTCCTTCTCCTCTTGTTCAGGAACTGCTATGTAAAGCATGCAAAAAACTGATTCCTTCCTCCCAGCTTATTCCACATTCCTTCTCCTCTTGTTCAGGAACTGCTATGTAAAGCCTGCAAAAAACTGATTACCTTCCTCCCAGCTCTATTCCACATTCCTTCTCCTCTTGTTCAGGAACTGCTATGTAAAGCCTGAAAAAACTGATTACCTCCTCCCAGCTCTATTCCACATTCCTTCTCCTCTTGTTCAGGAACTGCTATGTAAAGCCTGAAAAAACTGATTACCTCCTCCCAGCTCTATTCCACATTCCTTCTCCTCTTGTTCAGGAACTGCTATGTAAAGCCTGAAAAAACTGATTACCTCCTCCCAGCTCTATTCCACATTCCTTCTTCTCTTGTTCAGGAACTGCTATGTAAAGCCTGAAAAAACTGATTCCTTCCTCCCAGCTCTATTCCACATTCCTTCTTCTCTTGTTCAGGAACTGCTGTGTAAAGCATGCAAAAACTGATTACTTCCTCCCAGCTGTTTTCCACATTCCCCCTCCTCTTGTTCAGGAACAGCCTGTAAAAACTGATTATTTCCTCCCATCTCTGTTCCACATTCCTTTTATTCTGCAGGAGCTGCTATGTGTACCCTGCAGAAGCTGCATACTCTTGTTTATGCAGATTTTGCTTTACTGGATATAGCTGTATTTTATAGCCATGTAGTGCAAGTATTAGGGTAAGCTGTTGCAGCTTTGCAAATTGATTATTTTATGTTTGTGTGTGTGCTTTTATTGTCAAATGATTACAGTTGTGCTTAATTTCTTCGTAGTAGTTAAAGTAGTTTAAGCTGATTAATATTTTTCACTTTTGAGATATTCTTGCTGCAGTGTCATTGACATGTGTTTCTGATATCAGCGTAAGGGAAAAGACTTCTGTGATTCTCTTGTAGAGTAATCATTTAAATAGGATCATGCCCACACATCTGTGTGAGTGCACAGGAGAGAATGGCAGTTAAAGCAGACATTTTCTGCAGTTTTGAACCGAGTGTGTGATGCACCTCAATCTCTCCGCTCTCTAACACACATGTGGCTTTATGGATGTGGCTTCTCCCATGCTCATCGTGACTGTTGTCTCTTCACAGGAGAGCCCACACCAGAGTCAGGAGCCCAGGCAGAAGTGGATGGCGGAGGACCGAGAGAAGGACGCTGCAGAAACTGACCAAGGCCCCAACTTCACCTTCAGCAGCCTCCAGCGCCAGGACAGTGAAGCTGATTTCTGGCGCCGGCAGGAGGAGCGCTACAAGCGTGACCAGGACAATCGGGAAAAGCAGGAGGGGGGGCGCCTGAGGAGGGCGGAGGAGGAGGACCGACAACAGGCCCGATTCCAAGAACAGCGACAGAAACTGCAGCGAGACATGGAAGAGAGGGAGAAGGCTGAGAGAGAGAGGAGGGAGGCGGATGAGAGGGAACGCAAGGAGAGGGAGAGGAAGGAGCAAGAGGCGAGAGAGAGGAGGGAGAGAGAAGAGAGGGAGAGAGAAGAGAGGAGGGAGAGAGAAGAGAGGGAGGAGAGAGAGCGCAAGGAGGCAGAACAGCGTGAACGAGAACGGAAAGAGAAAGAGCGCAAGGCTAAGGAGGAGCAAGAGAAACTTGACAATGATCCACGGCTGGCTGAGGAGCGCCGCAAGAAAGAAGAACTTTTACGTCGACTACAGCAAATGGACGCGAATCGTGATGGGTCACAACCTTCCAGTGACCCCTTTGCTCCATCAGACAGCACCAGAGTAAGAGGTGGTGGCGACATTCGCCCAGACCCCGTCGCTCCCTCTCCCAACAGAAAAGCCAGCAAAGATCCTTTTGCCTTTAGTCGAGGCGATAGTAGTGACTCTACACCCAGCAGTAAAAAGGATTACACTTTCACACGTTCCATAGAAAACATGCACAAGGGTAAGCCCGCACGCGAAGATGTGTCTGTGCCCTACATTGATCGACAGAAAAAAGCCAAAGCAGCCCAGGAAGATGCTGACATTGGTGGCTATCAGCCTTCTTTTGTAAGCCCAGGCAAGACCACCAGCAACACGTCTAAAAAACCACTGTCCCTCTTTGACAATGACGTCAGACCAGCAGCCAAACCAGCTGCAACCAACACAGACAAAAAAGCCAAATTGCTGGCAGACTTATTCGGCTCACAAGTGGCCACAAGCTCATCCTCTACCAAGAAAGATGACAGCGAGGATTTTTTCCTGACCAACAAGTCTCCAGCCAGGCAGCAGACGCAGCCCAAGAAAGCAACAGGATTTCCTTGGGATAGTCCATCCTCCGCCACCAAGACCAATGGGACAGCCCAGCGAGAGTCAAGTACCCTCTTTGGCGGTGGTGCTGCTCTTGTTGATGATGACCTCAGTGGGACCAGCGGTGCTAAGTCTACTCTGCTGCCTAAGCGTCCTCGGCAAGCATCCACAACGTTAAGTTCCAAACCAGCCATGGTTGCAGCAGATGACTTGGACGATGACATTGAGGAAGTGATTCTTTAATGAACGATGTAAAGCTAGTGCCATGGCAGACTGGTTCCGGACGGATGGGTCCAGCACCAGCGCTGTCATTACAATTCACGTCTGCCACTCATGTCTAGGAGAGACAGCCTCAACGCATGGGCAGTGGTGCTGAAATTAGCATCACTGTAATGCCTAGTGAGGGTAACACACTCAACTCAAGGAGAGTGTCACAGAAATCAAACAGCATGCCTGACTTCAGGAGTTTCTTTAGCTTTCGGCAGTTTGGTTGTGAGGACACGAAAATGCATTTGCAGTTATGTTGCTTCTGATGGACACTTTAATTACCCAGTTCACAAGCCTTGTGCACCTTGTGATGTTTGGTTCTTCCTTTGCTTTGAGTTATACCGGTGATGCAGAGAGAACAGTCCGTTTGCAGTGGCAGCTCAGGATTTCTACAGCACACCCCCAGGTTTGCGTCCTAAAGATGTCGCCACCAGTCTTGCATGACAGATTCTGACATGCCTTCTGTTCCACTGAAACTGTCCATTACGGACATGCCTTTTGTTCCACCGAAACTGTCCATTAAGGACATGCTTTCTGTTCCACTGAAACTGTCCATTAAGGACATGCTTTCTGTTCCACTGAAATTGTCCATCAAGGACATGCCTTCTGTTCCACTGAAACTGTCCATCAAGGACATGCCTTCTGTTCCACTGAAACTGTCCATCAAGGACATGCCTTCTGTTCCACTGAAATTGTCCATTAAGGACATGCTTTCTGTTCCACTGAAATTGTCCATCAAGGACATGCCTTCTGTTCCACTGAAACTGTCTGTCAATGTTCTTCACCCATCATCCGTCACTTTCTCTCTCTGACCTCAGTCAAAAATGATCACTCTGACTTACCAAGAAGCAGTCAGCTTGTAATAAACTTTGAAAAAGGGGGAAAATGATTGAAAGAATGTAAAAAACAGACTTTTGAGTTCTAGGCACCAGTTGCTTTGCTTGTGGATTGAGCACAGGCTCGAACCTGAACTATGTTTGGAAATCAGGTCATGTCAGCAACAGTTTCGTTTCAGACACGTCTTTGTGTGCATGTTTGCCCTAAGGTGCATGTTTTCTGCAAATCCGCCTTGTGATCACAGACAAGCTCTGCAAGGTGATACCTTCCAACATCAAGTGCCTGACTGGGTATTACAGGCCAGCCCATTGTGTTTCCATCCTTCAGTGTTCAGTTGAAGGCCTTACTCCGTTGCACTTAAATTCAGTGCGTGTCCCGGAACAGCTGGGCTGTCAGTTATGAAAGAAACCAAGCAGAATGCATGTTCATGTATTTGTGTATGTAAAGATCTTGATACACTTTCTATTGCCTGTTGATCTGTCTCACATGTGATTGTTCAAGTCAAGCAAAGTAGTTCTTTATTCTGCACATGGACAATTTATGTGCCATACTGAGAAAGAACATATGACAACCATGACATGTTTTGGGCACAAGAAGTCCGAAGAGTGGCCACCATGTTTGGCTCACAGGCTAAAACAGAGCAAAAGATTGGTGGACTGCTAACAAAACCTTCAAAATAAGTTTAGTGGTGCACACTCATTGACAACAGAGGCATCAGCTGTATTGTGTAATTTGCATTTATTTGAATGCTGAAATCAGACTCCCAAATCATTGTGCACAAGTCGACACAGCAGTGTGACATCGTGATCAGGGTGAAAGCTTGTGGGACTGTAGCTATGGGTGGTGGGGCTTAGAGCTTGGTGTTGAACCAGCGCTGTTGGTGAAGGAGTTGCACACAGTTTTTGTTCATGTCAAGTGTGAATTCATGAGCTCGCAAAATATTGTAACCTCCATAAAGCTATGTGATGTATGTTGTCTGAATGTTTGGCATACCTCATGGACAACTCCACTATATTTTCCAACCTACCAAAGAGGTGGTCATGTGATTCATGGTCTGGTTAGCTAACAGCATGGATGGTGTGGGCTGTGCTCCAACTGGCCAAGGCATGCATACTATACAGTTATGAGCAGAGCCTAATGAGTCTAGCTCAGTCATCATCCATGATGATGATGAAGTGTTGCTTAATGTCCTCAGATGTCAGTTGACATATTAGGGACAAGCTGTGACCAGTGCCGAAGCATGGTTCAATATAGCTTTACGTCCACGGAAACCAGAAGGCTCATTAGAACAGACAGCCCAGGATGGCCACCTCAACTCTCACACAGCTCCTGAACTATCCGTCATCATCCAGATGCAGCTACACCTTTCGTAAAGATTGCAAGCCAGTGCTAAAGACTGGATTTTTTGTCTGGCTGGAGTCATTTCTCCAGCACATAAAGGCAGAAATACAAAACAAAAAGTATATCAGGGCCATAATGGAGTAATTCTGGATGGCAAATAGGCTCAGTGCTGAGTGACATGTGGACATTGCTGATTTGACGTGCTGGAGAACCAGAGTCTATGCCCTCAATGTTGACATTCAGTTTGGAGTGAGTTTTACAGGAGCGTGATTTTCTTTTCTTATTGGTTGGGGGTTGATGTATTGTGTAAGTTTCAGTGGGCTGTCTGTGTTAGTTAATTGTTGCTTGTCACACCATCAAATATCACAGGTACCTTCTGTGTGAACTCCACTTATGCATTTCCTTGCCTCAAAGGAACTGACAGCCTCAAAGTGTGTTTGAAGAGAGAGAGATGAAAATAAAACAATTTAAGCTAACTTTGTTTTTTTTAAACCTCGCTGGGGTTTTTTCGGTTTTTTTCTTTTTTCTTTTCTTTTTTCTTTTTTTGTTGTTGCTTGTTTTTGTTTTTGGGTTGTTATTTCCGCTTTGCTGGTTTTTATCACTTGTAGAAGATGACTTCTTCTCAGTGTACTGATTCACAGTACACCCCTTGTAACACAAATGCACACAGGTGGCGCTCTGCCTTAAGGTAAATTGTGGCCGTGTTTGTATGGGGTCCATGCAGTGCTTGACACACTACACAGCTGCTTTCAAAGACACAGGTGGGACCATTGCCAACCCGGCTGTGGTCATTGTTAGCAGCTGTGATTTTGGAGAAATCTTTTTGGTCCATTCCCAGTTGTTGTTGTTTTATATTTTTTTAAATCTATATATTTTGTTTAAACATTTGTCTCTTGTTTTATTATGGGTTTGGGAAAAGTTATGCAAGTTGGCATCCTCACGGTCACCGTGGTATTGTATGTGTCCAGTCTAAGGTTCAACCAAGCAGAACATCACTGACAGGTCCCTTGTGTAAGGTAATGGGGTGTAAAGGGACTCAAATAGACTACATGTTTTTAAAACTGAAACCTGAAGTTTTAGGTTGGTGTTGTGACCTTTGCTGCTTAATTATGTGACAGTCACACATGCATTTTGAATCCCACAAGCCTTGCAGTTGTACTTTGAAGACTGATGATTCAGCATACGCATTCCAGTTCCGATGGTTTCACTGTGTTATTGAGTGTTACCGTCTCATTTGCCATTCCAGTCAACTATTTTTTTGTATGTGACATATATGTATTTATTCATAATGTTTTTATATACTTTAACATACTGGCCAGCAGCTATTGTCTCCTAGTTATTAATTAAAAACAAAATTGTTCATATGTTATGCTTATATTTGTCTATCATTATTATGTACAAAGTATATAAAGGTAAATTACTTGCAGAACAGAAATATTTTGTGTTTTTTTGTTTGACAATGCTATCCATGTTTTAATCATAACTATTGCATGGTTATATTTATTTTCTATCTCCATTGAGTAGACAACAATGTAACAAGTTAATGTGGCTTTTGTTGTTGTTTATTGTTGGTGTGTTGTGAAGCCAGTAAGAGGTATGGTCTAACACACAGTCTTCAATCAGACACATACATGTTGTGTCAGGGTCCCATAATGCAAATGTTCACTGTTAGCAATGAGAATGATACCTTGGACCGTTTAAGGTGTAAAGTATTTGTGATATGTACATGTGATTGTTCACTTTGATGTGATACCTACAAAGGATATCATGATTTTGAGCTCTCACTCAGTTTCCCTTTGGTATTATTATACCTACAAAGGATATCATGATTTTGAGCTCTCACTCAGTTTCCCTTTGGTATTATTATACCTACAAAGGATATCATGATTTTGAGCTCTCACTCAGTTTCCCTTTGGTATTATTATACCTACAAAGGATATCATGATTTTGAGCTCTCACTCAGTTTCCCTTTGGTATTATTATACCTACAAAGGATATCATGATTTTGAGCTCTCACTCAGTTTCCCTTTGGTATTATTTAACTGAAGTATAATTGATTTAGTGTTGGTGTTTGGTTTTAATTTTTGTTTGGTTTTGGTTGCTGTTGTTTTCCTGCTATCAGTATGGGCATAAACCAGAGGACTGAGTCATTGTTGATAGAACCCTGTCTAGGCTTGGTTGGTCCTATGCAGATGTACTGTCGGTGCAGAAACTGATAGACCAAAAATGCTGTATAACAGGCATTTTCTGATTCTGAGGACTTCTTTTCTACTGGGAAAGTGTCAGTCAGTACAAGATATGTATCAACACAAACTCAAGATATCTGTGAACACAAGCTAACTCATCAATTAATATCATATGCCCTTTCAGCTTTCTGATGTTAAAGCCTCATTGTGATTTTCATATATATATATATTTTTTATATAATTAGATTAACACTGCCAAACACTCCTTAAACTGGTGAGTTTAGCAACATCAAGCAACCACACACCCATTTTTTCAGTGGCTCTACACTTTGTGCCCTCAGGGTATGATGTGTCTCTGAACACATCTTGACATCAGTAAAACATTAGAACTACAAACTAAGGTCAGTCCCCCCCCCCCCCCCCCCCCCACCATAATTGTAAAAGCATAAAACTTCATTTTCAACCAGTGTCTATACCTCTGCCACCTTAGCAAATCAGTTCGATAATTGTGTAAGTCATTGTATGAGTCGCATCATGCATATATGGCACATCAAATGATTATATAATAACAACAATAATGATAATAATAATGAAGTACTTGTAAATCACGAACTTCTAATATTAGATACAGCTCAGCATGCTGGTCTGTGAATTTGGAAAGCTTATAATTATGGCATGACAGTCGAATGATTAAGTTACTTTTGACTGATCATAATGCGACAGTCAGTTGGCATTGCACCAGCTTTTATTCACATTTATACATGCTTCTTATAACACTTAATATTCCGTCCATTGCCTGTTTCTGTGATATGGAAATCCACATGTAGTGCTGGTTTTATTTGTGAATATGTTTGTATGGCAGGTTTAATTTTGAGCAGTTGCTGTTGCCATGAATGCCCATGTATATTTTATTTTATTTTATCCTTTTTTTAACTTCTGTATCCTGTTATTTGAAAGAGTGGGCACACTCACTTGTACTCGTTTGTTGGGACCAAAGATTTTTTTGTCTGATTTGCAAGAACAAAAAACAAAAAACAAAAACCCATTGATTATGTATTCCAAAAAAAATCAAATCATTTCATTGTAAATACTGAAAAGGATAAACTGTGTTTATCCAAATCAGACACATACTGAGCTACCATTGTCGGTTGAAATGATACAGAGTGTTACTACTGATGTACAGCAGTGTCTAGGATGATTCATTCTTAGCAAAGTAAGAACCCACTTCAGACCCTGAAGTGAAAAACTGTGCTCTCGGGGAAAATGGCTTAGAAATTTGAAGCTTTTAGCATTCTTGAAATAACCAAATTTTTCTCAACATTTTTCAGAGGTTTACAGAGTGTATGCAAGTTTAGGATTGATTTTGTACAATACTGCAGACGTTTTGAAGAACAATACCAGTTTCTGCTGAATAAAAAAAAAAAAAAAAAAAAACAAAACAAAAAACAGAAGAAAAAAAAACAGAAATAACACTAAGGATTAGTCTTTTGAGTAATAATTAAAAGCAAACATCTGTTTTAAATTCTTTCTCAGCATGTGTTTCATGCAGATAAAATGTGAGGTTTAATTGTCTTGCCTACCCCAGGCTACTGGAAAGAGTGGAAGGGGTTGGCTGTTTAGGTTATTGTATATTCCTTGCTGTGTGTGTGTGTGTGTGTGTGTGTGTGTGTGTGTGTGTGTGTGTGTGTGTGTGTGTGTGTGTGTGTGTGTGTGATGGTGCTAATTGTTACATAGAGCAGATGGTGGGGTCAAGGCCACAAGGATGTTAATTATCAGCTCACCGTTGGAGCCAGACACATTCATCCTTGTGGGTTTGAACCAGCAGTCCAGACAAAACTACCCAATGAGAGCATTCAAACGTTCTCTGTCATTTGTGTTATGCACGCACCTTTGTTACCCGTTATTATATTTCTGTCCTGTTCTCCACACCTCATGATTTCTTGAACATGTGTCTGCATGGTTTGTTTAGGTTATCTGTTGTAGTTAAATCATTATTTCTGTGAAGTAAATTTTGTGGTTGCCGTCACTTGCATTTATGCTCTTTATTTGTTGAGATCAGTACAGTGGGTTGAACCCTCTGTTCAGTAAGTAAGTAAGTAAACATGGTGCTTAACGTCCACAGAGACCTTAAAGCTTATGAGGAATGGGGAGGAGGGAAGGGGGTATGGAGGTGGGGGGAAGAGGGAAGAATATATACCTGTTGCTATATACACTGTCACCTCCAGAATGACTTTTGCATTAAGGTGGGCAGCGATGAGAGCCATTTTAATGTTTCATAATTGTGAGGGACACGTCACAAGACAGTGTCCACAGACCACAACTTTTGAAGTGAAAGGAAAGCTGAAGCGGATTCGAACCGAGGCCCCTCTGCTTACCAGCCTAACGCCTTACCGCTGGGCCAAACCGGCTCACGACCCTCCGTTTTCAGACTAACTTAAAACTAAGGAAAATTTGTCTTTAAAAAAAGGGGGGTGTTCTTTGTTCTGCAGGGCAGGGAAATAAAGGTGCAAATCTGTCAGAAAATTTATCAAAATAGTGTTGGTATAGTTTCCCCAGGGAGATCTTTCGCAAGAGGTTCTGCTGTATTTTAGAAACATGAATAAATTCATTGGTGAAGTTACATATTTTAAGTGAGTTGACGATAGTATCTTCTACCTTTGGATGTCCAAGAACTCACTAACCTAAACCTGAGGGTGTGACTGTCCACTGCAACTGCCACTGGGCGTTATTTAGAAGTCAAATCATACCTGGCTTGTGTATATACATGTAATGGACAGTCCAGTGACTGAATAATAGTGCCTTAACAGAGTACCTATATATACACCTGTTTAAATATGTGCAACCCAGCAACAGGTTACCACTAGCTTCATTGTGAGTACTTTCCTAACAGTCTTTTTTTTCTTCTTTCTTTTCGCAATGCAATAAGGACATTTGAGGACTAAGGCTGAAATGTGACAAAGTTAATATCAACTTCTATGGGCACGCAATCACGTACACACACATACATACATACACAGGCGCACACGCACTCACGCACATACACAATAATAGGAGAGATGGGGGGGGGGGGGGGGGGTCCAGTGACATGAAAAGAAAAAGGAGACATGGAGGAATTAGTGTTTAATAGAAATTCAAGCTCACGGTTTTCTTTGACATCTAGTTATAAATAAATTCTTGTAAAACATTTTTTAATTTCTTTTTAATATGAAACAAGAATGGCTGCTAGAGTTCAAAAACAAAATACCAACACATAAAAGGTTCTAAAGAACGTGATTTATTAGGACAAAACACAACATGGAAACACGAAAAGGTCAAAAAACGTTATTAGGACAAAACACAACACGCGAACTTGTTTTGTCCTAATAAATAGCGTTCTTTTGAACCTGTTTAAGTGTTTGGATCTTGCAAAACATGTTAATGTGTCTCACACACTGTCTAGTAGAATATTTCTCGTGCAAAACTGAATAGGTTTAACTTTTTTTTTTTTTTTTAAAGCGATATTTCCAAGAATATATTTGATCTTCTGCCTTGAATGTTTTAGTCACTGGCCTACTGTTTCAGTCAACAAACAACACAGGAACTAAAAAGCGTGTGCATGCCTGGCTATACTTAGAAAAAAATGTACACAGACATTGATTTTGGCAGTCATTAATTTTATTGTTGCACGCTTTTAAACTAGTCCACAAGAACAAACAGACGCACACACACACACAATTTTGTTTAATCTCGTGCTTAATAGTCACAAAACTCTGTTTCACGACTAGTAGATATTTTATTTTCACACTCACTCTCTGCTTATCCATACTGTTGTTAATATTTAATAAATGATACATGAGAGAAGGAGTTATGATTTGTGTACTGACTTCACAGCAGTCCCGTGTGTGTGTGTGTGTGTGTGTGTGTGTGTGTGTTGTGTGTGTGTGTGTGTGTGTGTGTGTGTGTGTGCGTGCATGCATTGTGCGTGCGCGTGGCTTTAAAAGATTTACATCTTGCAAGTGATAGTAGGGAGTTCAAGACGTCAGTATTTTGCAAACATGCAACTGAATCATTTCACTAATTTTCTTTCTTTCATTCTTTCCTCTTCTTCGTCATGTCATCTTCTTTCTTCTTCTTTTTTTTATCTTTTTTTTTTTTCTTCATTTTTTTTCTTCTTCTCCAAACAGATCTGCTACCTGGTCGATTTTCGCTGTGCAGTAGAAATGGGCTACAAGCAAAATAATCATTAGAACCGGAGATTTTTTTATTTTATGAGTTACTGTATCTACAGGGCTTCTTTTCAATTCAAGCATTTTTATAGACCACGGTATAACTCGTATTTCGGCTGTAAAAAAGAAGAAGAAAAGAAGTGACTATCTGGATCAAAGCTGCTTAAAAGGCTTTATTTTATAATTTTATTTTATAACAAAAACAACATCAAAAACAAGAAGAAGAAGACAAGAAGAAACAAAACAAAAGAAAGAAAGAACCTTGGATATAAGAAAACTCGCATATAGTCGACTACTTTCATGGTGCAATCTAAACACCGACATCGTTTAAAAAATTATATATATATATATATATATATATATATAATATGATCATTTTATAAAATGGGGGAGTGGGGAGGGGGGGTGGGGGAGGTCAGCTAGACTTATGTTTTTTCAGTTACATTTTAGTGAACACAATGAGGGGCACACTTTCACAAAACTAAAAGGGAAAAGTTCTGATATAAGAACAATATGTTTTAAATAAGATAACATAAGTGATGAAATTTAAAAAGTCAAACTGTAAAGAGACTATGAGGTGCTGATTGTAGCAGATGCATGAATAAAACAACCTTTGCGGTAATTAATATTGTTTGTTGCCCCCACCTTCTCTCTCTCTCTCTCTCTCTCTCTCTCTCTCTCTCTCTCTCTCTCTCTCTCTCTCTCTCTCTCTCTCTCTCTCTCTCTCTCTCAAACACACACACACACACACACACACACACACACACACACACACACACACACACACACACACACACACACACACACAACACACACACACACACACACACACACACACCACACGACGAACGCACGCACACACACATGCACACACACACACACGCACGCACCCACGCACCAGTTACAAAAGAGGTCCCCCACCCCCACCCCCACTCCGCTCCCACACACACACCACACACACACACACACACACACAAAACACACACACACACACACACACACACACACACACACACATACACACGCACGACACAATACACTTCACCGGGCGCACGACCACACACACACACACCACACACACACACACACACACCACACACACACACACACACACACACATGAAATACTGAGTATCTGGCAGTCGACGCAAAATTGGTTAGTTGTGCAGCTATTGAGCAAACGCAAACAGCTCGGGCAGGTCAGTGGATGCAGCAGACTGCAGCACGGTCAGTGGATGCAGCAGACTACAGCACGGTCAGTGGATGCAGCAGACTCAGCACGGTCAGTGCATGCAGCCAGACTACAGCACGGTCAGTGCATGCAGCAGACTACAGTACGATCAGTGGATGCAGCAGATGGCCAGACTACAGCACGGTCAGTGGATGTACCAGATGGCCAGACTACAGCACGGTCAGTGGATGTACCAGATAGCCAGACTACAGCACGGTCAGTGGATGCAGCAGACTGCAGCACGGTCAGTGGATGCAGCAGACTACAGCACGGTCAGTGGATGCAGCAGACTACAGCACGGTCAGTGGATGCAGCAGACTACAGCACGGTCAGTGGATGCAGCAGACTACAGCACGGTCAGTGGATGCAGCAGCAGACTACAGCACGGTCAGTGGATGCAGCAGACTACAGCACGGTCAGTGGATGCAGCAGCCAGACTACAGCACGGTCAGTGGATGCAGCAGACTACAGCACGGTCAGTGGATGAGCAGCAGACTACAGCACGTTTAGATGAGATGCAGCATGATCAGGACTGCAGCACGGTCAGTGGATGCAGCAGACTACAGCACGGTCAGTGGATGCAGCAGACTACAGCACGGTCAGTGGATGCAGCAGACTCAGCACGGTCAGTGGATGCACACAGACTACAGCACGGTCAGTGGATGCAGCAGACTACAGCACGGTCAGTGGATGCAGCAGACTACAGCACGGTCAGTGGATGCAGCCAGACTACAGCACGGTCAGTGGATGCAGCAGACTACAGCACGGTCAGTGGATGGCAGCAGACTACAGACACGGTCAGTGGATGCAGCAGACTACAGCACGGTCAGTGGATGCAGCAGACTACAGCACGGTCAGTGGATGCAGCAGACTACAGCACGGTCAGTGGATGCAGCAGACTACAGCACGGTCAGTGGATGCAGCAGACTACAGCACGGTCAGTGGATGCAGCAGACTACAGCACGGTCAGTGGATGCAGCAGACTACAGCACGGTCAGTGGATGCAGCAGACTCAGCACGGTCAGTGGATGCAGCAGACTACAGCACGGTCAGTGGATGCAGCCAGACTACAGCACGGTCATGGATGCAGCAAAACTACAGCACGGTCAGTGGATGCAGCAGACTACAGCACGGTCAGTGGATGCAGCAGACTCAGCACGGTCAGTGGATGCAGCAGACTCAGCACGGTCAGTGGATGCAGCAGACTCAGCACGGTCAGTGGATGCAGCAGACTACAGCACGGTCAGTGGATGCAGCAGACTACAGCACGGTCAGTGGATGCAGCAGACTACAGCACGGTCAGTGGATGCAGCAGACTACAGCACGGTCAGTGGATGCAGCAGACTACAGCACGGTCAGTGGATGCAGCCAGACTACAGCACGGTCAGTGGATGCAGCAGACTACAGCACGGTCAGTGGATGCAGCAGACTACAGCACGGTCAGTGGATGCAGCAGACTACAGCACGGTCAGTGGATGCAGCAGACTACAGCACGGTCAGTGGATGCAGCAGACTACAGCACGGTCAGTGGATGCACAGACTGCAGCACGGTCAGTGGATGCAGCAGACTACAGCACGGTCAGTGGATGCAGCCAGACTACAGCACGGTCAGTGGATGCAGCAGACACGCACGGTCAGTGGATGCAGCAGACTACAGACGGTCAGTGGATGCAGCAGACTACAGCACGGTCAGTGGATGCAGCAGACTACAGCACGGTCAGTGGATGCCAGACTACAGCACGGTAGTGGATGCAGCAGACTACAGCACGGTCAGTGGATGCAGCAGACTACAGCACGGTCAGTGGATGCAGCAGACTACAGCACGGTCAGTGGATGTACCATAGCCAGACTACAGCACGGTCAGTGGATGCACCAGACTACAGCACTATCAATGGCTGCAGCCAGACTACAGCACGGTCAGTGGATGCAGCAGCCAGACTACAGCACGGTCAGTGGATGCAGCAGATAGCCAGACTACAGCATGGTCAGTGGATGCAGCAGATAGCCAGACTACAGCACGGTCAGTGGATCAGCAGCAGACTCAGCACGGTCATGGATGCAGCAGACTACAGCACGGTCAGTGGATGCAACCAGACTACAGCCGTCATGTAGCCAGACTACAGCACGGTCAGTGGATGCAGCAATACAGCTCAGCTCAGCAACTACAGCACGGTCAGTGGATGCAGCAGCCAGACTACAGCACGGTCAGTGGATGGCAGCAGCCAGACTACAGCACGGTCAGTGGATGCAGCAGCCAGACTACAGCACGGTCAGTGGATGCAGCAGCCAGACTACAGCGGCTTCAGCTGTACAAGCTGTCTACAGCCTGGTGGCCAAAGTGAAGCAGGGCCGAGAGAGACGGGAAACAACAGGAAACGCAAGACGACGAAGCAACAGCGGCGGTTTCAGCCTTTCAAGGATCCTTGACTGAGAACCCTGAGATCTTTATTTAGACCGAATGACGCCAGTTAGAATGGATGAGTGTTGTACATTTTCATATATTTACGAGCTGGCGTGTTGACTGTTGAACAGATCCACGAATTGTGTTTTGTCGGAAAGGAAGCGTGTGGCACGAAACTACTGATTT
>JABMCL010002217.1:752500-785000 GCA_018857735.1 Alviniconcha marisindica
GTACTACAGAAAGGCGGTCCTTGTCGTTTTGTGTCTCTGATCCTTCGATCTTACCATCATGTGGTACTGTGCTAGGTATTGAACGTGCCATCCTATACCACCCTCACCCCCACCACCGACAATTGGACACTGCGCTTGCTACCCTAAATCACCCGCAACAGACAGACAGACAGACAGACAGACAGACAGACAGACAGCACACACACACACACACACACACACACACACCACCACACACAACACACACACACACACACACACACACACACAACACACACACACCACCACACACTGACACACACACACACACGACACACAGCTACACACTGACCCCACGACACAACAGACACACAGACAAGACACACAGACCAGAGACAGCAGACAGACAGACAGACAGACAGACAGAAACAACAACACGACACCACACACACACACACACACACACACACACACACACACACACACACACACACACACACACACAACCACACTACACACACACACGGACACACAACACATACACAGACAGACACACACACACACACACACACACACACAACACACACACACACACACACACACACACCCCCCCACACCCACACCCACACACACACAAACACACACACGCCACACACACACACACACACACAACACACGCCCCCCCCACACACCACACCACACACAACCCACACCAGACACAGACACACACACACACACACACACACACACACACACACACACACACACCACCAACACACACACACACACACACACACACACACACACACACACACATACACACACACACACACCTTACCTGAATATTGACTTGGCCGTTCTCCAGAGGCTTGATGTAGAAGAAGCTGAGGACCTGGACCAGAGTGTTGAGGCGCCGCTCATCATTCGCCAGCTCCGGGTACCTGTGTGGGCGGGCAAGCAGAATGTAACGTACTGTAATGTAAAAGAGGATTTTGTAAGGCGTTTACACCTAACGTGAGCCAGACGTGCATAAAGAGAGAGAGAGAGAGAGAGAGAGAGAGAGAGAGAGAGAGAGAGAGAGAGAGAGAGAGAGAGAGAGAGAGAGAGAGAGAGAGAGAGAGAGAGAGAGAGAGAGAGAGAGAGAGAGAAGGTCGACAAAATATATGTAAGTCAATGAACCCTATTAATTATATAAACAAACACACCACAACACTTCATTTAACGCCTTTCTCATCGTTTTCAGCACACATACACACTCCCTACCCACCTCTCTCCTTCCCTCCTTCCTTACCCACTTCCCTCCCTACTTACCACCTACCTACTTGACTGCCTCCCTACCAACCTCCCTATCCACCTATCTGCCTGTCTACCCACCTACATACTTACCTACCTACCTACCTCCCCACCTACCTACCTATCTACCCATCTACCTACTTACCTACCTCCTCACCTATTTACCCACCTACCTACTTACCTACCTACCACCCCACCTAACTACCTATCTACGCACCTACCTACTTACCTACCTACCTATCTCCTCACCCACCTACCTGTCTACCCACCTATCTACTTACCTACTAACCTACCTACCTCCCTCCCTCCCTCCCCATCACCTGCCTATCAACCCCACAGTACCTCCCTCCCTCCCTCCAAACCTACCTCCATTTGAGCTCGGCGGTCAGGACCTGTCTCTCCATGTCCTCGTCGAAGGCCTTGAAGGAGGCGAAGGCGGTGAAGATGTCATTGCTCTTGTCGTCGTCCGTGGCGGCGGGGTCGGTGGGGTCGGCGGGTGTGATGAAGTCGAGGATGTAGCCACCCTCGTTGTTGTTAACGCCCAGCATGACGTCCACGTTGAGGGCGCCGTTGGCCAGCAGGTAGTCGGCGTCGTCCAGAAGGTCTTCTGGTGGACGCGGAACGAAGTCGCCGTCCACAACTGGGATCTAGGACAGAAGAGCTGGGATCTAGGACAGAAGAGCTGGGATCTAGGACAGAAGAACTGGGATCTAGGACAGAAGAACTGGGATCTAGGACAGAAGAGCTGGGATCTAGGACAGAAGACTGGGATCTAGGACAGAAGAACTGGGATCTAGGACAGAAGAGCTGGGATCTAGGACAGAAGACTGGGATCTAGGACAGAAGAACTGGGATCTAGGACAGAAGAGTTGGGATCTAGGACAGAAGATCTGGGATGTAGGACAGAAGAGTTGGGATATAGGACAAAAGAGCTGGGATCTAGGACAGAAGAACTGGATCTAGGACAGAAGAGTTGGGATCTAGGGCAGAAGAACTGGGATCTAGGACAGAAGAGCTGGGATCTAGGACAGAAGAACTGGGATCTAGGACTAGAAGAACTGGATCTAGGACAGAAGAGCTGGGATCTAGGACAGAAGAGCTGGGATCTAGGACAGAAGAGCTGGGATCTAGGACAGAAGAGCTGGGATCTAGGACAGAGGAACTGGGATCGTGACCAGGGCTGGGTTGCACGATGTTGATAGTTTCACAAACATGCATCCTACAAGGTGTCACCGGGATAGGAGCCTCCCTAGTTTAGGAGACTCCGCGTTCACATGAGCTGTGAAACCTGGTACTTAGGAACATCAACTGTGAAAAATGGTACTTTAGGAACATGAACAGAAAAACTGGTACTTTAGGAACATCAACTGTGAAAAATGGTACTTTAGGAACATGAACAGGAAAACTAGTACTTTAGGAACATGAACTGTGAAAACTGGTACTTTAGGAACATGAACTGTGAAAACTGGTACTTTAGGAACACGAACTGTGAAAACTGGTACTTTGGAACATGAACTGTGAAAAATGGTACTTTAGGAACATGAACAGGAAAACTGGTACTTTAGGAACATGAACTGTGAAAACATGTACTTCAATAACCTGACCCGTGGATAACACGTCAGCCGGCACTTTAACAACCAGAACCAGCGGATAAAGCGGCCGTGCGTGCACTCACCGAGGTTGTGGTTTGTGGACACTGTCTCGTGACTTTGTCCCTCACAATTAATGAAACATTAAAATGGCTCTCATCGCTGCCCATCTTAATGCAGGAGTCATTCTGGTGGCGACAGTGTAGCGATAGGTATATAATCTCCCTCTCCCCCCACCTCCATACCCCCTTTCCCCCCTTTCTCCCCGTCCCTAATAAGCCTTATGGTTTCTGTGGACGTTAAGCACCACGTTTACTTACTTACTTACTTACTTACTGACTTACCCAAGGCGTGGCCTCGAAGAGATTCAGCTCACCGGCGTCGGTGAGCCAGGTGGTGTGCTCCATGAGCTTGTCCACCTCCACCCTCCTCAGACACGCCAAGAGCCGCTCGTGCTCACTGGCTCGCGCGTACCTGCTCACCGCCCCCCCCGGCCTGCCTGGCCACCAGGGACACCACACTGTCTGACCACGACGACGACGACGACGACGACGACCCCGCGCAGCCCGTGCGCTGAGCCAGCTTGTAGAAGTTGTTGGCTGGGTTCTTGTTGATGGCCCAGAAGGCCAGAGGCGTTCCGCTCTGCTGAACGGCCCTCTGGAACAGGCCCCTGGAATAAGGGCTCAGCAGGTGGAACCCGATGCTTCCGGCCCCTGCCGACTCGCCGAACGCCGTGATAGTGGCCGGGTCACCCCCGAAGGCCCTGATGTTGTCCCTGACCCATTTCAAGGCCAGCGTCTGGTCAAACAGGCCGTAGTTTCCGGCCACGACCTCATCGCCGGAGGACAGGAAACCGAAGATTCCCAGTCGGTACTGTATGACAACAACGATGACGTCACCGTCTGTGACGAGTTTGGAGGGTGTGTATCCGGCGGCGCTGCCGCCGAAGAACCCACCGCCGTAGATCCAAACCATGACAGAGCGAAGTCCTGCAAGTTGTAGGTTAACTGAAGCTGCACTTTCATCCAAGCTCCAAGCTACACGTTAGATCATACTACAATCTTAAACCTTGACGTTCATTCCCGCTAGTACACATTCATTCAGTTAAACTGTCCACACCCTCACCCAAGCTACAGATTCACCCAAGTTATCCGTTCAGTCAAGTTACCCCTTCATTAAATTATTAGTTCACTCAAGCGTTCATTAAAATTACTGGTTCACTCAAGTTACTCGTTCACTCAAGCTACAAAGAACACGTTCACTCAATCCTCGATCAAGCTACACCCTCACGTAAGCTACATGTTCACAGAAGCTGCAAGCTCACCCAAGCAACAGTGTCACCCAAGATACACGTTCATTCGATCAAAGTACACATTGACGTAACCTACACGGTCACTGTAGGTGTTGTATTGCCAAGTTATGGGGCAAATGTGCGTGCGCGTGGGTGGTGGTGGTTGTGGTGGTGGTGGTGGTGGTGGTGGTGGTGGTGGTGTGTGTGTGTTGTGGTGTGTGTGTGGTGATGTGTGATGTGTGTGTGGTATGTATGTGATGAGTGGTGTGTGTTGTGATGGATGTGTGTGTGTGGAGAGAGAGAGAGAGAGAGAGAGAGAGAGAGAGAGAGAGAGAGAGAGAGAGAGAGAGTTTGTGGTGGGGAGGGGTAACGCAGGTACGTGGGGTGCGTGTATGGGTGCCTGCGTGAGAGCGTGCATGTATGTGTGTCTGCTCGTCCCTGTGAGAACGCTCGTGCAAAATTCAAAATAACTATTGAAACGGCTGGTAGCCTAGCAAAAATACAGCACAATGAGAGTGCAGGACTGACCATCACTAGTAGCAATGACACAGCACAAAGAGAGTCCAAGACTGACCATCACTGGCTGCAATTACACGTACAGCACAATGAGAGTGCAGGACTGACCATCACTGGTAGCAATGACACAGCACAAGGAAAGTGCAGGGTTGACCATCACCAGAAGCAAAGATACAGCACAAACAGAGTCCAAGACTGACCATCACTGGCAGCAAAGATACAGTAAAAAGAGAGTGCAAGACTGACCATCACTGATATAAAAGATACAGTACAAAGAAGGCGCAGGACTGACCATCGCTGATATTAAAATGCAGTACAAAGAAGGCGCAGGACTGACCATCACTGATAGTAATGGCACAACACAATGAGAGTGCAGGCCTGACCATCACTGACAGCAATGACACAGCACAAGGACAGCGCAGGCCTGACCATCACTGGCAGCAATGGCACAGCACAAGGACAGCGCAGGACTGACCATCACTGGCAGCAATGGCACAGCACAAGGACAGCGCAGGACTGACCATCACTGGCAGCAATGGCACAGCACAAGGACAGCGCAGGACTGACCATCACTGGCAGCAATGGCACAGCACAAGGACAGCGCAGGACTGACCATCACTGACAGCAATGGCACAGCACAAGGACAGCGCAGGACTGACCATCACTGACAGCAATGACACAGCACAAGGACAGCGCAGGACTGACCATCACTGGCAGCAACGGCACAGCACAAGGACAGCGCAGGACTGACCATCACTGGCAGCAACGGCACAGCACAAGGACAGCGCAGGACTGACCATCACTGACAGCAATGACACAGCACAAGGACAGCGCAGGACTGACCATCACTGACAGCAATGACACAGCACAAGGACAGTGCAGGACTGACCATCACTGACAGCAATGACACAGCACAAGGACAGTGCAGGACTGACCATCACTGACAGCAATGACACAGCACAAGGACAGTGCAGGACTGACCATCACTGACAGCAATGACAGCACAAGGACAGTGCAGGACTGACCATCACTGATAGCAACGACACAGCACAAGGACAGTGCAGGACTGACCATCACTGGCAGCAATGACACAGCACAAGGACAGCGCAGGACTGACCATCACTGACAGCAATGGCACAGCACAAGGACAGCGCAGGACTGACCATCACTGACAGCAACGACACAGCACAAGGACAGCGCAGGACTGACCATCACTGACAGCAACGACACAGCACAAGGACAGCGCAGGACTGACCATCACTGGCAGCAACGGCACAGCACACGGACAGCGCAGGACTGACCATCGCTAGGAGCCACCGGGGCGTAGACGTTGAGCGTCAGGCAGTCTTCGCTCTGAGCAGGAAACGTGTCCAACACCTCCAGCTCCAGCTGCGGACAGATGTACCCGAGAGACGTGGCGTTGAATACCCGCCCAGCCCCCAGCCCCGGGTGGGGCTCCGGCTTGGCGAAGCGCCGCTGGCCCACGGGCGGCAGAGCGAAGGGGATCCCCTGGTAGGCGTGGTACGGGACCCCCGAGGGGCTGCGGACGTCCTTGCCCGAGATCCGACCCCAAGGCGCCTCTACGGTAGGGGCGGCCCCCACCGACACAGCGGCCACACACAGCATCACCGAGAGCGTGGACACAGCCATGGCGGTCTAACTCTCACCTGGCTGTCGCCCCGAGTCTGGATCGTGGAAGTCAAATTCTCTCCTGGACAGAAAGGCGACTCTGTAACTGGCTGATTCACCCACTGAGTAGTGGCTGGAGAGTCTGTGTTGCCTGTGTTTGTTTTTCTGAAACGACTTAAAGCCTCGGTAGCTGTGACTGTCATATCAGAGCCTGCGGTCTGACGCGTTCCGTTTCCCGCGCAAAGGCTTGACTCGGTTACTACAAGCCGGTAACTTCATTGTCCGCTGGCTACCTGGCACCGAGCTCGGCCAGTTCTTCCGCTCTTTTGTCCCTTGGTTTACTTTCTCTCAACGACAGTTTGCAAGGCACGGAAAACGTGTTTGCCTGGGCCGTAAGCAGGGCCAGAGAACTAGTTTCGTCGTCTTGAGCCGGCCAGTGACGCCCCCCATAGCTAGTGTTTGACCAGAAGGGCTGTTAGTAAGACAGGGGTGAAGGACAAACGTGAAACGTCACTGGTCCCGTACAGAGGCGCTTTGCTAAATATCACCCATAGGTGCTGATGCTAACATTATCCCAAACGCAGACGAACGTAACAAAACAGATCAATCAAAAGCACATAAGCATCCTACATCTCATTTTTCACCGTTTAACCGTTGTTAAAGTATTGTTTTGTAGCTTGAAGAAGGGGATTACCCCGAAAATTTGCATGCTGTGTTGATGCCAGCATTCTTCCAAACACAAAACCTACATGACAAAATATCCTCCCTTCAATGAAGGCGTGGTTGAAGTAGACCTTGAAGGTATGGTGAAAATAGACCTCCCTTTTCTTCCACCGTAAATGGAGGTCTATTTCCTATCAAGAGCAGATAAGTATCCTACATCTCATTTTTCACCGTTTAACTGTTGCTTAAGTGTTGTTTTGTAAGTTGAAAAAGGGGATTACCCCGAAAATTCGCGTGTTGTATTTTGTCATAATTAATAGCGTTTAAAAATATCTTTTATGTGTTTGGAACTTATCACCCGTACATTACTCACGTCACCGCGGCTGTGGCTGACACTCCAGCCGGCACTCACTGGGTAAGTAAGTACTCATGGTGCTTAACGTCCACAGAAACCATCAGGCTTATTAGGGACGGGGAGAAGGGGGGGGGGGGGGGGGAAGGGGGTATGGATGTGGGGGAAGAGGGAGATTATACACCTAACGCTACACTGTCACCACCAGAATGACTCCTGCGTTAAGACAGGCAGCGATGAGAGCCATTTTAACGTTTTATTAATTGTGAGCGACAAAGTCACAAGAGAATGTCCACGGACTCACGGAGCCCTTCGATTCCCTGTTTGCTGGGTGAAGCCGGCCCACACTTCGCTTGTCAAACCGGCCCTCAGTTGCGACGATCCACTTTCTGCCCTCTCCCGAACCAACCAGCAATACGATTGGTGGGACACCGGGGACCCTGTTTGCTGCAGCGAGGCCTCACTGATATTCCAACCAATCAGGTGCATCTTCCGAACTCAGTACACAAATCGGACGCGCATTGCCCAACGTCTTACGGGCCATTTGAACAGGCTAAAAGTTTACCCGGAGTCAAGACCAGTCTGCCCCCCTCCCCCCAATACCCCCTCCCCCCGTAATACCCCGTGCCCACGTACGCAACGGTTTATCTGATTTTTGCGTTGCTAACAAGGCGAGTTGGGCGACGCGGGCGTTAGGTAAATGTGGGCGAGAGTTCACAACACAGACAGCGGTGAGTGGGGCATCTCACAGGTACATGACGTAGTCAGGGGTCGAGTTTTGTTCAGAGACTGTGTCAGACGTGTATTACACGCAAGCGATTCGCTCGCTTTTTTAATTTTTTTTATTCGTGTTTTCGTTTTGTTGTTGTTGTTGCTTTTTCAACGTAGCGTTTGTGAACCTTGTATTGACTATTCAGAGGTTCTACGCGATGTGTTTCTTCTGCTTCAACACACACACACACACACACACACACACACACACACACACACACACTCACACACACACACCTCACACACACACACACACACACACACACACACACACACACACACACACACGCACTCACACACCACACACACACCACACACACACACAGACAGACACACACACACTGACACACACAGTGACACACACAGTGACACACACACACAGACACACACACACACACACACACACACAGTGACACACACAGTGACACACATACACACACACACACACACACACACACACACACACACACACACACACACACAACACACACACACACACACACACACACACACACACACACACACACAACACAACACAACACAACAATTCCGCAGCAATTTTGCAGCAATTCCGAGTTCATACTTGGCGTGTGTTTAGTACTAGGTATTGCCCCTTAACAGTCGTACCCTTAGCAGTTGTAACCCCAATGTGCGTTTAACTTTATCACTATATTCATTATTCCTTGCGGGAAATCCTGGTCACCTTACTTGGTGAGCATTTGAAGCAAGAGCAACGTTGCCCAGTTCTGCCTAGGTATTAGACTATCTCGATGTTTAGCTGATGAATCAACGAAACACGATGGCAATGACATGGCGTACGCACAGACATAGAATAAAACTCTATTGTTTTATGTCTGTGGGCGTACGTCATTCAAAAGGCTGAATATTACGGCGTAACACCGATTTCCTTAATATTTAGGAGAAAACTGCACACACTTGTTCATTGAACAGTGGTGTCCAGTGAGTGAATTCTTTTTATTTATTTTATTTCTGGTTTGGAACGTGTATATTCGTCGAATGCTGAAGAAGAAGAAGAAGAAGAAGAAGAAGAAGAAGAAGAAGAAGAAGAAGACGACGACGACGACGACGACGAAGAAGAAGAAGAGAAGAAGAAGAAGAAGAAGAAGAGAGAAGAAGAACGACGAAGAAGAAGAAGACGAAGAAGAAGACGACGACGACGACGACGACGACGAAGAAGAAGAAGAAGAAGGAGACAGAAGAAGAAGAAGAAGAAGAAGAAGAAGAAGAAGAAGAAGAAGAAGAAGACGACGACGACGACGACGACGAAGAAGAAGAAGAAGAAGAAGAAGAAGAAGAAGAAGAGAAGAGAAGAAGACGCGGAGAAGAAGAAGAAGAAGGAAGAAGAAGAAGAAGAAGAGACGACGACGAAGAAGAAGAAGAAGAGAAGAGAAGAAGAAGAAGAAGAGAGAAGAAAAGAGAAGAAGCAGAAGAAGAAGAAGAAGAAGAAGAAGACGACGACGACGAAGAAGAGAAGAGAAGAAGAAGAAGAAGAGAAGAAGAAGAAGAAGAAAAGAAGAAGAAGAAGAGAAGAGAAAAGAAGAAGAAGAAGAAGAGGAAGAGAAGAAGAAGAGAAGAGAAAGAAGAAGAAGAGAAGAAGAAGAAGAAGAACGCGGAAGAAGAAGAAGAAGAAGAAGAAGAAGAAGAAGAAGAAGAAGAAGAAGAAGGAGAAGAAGAAGAAGAAGAAGGAGAAGAAGAAGAAGCAGAAGAAGAAGAAGAAGACGACGACGACGAAGAAGAAGAAGAAGAAGAGAAGAAGATCGAACAGACAACATTAGCATAAATAAATAGAACAAATATAGCAGAAGCATAACTAAATAAAGAAGACAGATAAATCCAATGGTAGCAAGAGTCAACACAAAATGGGACAAACTGAAAGGTAACAACAAGAAGGGTGAAAAAAGCAACACCAAACTGTTTAAAGGCGAAATCTACAAAGCACAAAAAGAGCCCTGGAGAGAGAGAGAGAGAGAGAGAGAGAGAGAGAGAGAGAGAGAGAGAGAGAGAGAGAGAGAGAGAGAGAGAGAGGTTTATTGTGAAGACAACCGACCCATTCACAAGAGAAGTGTGTGTGTGTGGGGGATGGGGAAAGGGGGGGGGGGGAGGTGGTGAACGTCGCAGTATTCTTATCTGAGTGTAGTTGTTCATAACATTTACACTTCCGTTTGGTTTTTATTTCCAATGTTTACAGAGCAGACTACACCCTAAACGTATGAAACATGTACATTCCAAACAATGTTGGTGGATGGGGGGGGGGGGGGGGGGGGCAGTAAGGAATGCGCTCACCTTGTGATAACAACAAACATGGTCATGACAGTCATCAACTGTTATCCCACTAGTATACATTCACGAACATGAATCCATTGTGCAAGTAATTCTTAATAATAATAATAATTAAAAATAAAATTTTTTTTTTTATATAGCGCCTCAACAACAATCACATGAGCTCTTAGCGCTGTACAGATCAACAAATGCAATAAAACACACATCAATATGTTACTCAAATCAGCCTAAAACAACGATTTAAAAAGATAAATTCTTGTCTGTTTTAAAGCTTAAAAAGGAAACGTCGCAAGTTTTCTCATCTGTTCAATACTGGCGTTATGAAAAACAGAGTTAAGAAAACGTACGGTGCAGCAGTTTACTCGACCGAAGTTGCTCTTCTCAACACTCAGACTTGGCAAAAAAGTGCAGAATCACGGGGAAAACGCAACGTTGGGCGTGAGTGAGTGTGTGAGTGAATTTTTGCAGCTTAACGTCCACGGAGGCGACAAGGCCTATTAGGGACGGGGACGAGTGGGAAAAGCGGGACAGAAGAGTGAAACATCGAAACAGGCGCCAACCCGGTGCTTTCGGCCTTAAGTTTTTATCTCACTAGTCGGTACCTTTCTTGCGTCACACCAAGGCGCTGTAGAAGATTGGTCTGCGTTGTTTAACTCTTTCCCGGCCTGTAGCACGTCGTAAGCATGATGTCACTGGCACTGTGCTTTCCGTCTGCTTGCAGCATGCTGTACAATTTCCTGTTTGAATTCAACCTTCGTATGGTGGCGCAGAGTGACAGCGTGTCAAATTCTGTGCAGACTCTACAAAGGCCCCTCAGATGAGACCATAAACCGAGGTCCCTCTTGTGTACATACACACGCAAAAAGATCACATAAGCACAAAAAGATCACATAAGCACGCTTAAGATATTGCAGTCCTTGGCAAATAAATGTGGAATACGGAAACACTCAAATAACCCAGCATGCACTAGAAGACCAGAACGCGTGTAGCTTTGAATAACACTGTAATCTGGTGCATGGTTGTATGGTGTACACAGAACATGCGCCGAGATGGCAGCAGTTTCGCGATGCACCAGCCACGTAACAACCCATAGGGCTGTAAGAATACCACGGCGGATATTCAAAATAAGCTATGTAAAGCTGCGCTGACTCACTGCAGAGCCACATGCGACTAGAGCGCACCCATGAGCCTGCCCGGAAGGAGAGAATAGCTCTATAGAAAAGTAATCAGTCAGTCAACACTGCTATGGAAGGAGAGAATAGCTCTATAGAAAAGTAATCAGTCAGTCAACACTGCTATGGAAGGAGAGAATAGCTCTATAGAAAAGTAATCAGTCAGTCAACACTGCTATGGAAGGAGAGAATAGCTCTATAGAAAAGTAATCAGTCAGTCAACACTGCTATGGAAGGAGAGAATAGCTCTATAGAAAAGTAATCAGTCAGTCAACACTGCTATGGAAGGAGAGAATAACTCTACAGAAAAGTAATCAGTCAGTCAACACTGCTATGGAAAGAGAGAATAGCTCTACAGAAAAGTAATCAGTCAGTCAACACTGCTATGGAAGGAGAGAATAGCTCTATAGAAAAGTAATCAATCAGTCAGTCAACACTGCTATGGAAGGAGAGAAGTACTCTATAGAAAAGTAATCAGTCAGTCAACACTGCTATGGAAGGAGAGAATAACTCTATAGAAAAGTAATCAGTCAGTCAACACTGCTATGGAAGGAGAGAATAACTCTACAGAAAAGTAATCAGTCAGTCAACACTGCTATGGAAGGAGAGAATAACTCTATAGAAAAGTAATCAATCAGTCAATCAATACTGCTATGGAAGGAGAGAATAAATAGAAAGGTAATCAATCAGTCAGTCAACACTGCCATGGAGGGCAGGATTTTGTTGTTGGACAACTCAACCCTTTCGGCAGACTGTTCTTGTTGGAAGGAAACTGCACCAAAATGCAAAATAAGTGGCAGTGAAAAGGTTAAATGATATAACCTTTTAATACTGAGGAGCTAAATCGACAAACTTTGGCCCCCAAACCTTTGCCAGTAAATACTCTCCCACGAAAAACGTTTTTCCACCCCTTTTACATTATTTCTTATTAGCAAAGATGTTTTGGACCAAAGTTTGCACTTTCGCGCATGAGGGCCGGAAACGTGCAGGAAACGAGCATTACTATTTTTGCGTGGAAAATGACAATTACGATACTTAAAATATATCATGACCCGTAAATGCGCACACAGACACGCACACAACCCAACACACATGAGTACACTGGCACTGAACCGATTAACTAACAAACCCGCCCAGGGTTACAGCACAATTTTTCTTTGGAACTTTTAGAAGCGATAAATCAGTTGATCAAAACAATACCTGCTTATTCCTCTGTGTGGGAGGGAATATACTCACTCTGAGAGCAGGGATACTCACCTAGATGATAGCGGGAGGGCAGGGATACTAACTCTGAGGGTATGGACAGGGCCGGGGTGCTCAGGTTGAGCGTGGGGATACTCTCGCTGTGAGGGCCGGGATACTCGCTGTGAGGGCCGGGATACTCGCCGTGAGGGCCGGGATACTCGCTGTGAGGGCCGGGATACTCGCTGTGAGGGCCGGGATATTCGCCGTGAGGGCCGGGATACTCGCTGTGAGGGCCGGGATACTCGCCGTGAGGGCCGGGATGCTCGCTGTGAGGGCTGGGATACTCGCTCTGAGGGCCGGGATACTCGCTGTGAGGGCCGGGATACTCGCTCGGAGAGCAGTGATAGGGCAGGGATACTCGCTCGGAGAGCAGTGATAGGGCAGGGATACTCGCTCGGAGAGCAGTGATAGGGCAGGGATACTCGCTCGGAGAGTAGTGATAGGGCAGGGATACTCTCTCGGAGAGCAGTGATAGGGCAGGGATACTCGCTCAGAGAGTAGTGATAGGGCAGGGATACTCGCTCGGAAAGCAGTGATAGGGCTGGGATAATCACTCTGAGGGCCGGGATACTCACTCTGAGGGCCGGGATACTCGCTATGAGGACATGGATACTCGCTCGGAGAGTAGTGATAGGGCGGGGATACTCATTCTGAGGGCAGGGATAATCACTATGAGGGTAGAGATACTCACTCAGAAATTTGTGTTGGGAGAGGGGGATACTCAATCTGAGGGCAGGGATACTCACTCAGAGGGCAGGGATACTCAATTTGAGGGCAGGAATACTCACTCAATCTGAGAGCAGGGATACTCAATTTGAGGGCAGGAATACTCACTCAGCTGAGAGCAGGGATACTCAATCTGAGAGCAAGGATACTCATCCTGAGGGCAGGGATACTCGCTATGAGAGCAGGGATACTCACTCGGAGAGTAGTGATAGGGCAGGGATACTCAATCTGAGGGCAGGGATACTCACTCAGAGGGCAGGGATACTCGTTCAGAGGGCAGGGATACTCAGTCTGAGAGCAAGGATACTCAATTTGAGGACAGGAATACTCACTCAATCTGAGAGCAGGGATACTCAGTTTTAGAGCAGAGATACTCAATCTGAGAGCAGGGATACTCAGTTTGAGGGCAGGGATACTCGCTCAATCTGAGGGCAGGGCCAGGATACTCACTCAATCTGAGAGCAGGGATACTCAATTTGAGGGCAGGGATACTCGCTCAATCTGAGGGCAGGGCCAGGATACTCACTCAATCTGAGAGCAGGGATACTCAATTTGAGGGCAGGGATACTCGCTCAATCTGAGGGCAGGGCCAGGATACTCACTCAACCTGAGAGCAGGGATACTCGCTCAATCTGAGGGCAGGGCCAGGATACTCACTCAACCTGAGAGCAGGGATACTCAATTTGAGGGCTGGGATACTCGCTCAATCTGAGGGCAGGGCCAGGATACTCACTCAACCTGAGAGCAGGGATACTCAATTTGAGGGCAGGGATACTCGCTCAATCTGAGGGCAGGGCCAGGATACTCACTCAACCTGAGAGCAGGGATACTCAATTTGAGAGCAGGGATACTCGCTCAATATGAGGGCAGGGCCAGGATACTCACTCAACCTGAGAGCAGGGATACTCAACCTGAGGGCAGGGATACTCGCTCAATCTGAGGGCAGGGCCAGGATACTCACTCAACCTGAGAGCAGGGATACTCACTCTGTGGGAAACATCACACGGTTAGTTCAACTGATTAACTTCCGAACATTTGAAAAATCAAAAAAGAAAGGGGGTAAGGGATAAGAAAAAATTAGAATAGATGTTAACACAAAACAAAACAGGAGACTGGTGTGCTTTCGAAACGAGTAAATGACAAAGAGGTAGTGTTTGGGGTTTCTTTAAATCGACAAACAATACGCGGTGAAACGGAGAAACAACGTGCATCGAGAAAGACAAACAAGACATCACTCTAATTACATAAACGCCTAAACTAGCAATCGTGGCACTTCGCTTGCCTCTGGGAGATGCGTCGTGGAAGATCTGAAGCTTTGACGGGATTGAGACTTCTCAATACGTCGCTTAGACCCTTTCTTGCAAATGTACACATGTTTCGATAGTTCTCTCCACCTGAGTGGTCTACACCAAATCAGGTAAAATTCCTCTGGTGCCTTTGTGGTAATATTACTTGAATGTTGAGACTGGTGAGCCAGTCCCTTTGACCTACTTCTTCACCTGCCCACATCACAGTGTGTGTGTGGTGTGTTGTGTGTGTGTGTGGTGTGTGTGTGTGTGTGTGTGTGTACGTGCGTGAGTGCGTGCGTGCGTGCGTGAGTGTGTGCGTGTGCGTGCGTGCGTGCGTGCGTGTGTGTGTGTGGTGTCCACTTGATAAAACAACATCTGTCACACCCAGGACAGACACCCGAAGAGGCGCGTTCCCCGTGCCTATCTCAGTTTGAACGGGATTTGTGGACCATGTTTCGCTCGATATGTAGGCCACAGTATTGTCAATATATACTTGCATGACAACAAATCTGAGAGACAGAGTATATAAGCACCCACCCATTTCCACAGCCAAACAGGTTGCCGGTCAAAAACAGCCTCGAACAAGGTAGCCAGTGGAAGACCTTATCTCGTGTTCAATGATGTACTTCAGGCTGGTACGTTTAAAAACATTTTTTATGACGATCCCTTTTGTTCAGTGATCTACTTGAGGCTGGTACGTTTATTTATGACGATTCCTTACATTCTGTGATACACGTCAGGCTAGTACGTTTCTTTCCGACTCTACCTGATGTATATATTCAACGATGTCATTAAAGCTGGGTCCCCTTTTTTTAAACTTTATCTTTTGCATATGTTGAATGATGTACTTTAGGATGGCATGTTAATTTCTTACTATACCTGACGTATAGCTTGAAAGATGTATTTCAAGCTGGTATGTTTCTCTCTCTCTTTCTCTCTCTCTCTCTCCCCCCCCCCCGGACTCTGTCCGATGTATATTTTCAATGATGTAATTGAAGCTGGTACGTTTCTTTTGACTCTGTCGTATACCTAAGCATCTTCAGTGATGTACTTCAGGATGATACGTTTCTTTCGGACTCTACCTTATGCATACATTCATTGATGTACTTAAAGCTGGTACATATTTTCTTACTCTACCGTATGCATATGTTCGACGATGTACTTCAGGTTGGTAGATTTTGTTGTTTTTTACTCTATCTTACGCATACATTCAGTACTGTACTTAAGGTTTGTACGTTTCTTTTTTACCCTATCGTATGAATATGCTCAGTAATGTACTTAAGACTGACACGTTTCTTTTTGACTCTGTCTTACGCATATATTCAATGACGTACTTAAGGCTGGTACACATTTTGTGACCGTACCGTATGCATAATTTATGTTCACTGATATACTGTCTGATACATTTCTTTCTGGTTCTACTTGATATATACATTTAATCATGACAAAAAAGAAGTATATAATGGCGGCCATTTCTATAGCGTGGTAACAAACCGACCAGGATGAGTACGTACACCACGGATTTGATCAACAAATGCACAAATAAAACCTAAAAATAGTACATAAACATAATATTGTATTCATCGCACGCACACACCCACCCACCACACCACCTACCCACACACAACACACCACACAACACACACACACACACACTCACACAAACACACACAAACCACCATTCATACAAACACACACCACATACACACAACACCACAAACACACAACACACATTACACACACACACCAACACACACACACACACACACACACACACACACACACACACACACACACACACACACACACACGTGACCTGTGACAAGTCGTCGGCCTACTTGGCCATGTCTGAATATTGTGTATCGCTCTTCAAATGGTTTGGTTCCCATTCATATCTAAGACTTGGCTTGAGCTTAGAATGGCTTCATGTGTGTCGATGTAACTGAAAGCATTGAATGCACCAAGCATAAATCAAACACCTCATTACACTAGACACAACCAGATAAAACACACCACAACACGCATACACACACACACACACACACACACACACACACACACACACACACACACACACACACACACCACCACTCATACCATCCCACCCCACCCCCACACGGCGTTTTTAATCTGCTGCACTAATAATTTTCTCTCTAGAAAACGCCAATTTGGACAAACAACGACAGAAGCTGTTGGTGCGTCTTTCTCTGCTTTGCTCTAGGATAGGGAAGGGAGCTAATTACAACGTTATGAGTCTAAGTTATACTCTTTCACTCACAATGGCTGCGTAATGATCTTTTGATGACCACGGCGGCAGTCCTCCGGTTGTTGCACTGTCTGTTGCTGGTGGTGTTGGCGTCGAACTGTTTCCAGATAATGTCGATGGCGATTTATGGAAGTGTCGACGGCGGTGACATCAGTCCCCATGTGACTGCTTTGTTCGAGGTGTTGTTGCATGGCGTGGAACTCTTATTTCCAGATATTGACAACGATGGTACATAATTATATAAGGAAATCATCGACGACAACGGCATGTGTCCCCAGGTGGTTGCGCTGTCGCTGATGGTGTTGGCGGGGTGTCATCGCTCTTACCAGAACCGTATTCCCAACGGCCACAGCGTCCTCAACCCATGTGACGGCACCATCTGGCCTGGCGTAGGGCATCGAAACCCTGGAGGCCGGGGAACTCTCAACGCTTTTGGACAGGTTAGTCCTGACAACGAGACTGCAAGACACGTGTGAAGGCTGCAGCGTGTGGACTGTCTGTATCAATGGCGGGAGCTGCCACAAATATCATTTGTAAGCTTGTCGTGACAAAATTATGTTTGTAGTGACAAATGTTTGTCGCGACAAAAGTTTTGTCGCGACAAGCATACTTTTGTCGGGACAAAATACGTGTTTTGTCGTGACAAAATAGGTGTTTGTCGCGAGAAACATTTGTCACTACAAACATAATTTTGTCGCTACAAGCTTACTTTTGTCGCGACAAACACATATTTATCGCGACAAAATACGTCTTTTGTGGCGACAAAAGTATGCTTGTCGCAACAAAACTTTTGTCGGCACAAACACGTGTTTGATGCGACAAAAGACAAAAGACCTCATGCCGACAGGACTGATAGACACGTGAGAAGGCTGTAGTATGGACTGCATGGACGAAGGATATGATGAAAGCTGTTGTAACAGCTAAGGATTGCCAGACATGTGTGAAGACTTTAGTAGGGACTGCCTGTAATGATCTGTCTGACCTCATTACAACAGGATTGTCAGACATGTGTGAAGGCTTTAGCAGGGACTGCCTATAATGATCTGTCTGACCTCATTACAGTAGGATTGACAGAAACGGCTGCTGACTTCATGACGATAGGACTGCCGTCTGGCACGTGTCTACGTGTAAAGGCTGAGGTATGGATTACCGGTTACTCGGAAGTGATCTGTCTGACCTCATTACAACGAGACTGCCGGACAGGTGTTAAGGCTGTAGTACGGGCTGCCCGTTACCCTGTAGCATAATCTGTCCATTGTCCAGCCTGTTACACTGTGATCAACAATCTATCCATTGTCCAGCCTGTTACACTGTGATCAACAATCTATCCATTGTCCAGCCTGTTACACTGTGAACAACAATCTATCCATTGTCCTGGCTGTTACACTGTGATCAACAATCTGTCCATTGTCCAGCCTGTTACACTGTGATCAACAATCTATCCATTGTCCTGGCTGTTACACTGTGATCAACAATCTGTCCATTGTCCTGGCTGTTACACTGTGATCAACAATCTGTCCATTGTCCAGCCTGTTACACTGTGATCAACAATCTATCCATTGTCCGGCTGTTACACTGTGATCAACAATCTTCCATTGTCCAGCCTGTTACACTGTGATCAACAATCTATCCATTGTCCAGCCTGTTACACTGTGATCAACAATCTGTCCATTGTCCAGCCTGTTACACTGTGATCAACAATCTATCCATTGTCCAGCCTGTTACACTGTGATCAACAAATCTTTTTGCCTGTTACACTGTGATCAACAATCTGTCCATTGTCCAGCCTGTTACACTGTGATCAACAATCTATCCATTGTCCAGCCTGTTACACTGTGATCAACAATCTGTCCATTGTCCTGGCTGTTACACTGTGGTCAGTTCTCTATTTATTGTCCAGGTTGTTACACTGTGGTCAGTTCTCTATCCATTGTCCAGACTCTTACACTGTAGTCAGTTCTCTGTCCATTGTCCAGGCTGTTACACTGTGGTTAGTTCTCTATCCATTGTCCAACCTGTTACATTGTGGTCGGTTCTCCATCCATTGTCCAGACTGTTACACTGTGGTCGGTTCTCTATCCATTGTTCAAACTGTTACACTGTGGTCGGTTCTCTATCCATTGTCCATGCTGTGGTCAGTCCTCTACCCATTGTCCAGCCTGTTACGCTGTGGTCAGTTCTCTATCCATTGTCCAGCCTGTTACATTATGATCAGTTCTGTATCCATTGTCCAGCCTGGTACACTGTGATCAGTCGTCTATCCATTGTCCAACCTGTTAGACTGTGGTTAGTTCTCTATCCATTGTCCAACCTGTTACACTGTGGTCAATCCTCTATTCATTGTCCAGGCATTCCGGGACGCTGGTCACCAGTGGACCCAGGCTTTGTGCATGGCGGACTCTGACGGCGACGGTATGACCAACGGTCAAGAGCTGGGAGACAACGACTGCAGCTGGACCCCCAGCAATGGCCGCGCTCTGGGCAGCGTGAAGGGGCATCCAGGTGTGTACCCGTTTAGTCCTCTCCCCACCACCACCCCCCACATCCCTATGGCTGCACCCTGGCGCGTGAAGGGGGATCCAGGTGTGTACCCGTTTTCCTCTCCCCACCACCACCCCCCACATCCCTTGGCTGCACCCTGGGCGCGTGGAGGGCATCCAGGTGTGTACCCGTTTAGTCCTCTCCCCACCACCACCCCCCACATCCCTTGGCTGCACCCTGGACTGCGTGAAGGGGCATCCAGGTGTGTACCCGTTTAGTCCTCTCCCCCCCCCACCACCCACATCCCTTGGCTGCACCCTGGCGCGTGAAGGGGCATCCAGGTGTGTACCCGTTTAGTCCTCTCCCCACCACCACCACCCACATCCCTGTGGCTGCACCCTGGACTGCGTGAAGGGACATCCAGGTGTGTACCCGTTTAGTCCTCTCCCCACCACCACCACCCACATCCCTATGGCTGCACCCTGGGCAGCGTGAAGGGCATCCAGGTGTGTACCCGTTTAGTGCTCTCCCCAACACCACCACCCACATCCCTGTGGCTGCACCCTGGGCAGCGTGGAGGGTCATCCAGTTGTGTGCCCGTTTAGTCCTCTCCCCACCACCACCACCCACATCCCTGTGGCTGCACCCTGGACTGCGTGAAGGGGCCCAGGTGTGTACCCGTTTAGTCCTCTCCCCACCACCACCACCCACATCCCTATGGCTGCACCCTGGGCAGCGTGAAGGGGCATCCAGGTGTGTACCCGTTTAGTCCTCTCCCCACCACCACCACCCACATCCCTATGGCTGCACCCTGGACAGCGTGGAGGGACATCCAGGTGTGTGCCCGTTTAGTCCACTCCCTACCCCATCCCCACACTCCCGTCCTCAGCAATGTTTTGGTTTGTGATTACTGTGTAGTGCATGCATGGTCTTGTTGAGTGCATGGTCTCTGCCTGTGGTCCCTGGTCTCTGCTCTGTGGTGCATAGTCTCTGCTCTGTGGTGCATGGTCTCTGCTCGCAGTGCATGGTCTCTGCTCTGTGGTGCATGGTCTCTGCTCTGCGGTGCATGGTCTCTGCTCTGTGGTGATGGTCTCTGCTTTGTGTGCATGGTCTCTGCTCTGTGGTGCATGGTCTCTGCTTTGTAGTGCATGGTCTCTGCTCTGCAGTGCATGGTCTCTGCTCTGTGGTGCATGGTCTCTGCTCTGTGGTGCATGGTTTCTGCTCTGCGGTGCATGGTCTCTGCTTTGTGGTGCATGGTCTCTGCTCTGTGGTGCATGGACTCTGCTTTGTAGTGCATGGTCTCTGCTCTGCAGTGCATGGTCTCTGCTCTGTGGTGCATGGTCTCTGGTCTCTGCTCTGTAGTGCATGGTCTCTCTCTGTGGTGCATGGTCTCTGTTTTGTAGGCAGGTCTCTGTCTGTGGTGCATGGTTCTGCTCTGTGGTGCATGGTCTTGCTTGAGTGCAGGTCTCTGTCGTGGTGCATGGTCTCTGCTCTGTGGTGCATGGTCTCTGTTTTTGTGGGCATGGTTCCCTTTCTGCTCTGGGTGCATGGTCTCTGCTCTGGTGCATGGTCTCTGCTCTGGTGCATGGTCTCTGCTCTGGTGCATGGTCTCTGCTCTGTGGTGCTGGTCTCTTTTGTGGTGCATGGTCTCTGCTCTGTGGTGCATGGTCTCTGCTCTGTGGTGCATGGTCTCTGCTCTGCAGTGCATGGTCTCTGCTCTGTGGTGCATGGTCTCTGCTCTGTGGTGCATGGTTTCTGCTCTGTGGTGCATGGTCTCTGCTCTGCAGTGCATGGTCTCTGCTCTGTGGTGCATGGTCTCTGCTCTGTGGTGCATGGTCTCTGCTCTGCGGTGCATGGTCTCTGCTCTGTGGTGCATGGTCTCTGCTTTGTAGTGCATGGTCTCTGCTCTGTGGTGCATGGTCTCTGCTTTGTAGTGCATGGTCTCTGCACTGTGGTGCATGGTCTCTGCTTTGTGGTGCATGGTCTCTGCTCTGCAGTGCATGGTCTCTGCTCTGTGGTGCATGGTCTCTGCTTTGTGTGCATGGTCTCTGCCTGTGGTGCATGGTCTCTGCTTTGTAGTGCATGGTCTCTGCTCTGTGGTGCATGGCTCTGTTTTGTAGGCAGGTCTCTGCTCTGGGGGCATGGTCTCTGCTCTGGGTGCGTGGGCATGGTCTCTGCTCTGCAGTGCATGGTCTCTGCTTGCAGGGGGCATGGTCTCGCCTGGGTGCATGGTCTTGCTCTGCAGTGCATGGTCTCTGCTCTGTGGTGCATGGTCTCTGCTCTGCAGTGCATGGTCTCTGCTCTGTGGTGCATGGTCTCTGCTCTGTGGTGCATGGTCTCTGCTCTGTTGTGCATGGTCTCTGCTTTGTAGTGCATGGTCTCTGCTCTGTAGTGCATAATCTCTGCTAAAGCTACAAGTTGTCCCATGCAAGTATGAGAAGGATTAAAGCTACAAGTTGTGGCATACAAGTATGAGAAGAGCTAAATGTGCCATACAAATAAGAGACGGGTTACAACTAGAAATTGCGCCATCCATGTGTGAGAAGGGCTACAACTACAAATTGCGCCATACAAATATGAGAAGGGCTAACGCTACAATACAAGCATACGAGTCTTTTGAGTGTTTGAGTGAATATATTGTTCCACGATAAATCGGCCCGACGCCTAATACTGGTTTATCTGTCTGTCTTTCTACCTATTTATCTGTCAGTCTTTCTGTCTGTCTCTCTATTTATCCGTCAGTCTTTCTGTCTATATATGTATCTTTCAGTCTTTGTGTCTCTCTATATCTATTAATATATGTACACTCTCTATTCGTCCTTCTGCTTGTACATCCATAAAGGAAACGAAATCCACTGCATTTATTTGCTTGCAATTATTAATTACTTTACACTGCGCTGGAAAATCTGATCTTTCCTGTCACGGTTTTGTGGCTGGATATTTCCACATTTGAACAGACAAAATATGACTACAATGACTCTTGCAGTCTGACGCAAACTTAAGTTTACCCCGCCGCCACAAATGGTCCTTCGGGTAGGTCAGGACTACAACAGTAAAATATCACCTCTATAACTTGCTCCTGTATAGAGGGGGGTGGGGGGGGGGGGGGGGGGGGGGGGGAGGGAACGAAAAACAAAACAAAAAAAAAAACGACCAGTGGGCTATAAATATTCAACGTCTTTATTCCACGCATGGTCCCAGAAAAGACCACCACCGCCAGCAAAACTCATCTCTGCACCATTAATCGACTGCGATTGAACTCACGCGGTAACTAGATCAGAACGGGTATCCATATGATGAAGTGTTGCTTAATGTCCTCAGATGTCAGTTGACATATTAGGGACAAGTTGTGACCAATGCCGAAGCACGGTGCAATAAATCTTTACGTCCACGGAAACCAGAAGGCTCGTTAGGACGGACAGTCCAGGACGTCCACCTCGACTCTCACACAGCTCCTAAACCATGGGTATCCATATCCAGGGTAAGGCGTTAGGCTGGTGGGCAGAAAGACCTCAGTTCGATTCCGCTTCGGCTCTCCTCTCTCTTCAGGTGTTGTGTCTGTGACACTGTCTTGTGACTTTGTCCTTTGCAATTAATGAAACATTAAAATCGCTCTCCTTGCTGCCCATCTTAATGCAGGAGTCATTGTGGTGGTGATGGTGTAGTGTCAGGTATAGTTTTCCATCTTAATGCAAGAGTCATTGTAGTGGTGACGGTATAGTGTTAGGCAGAGTCTCCCATCTTAATGCAGAAGTCATTGTGGTGGTGAGGGTGTAGTGACTGGTATAGTTTCCCGTGTTAATGCAAGAGTCACTGTGGTGGTGATTGTGTAGTGTCAGGAATAGTTTTCCATCTTAATGCAAGAGTCATTGTGGTGGTGACAGTATAGTGTTGGGTATAGTCTCCCATCTTAATGCAGGGGTCATTGTGGTGGTGACGGTGTAGTGTCAGGTATAGTCTCCCATGTTAATGCAGGGGACATTGTGGTGGTGACGGTGTAGTGTCAGGTATAGTCTCCCTCTCTCCCCTCCTGGGACGGGATGAGACAACTCGTCGTTAAACCAGTGTAACCAAAATATCCATGGTGGGCCTTGAGGAGTCAATGATGTGTGGCGAAAGTCTCCGATCGTTGACACGGTACATGCCTTGGCCTGCTAACTTGGCTGTGAAACGGACTGTAATTCTGAGCAGATATCAAAGACATAAGATTGTAGTGCTAATCTAACGTTAGGCATACTCTCTCTACTCTCCCCCTCTCTCCCCTCCCCTCCCCTCACATTCCACCTCTCTCCCACCTCTGCCCCGCTCTCTCCTTCTCCCTTTCTCTCCCTCTCTGTATTCCCTCTCTGTTTGTTGAGTGTTGCTTTACGTCCACAGAAACCGTAGGCTTATTAGGGACGGGAGCCCAGGACGGCCACCTCGACTTTCACACATCTCCCGAACTCTCTCTCCCTAATTCTCTCCCCTCTTTATCTACCGCGCTCTCTCTCCCCCTCTTCGGTCTCCACTTCTCCCCTGCTCTCCATCTCTGTGTCCCTTCTCTTCCTATCATCTCCCTCTCTCTCTCACCCTCTATGTCTCCCCACCCCCCCTTCTCCCGTTAATACTTCTTTCTAGTCATATTTAATATTACTTAGTTTTAATTGAGGGCGTAATTAAATTTGTAGATTAAAAAAGAATCCTGTTTCTCTCCTCTTTTAATACTTCAGAATCCGTTACGGTTTGAGTGTTTTTCGTGCTTTCTTCGTCTTTAAAAGTTGCATCAAAGATAGAGTTCGTCGCTAAATCTACTTCCCTGTGCAAAAACGTTTAGCTAGTCAGTCAGTCAGTCAGTCACCCCCATCTCTTTGCGTCTCCGTCACTTGCATTTCGGCCCAAGGCGATTAATAAGTCTAACACCAACAACAACAGCAACCAAGTTCACTAGTGTGGTTTGTGGACGTTGTCCAGTGACTGGACTGGCGATCGATGGTGTGATAGGCCCTTAACTTTGTGCCCGCAGGCAGTGTCCAGGGTCAGAGTTAGGGTTAAGCGACAAGGCAACAAAATTTAGGCTCTCCACCCGTGACACTCACAGGTTTTCGGTCTGCGACGGCGTTAAAACCTCTGTGGGACAACCGGCGTTAAACAAGTCAGTCAGCCAAGTCCAACAGCGACAGATTTTCCGCGGCGTCGGTGGTATCAATTCGGGAGGAACATCGTACAACTTTAGCTAGAGGTCGACAAATAATTTGTGATTATGTAACGCCCGCTCTCCCTTGCGGGTCGGATGAAGGGGAAGCATGCTATAGTGAATCCGGGTGTCTTATAATTCACCTTGAACCAGAAACAAAACCATGCGCGGCCGGTTTCATTGTATTGAATGACATTGTCTAACCTCCAGCCATAGCTGGCTATTGCTATGACGTTGCCCACAGCAGTTACAGAAAAATAAAGTAGGTCGAGTCGCAGTAGGTTTATGCTCCGGCCTCTCACATTTGAGGAAGAGAGACGAACTTAACATTTTGAGTTGCATAAAAGCATTTCCAGTGATACTGTCTGCAGACGTGGAGTGACGCAATGCTATCGTGTCAGTCTATGTCAACGTGTTTTTATTTTTATTTTATTCACCTGCTGCAACACCAGCATCAAGGAAAATGCGCAAACTCTTTTGTTTATTTCTCTCTTTTATTTTATTATCTCTACGTTTATGTGTCGCCGAGTGTGTCTGAAATGTAGGGTATATATGCTACTGGGGCGGGTGGGGGGGGGGGGGGGGGGGGTGGGGGGGGTCCTGTTTGGAGGATGTACGCTCCTTGGGGGCATACTTTTTTGAGGATGCACCTCTGGTGAAGTTTATGTACCTTGTGTTTACACGCATGCCAGGGGAGTTACCGTAGGCGACTCAGGTCTTTGTTGTTGTACTTGCTTTACGTATTTCGAGGGCTAATTAGCTCCCTTGTTTGTTGATTCTGCACGAGCGTTCTGGGCCTCGTTCTGTTTCAGATATATGTCTGTGTGTCAACACACACATCATGAAAATTAGCTTTAGCTCTCTCTCTCTCTCTCTCTCTCTCTCTCTCTCTCTCTCTCTCTCTCTCTCTCTCTCTCTCTCTCTCTCTCTCTGTATATACACATCATGAAAAATGGCCGGCTTTGGCGCTTTATGTATATATATATATCTGTGTGTCAACACACACATCATGGAAAACAGCTATAGCGCTCTTTCTACGTATCACGTCTGTGTGTCAACATACGCATCATGGGAAATATAGCTTTAGCGCTCAATGTATTATGTCTGTGTTTCGACTTACGTATCATGGGAAATAACTTTAGCGTTCTCTATGTATATATGTCTGTGTGTAAATATATACATCATGGAAAATAGCGTTCTCTCTCTATGTATTATGTCTGTGTCTGAACATACGCATCATGGGAAATAGCTTTAGCGTTCTGTATGTATTATGGGTGTATGTCAACACACACATCATGGAAATTAGCTTTAGCGCTCTGTGTGTGTGTATGTAGCCTATATGTCTGCGTGTCAACACACACATCATGGAGAATAGCTTTGGAGCTCTATGTATAGGTTATGTCTGTGTCAACACGCACATCATGGAAAATAGCTATGGAGCTCTATGTATAGGTTATGTCTGTGTGTCAACACACACATCATGCAAAATAGCTTTGGAGCTCTATGTATGTTATGTCTGTGTCAACACACACATCATGAAAATAGCTTTGGCGCTCTCTCTATGTATATGTCTCTGTGTCAACACACACATCATGCAAAATAGCTTTGGCGCTCTCTCTATGTATATGTCTCTGTGTCAAACACACTCATGCAAAATAGCTTTGGCGCTCTCTCTATGTATATGTCTCTGTGTCAACACACACATCATGCAAAATAGCTTTGGCGCTCTCTCTATGTATATGTCTCTGTGTCAACACACACATCATGCAAAATAGCTTTGGCGCTCTCTCTATGTATATGTCTCTGTGTCAACACACACATCATGCAAAATAGCTTTGGCGCTCTCTCTATGATATGTCTCTGTGTCAACACACACATCATGCAAAATAGCTTTGGCGCTCTCTCTATGATATGTCTCTGTGTCAACACACACATCATGCAAAATAGCTTTGGCGCTCTCTCTATGATATGTCTCTGTGTCAACACATACATCATGCAAAATAGCTTCGGCGCAACACACAGATCATGCAAAATCGCTTTAGCGCTCTCTATGTATATGTCTGTGTATCAACACTCACATCGTGGAAAATAGCTTTGGCGCTCTCTCTATGTATATGTCTGTGTGACAACACTCGCATCATGGAAAATAGCTTTGGCGCTCTCTCTATGTGTATGTCTGTGTCAACACACACCATGGAAAATAGCCTTGTGTTGTCAGCCGGTTTGGCCCAGCGGCGAGGCGTTAGGCTGGTAACGGAAGGACCTCGGTTTGATTCCTCGCTTCGTTTCTGCGTTTTCTTCACAATTTGTGGATTATGGTCTTGTGACTTTGCCCCTCGCAATTGATGACATATTAGAAATGACTCTCATCCCTGCCCATCTGAATACAGAAATCATGCTGGTGGTGACAGTGTAGCGTTAGGTACAGCCCCCCCCCCCCCCCCCCCCTTCCTCCCTGGAATCTTCGTCCCGTCAGTACCTCCCCGGAGACAACTCGGTGTTAAACAAGTCTAAAGTCCGTTCTTAATTCAGCGAAGGTTTGTTCGCTGAGCATATTTCGGACAGTTCGACGAACTACAATTCGTTTCTTAATTGAACTTTTACTTCGCCGAACATTGGTTCGGTCAGTTCGACGAACTATGCTTCGTTCTTAATTGGCTTTTAATGAGATGCACGGTTCGGCCGCAACTTGCGCCGGCAGAAGCGCAGCAGACAGCATGATCCAAAATGTAGGGTCAAGTCAAGTCAAGTCAATATACTTTAATCATCCCCCACAAGGTAATTCAACTAACTACTATATCATTCTGGATCCCAGAGACAAGGCTGGCATCCCACAAGTCAACAAATAGGGCAATTTCCTCCGACGCGAGTGAAGTATTGACACCGAAGCGTCATCCATTTGTATTTTTCTTTCTTCATCATCCACAGGAGAGCTCTGCTCTCAGCTAATCAGAGGCAATGTTCGTCGAACTGGGCGAATGTTCCCGGAACATGTTGAGCGAAGCTTTTTGGACCCTGAATATAGCTTCGTCGCAGTTCGACGAATACTCCCAACTAGGTTCGCGAAGAAAAAGTTCGCCCAATTAAGAACCAGCTAGGTTCGCCGAATACTCCCAACTAGGTTCGCGAAAAAATGTTCGCCCAATTAAGAACGAGCTTAAGGAACGAACAATACAGCACACAGAGTCCAGGCGAGATCAAGAGGAGGGAGGTGAGCTGGACTCTCACGAAGAAGCTAGCCCAGAAGAGATCATGAGCAGGGAGGTGGTGCTGGGCTAGAGAGAGAGAGTTGGACTTCTTTTGCTTCAGTTGTTTCCCAACGGCGGAGCTACGGACATTGTCTTTATGACCTTGTTCTGCATACCAGTTAGGACAGCAATTGCGTGGTTCTGTGGTCGCTGCGCAATGCCGGACGGACACTGCCTTAACATTCTGTCGTTCTGGCGGCGGTCCACGGCAGCAGTGGTCTTCCGGGTTGGCGCCTGTTTCGAGGTTTCCCTCTTCTGTCCCCCTTTTCCCACTCGTCCCCGTCCCTAACAGGCCTTCTCGCATCCGTGGACGTTAAGCAACAAAAACTCACGCGAACATTACTATGTTCGTGCTTTGTCCTTTTTCCCGCACAAAACCACCGCCATCTTCTTGTCGACGACTGAAGAGCTTAACATCTGTTGCAGGTATCTGTGAACCTCTGGATTCGCTCAGCTGCTCCGGCAACTGGTTCTCGTGCCAGGGTGGTCCTCCAGTGGGGTAACCGGCCACGAACAGATCCTTTACCACAGACACAGGACTGACGGGTACCACATGCAGCGTGAAGCGTTTTCCTGAGCAATGAGCTGCATGGACAGTGGCCGTCAAGGACTGTGCACAGTTGTCTTCATTCCCTCCTCAATGCTCAACATTCAGGTCATCACTCAACAAGGACTCTTCAACAGACAGCACCGTATGCACTCTGGTCTTCACTCAACAAGAACTCAACAGACAGCACCGTATGCACTCTGGTCTTCACTCAACAAGAACTCAACAGACAGCACCGTATGCACTTTGGTCTTCACTCAACAAGAACTCAACAGACAGCACCGTATACATTTTGGTCTTCACTCAACAAGGACTCTTCAACAGACAGCACCGTATGCACTCTGGTCTTCACTCAACAAGAACTCAACAGACAGCACCGTATGCATTTGGGTCTTCACTCAACAAGGACTCTTCAGTAGACAGCACTCTGTTCATTCTGGTCTTCATTCAACATGGACTACAGTTATATTCACACACACACACACACACACACACACACACACCCCCCCCCCCCGCCCCAGAGCAGACAGAACTCTATGCTGTCTGGTCTTTACTCAACAACGACTGCACGACTGTCCACGTTCCTCAAGAATCAACATGACGGATGCTAAACAGCTTTTGCATTTTGATGCCCAGCTTAGGACATTATGAATCGGACATTGCTTCCACACTGTAACACATGCCTTGCTCTTGCACTGATAAACATTATGGAACCGATTAAAACACATAATAAAGCAATTGCTTCTTTTCTTTTTATTCACTCGTTGAAAACGTTTTCTAATGGGAGGAGCGGACCGCATCCACCACATATCTGACGTCATTGCGGACTTATGTCTTTGCAAGTGCTTTGAGCTCTTATGAGATGTGGCGCCATGAATAATCTATTATTATTATTATGATGTAAATAAACAGACACTCAATAAAGAAATCAGACGTGAAAACAAAAGCAACGAAACAAAACCAAACCACAGAGCAGCCAGCCCACACTCGCCGCCTCGCTTTCCGGCACCTTTCCGGCAAGACAACAGCTAGGATGCTGTAAACGAAGGCTTGCAGTTTGCAGCCAACCGAACCCCGGACGCGTGCAGGCCTGCTTACCAATCATGCGCGCTTGCAGCCGTGCAGACTGCACCGTGTACTATTTATTGATCAGCGACGAGCTGGCAGCGAGACTCGGCCACACATCAGTGGAGGCTTCCGGACTACGTGAGGGCTGGCACGCACACTGTCCCGAGAGAGTCGCCATCTCATTTGCACGCGCCAGGACGTACCCTCTCACCACGGGTTAACCCCCCCCCCCCCCCCACCACGGGTCACCCCCTCCCAACCCAACGATGGGTCACACCCCCCAACGATGGGTCACCCCCATCCACGGGTCACCACCCGACCAGGGGTCACCTATACACCACACACACTACGGACCCCACCACTCACTCACGCTTACTACACCACGCACAGAGCTCAGGGCTCAGGAGCTGTTGTATGAAAGTCGAGGTGGCCGTCCTGGGCTCCTGTCCCTAAAAAGCCTACGGTTTCTGTGGACGTAAAGCAACACTCAGCCAAGCAGGTTCAATATTCGTCCCCTTTAAATCGGGGGTTTAGTGTTCTAAAAGGTACTAATGTGTAAGCTAAGTTAAGCAGTAAAATCTGCAAATAATATTCAGATACACTCACATTTTTAAACATTCGATAATTGTAATATATTTCCTTTCATGCAATTTCAGAGGACGTTTGCTGGATATATTTGATCTCGTAAAACCCGCGTAACTTCAGACTTACACCACTGGTTAGTGTAAGCTAAGTGAAAATGATTTGTCCACATACCACTTAGGCCAGTCCCATTAACGGCCATCTGAACAGTAGGCAAAGGAGGAGTGGGGGGGGGGGGGGGGGGAACGATTTACCGCCGTGCGTGTCGAGTCCTGTCTTCCCGTCATCCTGGCTGTGACAACAACATTGTGGCGGCGAGAAGTTCAGTTAAGTGTTGCTTTACGTCCACAGAAACCGAAGGTTTATTAGGGGCGGGAGCCCAGGACGTCCACCTCCACCTTCACACAGCTCCTGAGCTCTGCGGCTGCGAGAAGGAACATGTACGTCTTTTGTGCACAGTTTGTCTATCTGCAAACTTGACTAAACCCTCCATGTACCCCACCCTCACCTCCCTTCCCCGTCCCGCCCCCTTTGAGTTGTTATCGTGTTTTGCTTTCACTGAAATTCCTCAGCCGGGGCTGAAAATCGTAAACATTCGACATTATAGCCACCCGGCCGTTTGACTTGTCAAGCGCGAAATGATATGGTTACCAGCACTGTGGCAACACTGGCCAGTTCGATATTATAGCCACCCGGCGTTTGACTTGTCAAGCGCGAATTGATATGGTTACCAGCACTGTGGCAACGCTGGCCAGTTCGATATTATAGCCACCAGGCCGTTTGACTTGTCAAGCGCGAATTGATATGGTTACCAGCACTGTGGCAACGCTGGCCAGTTCGATATTATAGCCACCAGGCCGTTTGACTTGTCAAGCGCGAATTGATATGGTTACCAGCACTGTGGCAACGCTGGCCAGTTCGATAGTATAGCCACCAGGCCGTTTGACTTGTCAAGCGCGAATTGATATGGTTACCAGCACTGTGGCAACACTGGCCAGTTTCAAGTACAAGCTTGTTGACCGTAAACATAATATGGTTACCGGCACTGTGACAGTACTCGCCAGTTTCAAATACAAGTTTATGTATTATACATAATAAGGTTAAAAACACTGTGGCAATATTGGCCAGTTTAAAATACAAGTTTATGTATTAAACATAATATGGTTAAAAACACTGTGACAATATTGGCCAGTTTAAAGTACCAGTTAATGTATTAAGCATAATATGGTTACCAGCCCTGTGACAATACTGGCCAGTTTCAAATACAAGTTTATGCGCCTGAAATATAATGAGGTTTCCAGCACTGTGAAAGTACTGGCCAGTTTCAAAAACACGTTTGTGTATTAAACATTATATGGTTACCAGTACTGTGACAATACAGGCCAGTTTTAAATACACAATAAACAAAGGTAAAAGTAAACAAATGAAATAAAGCAGTAAAACGTAGCAAAAACATTACTTCTGAGATCGATTACGTGCACAGTCATTACCTATTTATTATTATTTTAGTCTTTGTCCTTGGTCTTTGTTGTTGTGTTCACTGGACGTCTTTCGAGCACTAATTAACTCCCTTTGTGTGCCAAAGAATACGTTTAACGTCCAAGAAGAATATGTTTAACGGTGACAGCTTGAAAAACAAAACAAACAAACATCTGAAACAAAATTCGCTGCCGCTCGCGTTCTGAAACAAGATCCCCAAACACACAAACGTTAATGGCGTTTTAAACCGTCATAAACAAGATCCCAAAACACACAAATGTTAATGACGTTTTAAACCGTCATAAACAAGATCCAAAGACACACAAATGTTAATGACATTTTAAACTGTCATAAACAAGATCCAAAAACACACAATTGCTAATGACGTTTTAAACCTTAATAAACAAGACCCCAAAACACACAAATGTTAATGACGTTTTAAACCGTCATAAACAAGATCCAAAAACACACAAATGTTAATGACGTTTTAAACCGTCTCCCACTCTCTCGTTCACATGTTAACTCATACACTTCGTTTGTTTGTTCGTTGTCGTTGTTTGTTTTTCGTTGCTCCGTCTTCCTTTGCGTTTGACCTTTTTGTGTAATAATCTGCTGTTTTAATTCGCCATTGCAAATGAATATGTTGTTCACTTGATTATCTCATTGGTTACACTTTTATGTCCTATATATACCTGTTGTTACGTTTATGTTTATAGTGTGCGAATAAATTTATTATATCATAGGTTACACTTTTATGTCCCATATACCTGTTTGTTATGTTTATGATGAGCGAATAAGTGATAAAAGGAAGGAGAAGACGACCACTTCATAGTTCAAGAG
>JABMCL010002217.1:790000-805000 GCA_018857735.1 Alviniconcha marisindica
GAGGCCACCGGCGAAGAAGCAACACGGGCCTATGGTGAGAACAGGCTTGGAAAGGGGGACTAGTGAAAAAACAGAGAGAGAGAGAAGAGGAGAGAGGGAGAGAGAGAGAGAGAGAGAGAGAGAGAGAGAGAGAGAGAGAGAGAGAGAGAGAGAGAGAGAGAGAGAGAGAGAGAGAGCCTTTAGCTGACTATATATTCAGTTCCGCGGCCTCTCACTTTTTCATTAAGAACCAAGTAGTAGTACTCTAGGGGAAGAGAGAGAGAGAGAGAGAGAGAGAGAGAGAGAGAGAGAGAGAGAGAGAGAGAGAGAGAGAGAGAGAGAGAGAGACACACACACACACACACACACACACACACACACACACACACACACACACACAGAACAAAACAAACAACACACAACAAAATCATTGTATAGATTGTTAAACAAAACAACAACCCCAAAACAATCCCAAAAAAACAAGAAAAATGAAAAAAAACAACAAGATTAAATGATATCAGTGACCCAAACGGTGTTTAAAACCCAAGAATGCCGACCTACTCCTTGGTGTTGAATTAATTTAAAGTGAATCCACACACACACACACACACACACACACACACACACACACACACACACACACACACACACACACACACACACACCACAAGTATTTCTGCTTAAGGGTAAATACCGATACAAATTCTGCAAATGGAAATAATTATTTTCACAATTTATCGTTTCAGGCCAGCTTGTGTGTTTGTGTCTTTTCTTGATCACCGGCCTGGTTTGTCACGATCACCGACTTGGCTTCTCACGATCACCGACCTGGTTTGACACGATCATCGACCTGGTTTGTTTTGTTTACCGACTTGGTTTGTCTTGATCACCGGCCTGGTTTGTCTTGATCACCGACCTGGTTTGTCTTGATCACCGACCTGGTTTGTCACGACCACCGACCTGGTTTGTTTCGATCACCAACCTGGTTTGTCACGATCACTGACCTGGTTTCTTTAGATCACCGACCTGGTTTGTCACGACCACCGACCTGGTTTGTCACAACCACCGGCCTGGCTTGTCACAGTGACCGACTTGGCTTCCGGACTTTGATAAAAGTACTGCACGGTACGAACGTCGATTCAACACCACTACTTGCCAGAGATAACACCGACAGGCTTGCTTCCTGGTGAGAGAAAAGTCTGACGTGAATGGACTTGTCAGTAGCCTACTTGTGTTCTGTTTGTTTTAAGGGGGTGGAGGTGGGAAGCCGGGGGCGGGGGTGGGGGGGGGGGGGGGGGGGGGAGGCCGAAAAGAAACATTGAAGGCAGTTTGATCTGAGTGGGTTGCATTTGAAGGCTGAGAGTATGTGTCTCCCTTTTGAGAGAGAGAGAGAGAGAGAGAGAGAGAGAGAGAGAGAGAGAGAGAGAGAGAGAGAGAGAGAGAGAGAGAGAGAGAGAGAGAGAGAGAAATTACTGCTTAACGTCCACGGAGGCGAGTTGGCCTGTTAAGGACGGGTAAGTGAGTGAGAAAGTAAGTAAACATGGTGCTTAACGTCCACAGAAACCATAAGGCTTATTAGGGACGGGCACAAAAGTGAGAGGTAGGTAGGTAGTGTTGCTTAATGTCCTCTGATGTCGGCTGACGTATTAGGGACAAGCTGAGACCAATGCCGAAGCATGGTTCAATAATTCTTTACGTCCACGGAAACCAGAAGGCTCGTTAGGACGGACAGCTCAGGACGGCCACCTCGACTCTCACACAGCTCCTGGACTATGCAAAAGTGAGAGTAAGTAAGTAAACATAGTGCTTAACGTCCACAGAAACCGTACGGCTTATTAGGGACGGGGAGAAGAGGGGGGGGGGGGGGAGGGAGATTGTAACCTATCGCTACACTGTCACCACCAGAATGACTTCTGCATTAAGATGGGCAGCGATGAGATGTTTTAATGTTTCAGTAGGAAGTGATGGACAAAGTCACAAGACAGTATCCACAAACCACAACCTTTTTGAAGAGAAAGGAGAGCCGAAGCGGTATCGAACCGAGGTCCTTCCGCTTACCAGCCTAACGCCATACCGCTAGGCCAAACCGGCTCACCAGCAAAAGTGAGAGTACTACTACTTGGTTCTTAATGAAAAAGTGAGAGGCCGCGGAACTGAATATAGAGTCAGCTAAAGGCCACTGACTTGTTTACCACATCCTTCCTCCAGTCATGCGAGCCGCGTGAAATAGCCGTAAGGGTACAACTTTTGAACGCAGTGCCGCTTTTAAATCAGCACTCATTGTGAGATAGGTAATTGGTTTTTAACACCCCGAGTCAACTATGATGGTTACAGCAATGTGAAGCTTATTGTGCAACACTTCCCGGTTTCCTGTGACTTCGCCGTGAAAGGCACGCCTTAACTGGCTTGACTGTCGTAGTGGGGTGTGAGCCGGCTTGGTCTAGCGGTAGGCCTAAGGCGTAAGGCTGGTTAGCAGAGGGTCCTCGGTTCGAATCCGCTTCGGCTCTCCTTTCTCTTCAAAACTTGTGGTCTGTGGACACTGTCTTGTGACTTTGTCCCTCACAATTAATGAAACATTAATATGGCTCTCATCACTGCCCATCTTAATTTAGGAGTCATTCTGGTGGTGACAGTATAGCAATAGGTATATAATCTCCATCTCACTCTTCCCACACCTTGTGAGCCGGTTTGGACTAGCGGTATGGCGTTAGGCTGGTAAGCGGAAGGACTTCGGTTCGATACCGCTTCGGCTCTCCTTTCTCTTCAAAAAAAGGTTGTCCATCACTTCCTGCTGAAACATTAAAATGGCTCTCATCGCTGCCCATCTTAATGCAGAAGTCATTCTGGTGGTGACAGTGTAGCGATAGGTATATAATCTCCCTCTCCCCCCACCTCCATACCCCCTTCCCCCCGTCCCTAATAAGCCGTACGGTTTCTGTGGACGTTAAGCAGCATGTTTACTTACTTACTTCCCACACCTCCATACCCCTCCCCTTTCTCTCCGTCCCTAATAAGCCTCCTGGTTTTTGTGGACGTGAGCCGGTTTGGCCTAGCGGTAAGGCGTTAGGCTGGTAAGCGGAAGGACCTCGGTTCGATACCGCTTCGGCTCTCCTTTCTGTTCATAAAGGCTGTGGTTTGTGGGCACTGTCTTGTGACTTTGTCCATCACTTCCTCCTGAAACATTAAAATGGCTCTCATCGCTGCCTATCTTAACGCAGGAATCATTCTGGTGGTGACAGTGTAGCGATAGGTATATAATCTCCCTCTCCCCCGCCCCCCCTCCATACCCCCCCCCCCTTCTCCCCGTCCCTAATAAGCCTTGTGGTTTCTGCGGACGTTAAACACCATGTTTACTTTACTTCCTTCGTAATGGGACACCTGGGACATAACTGTCGAGCGCATGTGGAGCCCAGCCAGCAGCATTGTCTTCTACACAAGAATAACCAGTGACTCGCTAAATGTAAAAACAACAACTTATCTCTGCGGCAATAAAGCAGTCATGCAAACAAGAAGAAGAAGAACAACAACAACAAGAACAACAAAACACGCAGTCACTGATTCTTAACGACCTTTTTGTGTGTCAGTTTTTTTCAGTGTCATTGTTTTTTCTTCGTTAAGTTGTTGCAAACTTGTGGCAGTCACCTTTGATTCAGACTCTTCATCGTGAAAACAGGACCTCTAATAATGAAAATTGTCATTGTTAGAGGTCCTTTTTTTTCTTTTTCTTTTTTAAATACATTTAGCGAGTCACTGGTTCTTTCGGCCTCCCCGCTCTCTCTCTCTCTCTCTCTCTCTCTCGACTTTCACACAGCTCCTGAGTTCTGGCCGGGTTTCTCGTTTTCCCGAAGCTCAGTGAAATCAGTATTGAGATCTGCTGTTCTCAGGAGCTGTGTGAGAGTCGAGGTGGCCGTCCCGGGCTCCGGTCCCTAATAAGCCTACGGTTTCTCAGTCAGTGTGGACGTAAAGCAACACTTCAGCCAAATCACAGCAGGCCCACGACAGCAACAGCCTGCCTGCTGCGGTACCACTACTACTGCCTGTCGCAAAGCCGCTACGGCGGCGCGCAGGCCTTGCAGAGTAGCACTGAAAATTCAGCACGTCTAGCTACTAAGCCCTTCGTTTAAAGATTTAAATAAATTATTCTAAGGGAAAACTGGCTGTGACGTGACGATAAAGCGACTAGCCGGGGATGTGTGTGTGTGTGTGTGTGTGTGTGGAGAGATCTCCGACGCTACGTGACAACCGTCACGTTTAAACAGGAAATCCAGCGGGAGTCAACGCCGACTCTACACCGGCTCTTACACCTGCGCACCCAAACAACGCGCCGCACGTTTACTGCCAGTCCAGCGCGGGATACCCAACCGGCAACACGCTCACCGCTTCGCTGACCAGCCACACCTGTTGACCAAGGCTGTTCTCTGTCCCACTGACCACAGGTATGTACCGCATTTTCTCCCTCTCGGCCATGGCACCCTGCGCTACACAGCCTACAACGAACGTAGGCAGCCGTGTATAAAGTGTCGTCTGCTCCTCACAGGAAATGGAAACTTTTCCTGCTTTCACTGACGTCGTCTGCATGCGGTGTTCACCGCGGCGCCTGCTTAAGCGGCGTTAATAAATCGTCATGGATACAGACAGCGGAGAAAAATCGATGCTTCCTTGGATACGAACATGTGAGCCTTTCTGACTAGCCGTGGGACGAACACACGCTGGTATCCCACTGGGTTCGGGTACAGCCCCTGTGTCTGTCAGTGACACTGCATCTGAATACGTTGCTGAGTTTGACTGATTTCACCCGCGTATGACACTGACTGCATGAATAGGTTTCTGAGTTTGAATTCATCCGCGTATTATGACACTGACTGCACGAATAGGTTGCTGAGTTTGAATTCACCCGCGTAATATATCATATACATTTACAGGCTGGTTGATTTAGAACGATATCTCATGCAGCGGATATATAAATATATAAAAGGTAATACTGGACGCAGTTACTCTGAAACAGGATTGACTGCTAGAGTTCTACAAGATCCAAACCGGACACAAACGGTTTGACCTTTTCAACCGTTTGTGTGTTTGGCCAAGTTACACAGTCGTATGAAGCTGCCTCTCTGGATAAATTCTGTTCCGAACTGAGACTACTACACGCCTTTTCCGGGTAGCGCCCACTGGGTATGTTCTGAAGAGCGCTAACACCTTTTTCAGAAGTAGTCACTGTACATGTTCTGAAAAGTACTAACCTACACCGGGCCCTCTCCGGGTAGCGCTCACTGGGTATGTTTAGAAGAGTACTACACCCTTTCCGGGTAAAGCTCACAGTACACTGAATATGTTTTGAAGAGTACTACACCCTCTCCCCGGGTATGTTCTGACGAGTACCGTGGGGTTACACCATCTCCGGGTAGCGTTCATTGGGTATGGTCTGATGAGTACTACACCCTCTCCGACTTGTGTGGCCGGATAATTGTGTTCTGACGAGTACTACACTCTCTCCGGTAGCGCCCACATGTATGCTAACCTACTTCCGCACCTCCCATCAGGTTTTTTGTAAAGGCCTCAGGGCTTTCCTTCATGGACTTGCGTTGTAGAATGATCGCTATTATCATTGTTTCTCAGCCGATCCTGAGGTGACCCTTTGCGGTTGATGGGACGTTAAAATTCAAGAACTATTCAGCCGTTCAGTGTAACATCTGTTATAATGACGATGTCTCACAGGAGATATTCTGAAAGAGTACTACACCCTTTGGCATTGCCCGGTCATTCAGTGTAAGATCATTAATAACAACGACAATTTCTGGGTTGACAGCCCAGGTTACCAAATACAATAATTTTATATATTATATAAAATATTTATAATACCTTTATCACTGTCTTTCAGTGCAAGATTATTATGATGGTATCTCAGTGGTTATGCTATAAAAGAGCGTTACACTCTTTGATATTATATTGCCCTTTCGTTCAGTGTAAGCTCATAACATGACGATTACTTGTGTCATGTTTCAGTCGATAGAATACTTTGTACGAATTGCCATGTTACTATCGACTTTGTCGTCCGTACGGGACCTTTATGATGCTGTCTTGGTGGAGACATTATCATGACGAACGACTGCCATAAAAAGAGCCATGACTGACTGTACAATAGGTCAGAAGGAGCCGGTGTGGTCTAGCGATAGCGTTACGCCCGTTCTTAACTGGGCGAATGTTTGTTCGCCGAACATACTTCGGACAGTTCGACGAACTATGATTCGTTTTATAATTGAACTTTTAGTTCGCCGAATATGGTTCGGACAGTCCAAACTTTACTTCGTTCTCAACTGGCTCGTAATGAGATGCAAGCTTCGGCCCGAACTTGCGGCACTGAGACGCGCAGCAGACAGCATGATCGAAAATGGCTAAAGTCAAGTCATGTCAAGTCAATATACTTTCATCATCCCTCACAGGGTAATTCAACTAACTACTATCTCATTCTGGGTCTCCGAGACAAGGCTGCGCCTCCCACAAGTCAACAAATAAACAAATTCCCCCGAAGCGAGTGAAAAACCTAGCGACATCGTCATCCATTTTTATTTTTATTTTTTCTTCATCCACAGGAGAGCTCTGCTCTCAGCCAATCAGAGGCAATGATCGTCGAATAGGGCGAATGTTCCAGAACATGTTGAGCGAAGCTTTTTGGACCCCGAATATAGCTTCGACGAATACTTCCAACTAGGTTCGCGAGGAAAAGTTGGCCCAATTAAGAACCAACTAGCTTCGCCGAATACTTCCAACTAGGTTCGCGAAGAAACATTCGCCCAATTAAGAACGGTCTTAAGGTTGGTAAGCAGAGGACGTACGTCAGTTCGATTCCGCTTCTGTTCTCCTTTCTCTTCAAAAGTTGTGAGTCATAGGCATGGTCTGATTGTCACCTTTTCATTCCCGCTCTCATCGGTGCCAATCTGAATGCAATCGCCTAGATATAACCATGATGGAAAACGCATCTTTTTAAAGAACGCTTCTGTCTTGGTTTGTAAAACACCTTTTCTGCACAGTTTGACTATTAAGTGGATGTGTATATATGTAGAGAAGGTGGTGTTAATATGATTACCTTCCTCTTCTCACAGTATTTTCGTCCCAACTAATGTCAGTATCCAGTTTCTGCTACAGTCATTGTGTGTGTGTGTGTGTGTGTGTGTGTGTGTGTGTGTGTGTGTGTGCACGCGCGCGCAAGTATGCCGGCATTGTTTGATACAGATCAGTGCCGCCGTACACACATTTGAATTGATTGTGGTTTTTGAGGGGGGGGGGGGGGAGTTGTTTGTTTTTCCGTATGATGCTTTGTGTGGGTTGTTTTAATGGGACTGTGCTCAACGTGTTTGTAGAATATTATATTTGGGTTAATATGTAGCTTGTGAGCGCTCAATGCGTTGATGAGCGCATGGTAAATGTAAATTATTATTATTACTGATGTCCTGTACTGTGTAAATATGTACGTACTTTTTTGTGTAAAGCGGTTTGAGCTAAGTCATGTTATGGACACTGCGCTATAGAAGTATTATTATTATTATTATCGTGTGTGTGTGTGCGAGAACGTTTGTTTTGACTATGCCTTATTCTGTGCTTGTGAGTCGGCTTTGTGCGATGCCTCCAATTACGAGAAATAGCAGAGTAAAGAATGCAGTGTTGTTGTTATCATTAATCCGAATGTTAAAAAACTCTTCCTTGCAGCTGAGTGATAGCCGATCTCTCTCCCCTCTCTCTCTCTCTCTCAGTAGGTATGCGTCTCTCTCCCTCTCTCTCTCTCTCAGTGGGTGTGTGTGTGTGTGTGTGTGTGTGTGTGTGTGTGTGTGTGTGTGTGTGTGAGTGAGTGTGAGTGTTAAAAGGAGCTTTATTTTCGTGGACACGTCCTTAGAAACATCATTCTGTTACTACAGTACAAGCGAATGGTAAAAAGTAGGTGTTCTGTGGGAGATCATTTACAATGGTTGTCCTTTCCACAGCGCTTGTTTTCATCGATTGAACACAGGCCCTGCTGAAACCTTGGTGATTTATTGAACATTAAGGTGGAACAGAAACGATGAAGCATCGCCACAGGAATGGAATAAAAACAGACAGGACAGTAGTTTGCCACTCGATTTCTGGCCCTGTTCGTTAAAAATCGATGTTTGAAAGTCTTGAGTCTTCACTGCGATTCACATTTTAGAGCCGGGTATTTGTCGCTCTCAGTGCGGTTTAATTGATTAGTGTGATGCTTAACATCCGCAGAAGCCATATACGGCTTATTAGGGACGATGGGGTGGGGGGGGGGGGGGGGGATACCTATGAATAGCTCGTCCCTGTGCTCCGACCCATAAAAACCGAAGAGACCGTCAGCCACCGCCCCTTGAAAGTCGAGGTGGCCGTCGTGGGCTCCCCGTAGTCTGTACGGTCTCTGTGGTCGTAAAGCACCATGTTTACATACTTACTTACTTGGCTCACCGTAGTCCGTACGGTCTCTGTGGTCGTAAAGCACCATGTTTACTTACTTGGCTCCCCGTAGTCCGTATGGTCTCTGTGGTCGTAAAGCACCATGTTTACTTACTTACTGGGCTCCCCCGTAGTCCGTACGGTCTCTGTGGTCGTAAAGCACCATGTTTATATACTTACTTACTTACTGGGCTCCCCGTAGTCCGTACGGTCTCTGTTGACGTAAAGCACCATGTTTACTTACTTACTGGGCTCCCCGTAGTCCGTACGGTCTCTGTTGACGTAAAGCACCATGTTTACTTACTTACTGGGCTCCCCGTAGTCCGTACGGTCTCTGTTGACGTAAAGCACCATGTTTTACTTACTTACTGGGCTCCGTAGTCCGTACGGTCTCTGTGACGTAAAGCACCATGTTTACTTACTTACTTACTGCTGTAGTCCGTACGGTCTCTGTGGTCGTAAAGCATCATGTTTACTTACTGGGCTCCCGTAGTCCGTACGGTCTCTGTGGTCGTAAAGCACATGTTTACTACTTACTTACTGGGCTGTAGTCCGTACGGTCTCTGTGGTCGTAAAGCACCATGTTTACTTACTTACTTACTGGGCTGTAGTCCGTACGGTCTCTGTGGTCGTAAAGCACCATGTTTACTTACTTACTATACTGGGCTGTAGTCCGTACGGTCTCTGTGGTCGTAAAGCACCATGTTTACTTACTGGGCTTCTCTAGTCCGTACGGTCTCTGTGGTGTAAAGCACCATGTTTACTTACTTACTTACTTACTGGGCTGTAGTCCGTACGGTCTCTGTGGTCGTAAAGCACCATGTTTACTTACTGGGCTATAGTCCGTACGGTCTCTGTGGTCGTAAAGCACCATGTTTACTTACTTACTTACTGGGCTCCCCGTAGTCCGTACGGTCTCTGTGTCGTAAAGCATCATGTTTACTTACTTACTGGGCTCGTAGTCCGTACGGTCTCTGTGGTCGTAAAGCACCATGTTTACTTACTTACTTACTGGGCTCCGTAGTCCGTACGGTCCTGTGGTCGTAAAGCACATGTTTACTTACTTACTTACTGGGCTGAAGTCCGCACGGTCTCTGTGGTCGTAAAGCACCATGTTTACTTACTTACTTACTGGGCTTCCCGTAGTCCGTACGGTCTCTGTGGTCTTAAAGCACCATGTTTACTTACTGGGCTCCCCGTAGTCCGTACGGTCTCTGTCAGTGGTCGTAAAGCATCATGTTTACTTACTTACTGGGCTCCCCGTAGTCCGTACGGTCTCTGTGGTCGTAAAGCATCATGTTTAATTACTTACTGGGCTCCCCCGTAGTCCGTACGGTCTCTGTGGTCGTAAAGCACCATGTTTATATACTTACTGGGTCCCGTAGTCGTACGGTCCTGTGGTGTAAAGCGTTACTTACTGCTCCGTAGTCCGTACGGTCTCTTGTGGTCGTAAAGCACCATGTTTACTTACTTACTGGGCTCCCCGTAGTCCGTACGGTCTCTGTGGTCGTAAAGCACCATGTTTACTTACTTACTGGGCTCCCCGTAGTCCGTACGGTCTCTGTGGTCTTAAAGGCACCATGTTTACTTACTTACTTACTTACTGGCTCCCCGTAGTCCGTACGGTCTCTGTGGTCGTAAAGCACCATGTTTACTTACTTACTGGGCTCCCCGTAGTCCGTACGGTCTCTGTGGTCGTAAAGCACCATGTTTACTTACTTACTGGGCTCCCCGTAGTCCGTACGGTCTCTGTGGTCGTAAAGCACCATGTTTACTTACTTACTGGGCTCCCCGTAGTCCGTACGGTCTCTGTGGTCGTAAAGCACCATGTTATACTTACTGGGCTCCCCGTAGTCCGTACGGTCTCTGTGGTCGTAAAGCACCATGTTTACTTACTTACTGGGCTCCCCGTAGTCCGTACGGTCTCTGTGGTCGTAAAGCACCATGTTTACTTACTTACTGGGCTCCCCGTAGTCCGTACGGTCTCTGTGGTCGTAAAGCACCATGTTTACTTACTTACTGGGCTCCCCGTAGTCCGTACGGTCTCTGTGGACGCAAAGCGACATTGGACTGAACTGCACCGGCCCCTGGGCTGTGAGTGCGATTAAGGGCGAGCTGTCGCATAAATAGTGACCTGGATTAACGGAACCGGTCGTGATCGTGACCCGGACTCAGCCCTGTACTGTGGCTTCAAGTCTGGCGGGGATAGCGGACTGAGTGTCTAGTCCCTCGGATGAGGGCGAAAAGCAGGTCGATCCGTGTGCTTCTGGCCGCGCACGTAAATTATCCCCTGTCAGCTGGAAATAGAAGAACAGTAGGAGCATTTCCCCGGCTGCTTTGGCAAAGTTGATAGATAATCCCATTGACGCACGATAGATCAGTTCTAAAACACCACAATGCAGCATTCTGATAGGACTGGGTAGCGCTGCTTTTGCGACTGCCGCAACCTTTCCCTGTCAACACTAAAACAACACAGTATGGCAGGACTCACTGGGTATCGCTGCTCTGCCCTTGTGACTGCTGTAGCTTTAGCAGGTCAGCACTACAAACTGGGTAGCGCTGTTCTGACCTTGTGACTGCTGTAGCTTTAGCAGGTCAACACTACGAACTGGGTAGCGCTGCTCTCACCTTGCGGCTGCAGTCGCATTTCCAGGTAAACACTAAGACGTCACATGTAGTCAGGAAGGAGTAGGACTGGGTAGTGCTGCTCTTGTGGCTGCTGTAGCCATACCAGGTAAACACCAAAATACCACATAATCTAGTCTGTTGTGGGTAGCGCTGCACTTGCGACTGCTATAGTCTTTACAGGTAACACTAAAACGTCACAGGTGGCGGGGCTGGTAGTACTGTTCCATCGGATGCTGCAGCCTTGCCAGCTGAACCACTAAACCACCATATACTCTGGTTTGGACTGCTCTGCGGTTGCTTGCTGTCGCCTTTTTATGTATACACTAAAACACCACTTACTTTGGTTTTCGGCAGCGCTGCTCTTACGGCGGCTGTAACCATACCCAGCTAAGGAGGCCAGAACTGCCCGCAAAGGATCAATGAGGTGTTGGGTAGAAGAAAGATTACGACGGGGCACCGCCTGACTTTCCACTATGGTTAACTGAGTAACAGAATATATATTGTGACACAGCACAGCGCGACCTTCTACAGTGACTCAACGTCCACCGCGAGGATCACAGCAGCTGATTTCTGTTATTTTAATTGTGCTGTTTCACAGCAGCCGACTTCTGTTAGTTTAAATGTACTGTTTCACAACACCTGACTTCTGTTATTTTATATGTGCTGTTTCACAACACCTGACTTCTGTTAAATGTGCTGTTTCACAGCAGCTGACTTCTGTTAGTTTAAATGTGCTGTTTCACAGCTGCTGACTTCAGTTATTTTAAATGTGCTGTTTCACAACAGCTGACTTCTGTTAGTTTAAATGAGCTGTGGCAGCAAGGCGGCACTCATTTTGGTTTCTGTCCCTCGTCCAAGCACAGTGGACAAGCGTCAGAAGTTGCTGCATGTGATGAAGTGAAAACACAGAAATATGATCGGTCTGTTGCGTTGTGCAAAATAAGTAAGGCGACTCGATATATAATAAACACACACACACACACACACACACACACACACACACACACACACACACACACACATACACACGCGCGCGCGCATGCGCAAATCAGCAGCAAAAACACACAAGCAACACCCCCCCCCCCCCCCGCCCCACAGAAAAACAACAAACAAACAACAACCCCACAGGGCCACAAACACACCACTGAAACAAAGTTGACTGCCAACGTTTTGCATTGTCTGATTTTAATTATTAAAGTACGCGTGCATCCTAAGGTATATATTATAGCGATTCGTTACTAAATCTATTAAAAACCGAAGAACCTAAAAAGAAACAACCAACCAACAACAATAACAAAAACGACCAAACCAAGCCAAACCCAATCAATCAGTCAGTCAGTCTTTTATTGTATGTCTGTTCACAGCAAGGTAATATTAGACAAAAGTAAAATCAGGAACAAAATGACGAATGAAACAAACCTGATTGCCAGACTTTTAATAATGTTCTTTTGAACCTTTTGTGTGTTTTGATCTGGATTCGTTACAATTTTCCAGCTGGTTGTTTCGCCTGGAAATTAAGGCAGCGGTCTTTCTGTGTGACCAACGTTACGACTAGCTTCATGAAGCCGGGCCCTGTCCGAATGTTGACAGTTTTGCCCTTGGACCTATGTACGTGTAGGTCCATGGTTTTGCCAGCGAGTGCTACGGTTTGCGTGGCGGCGTGCAGCAGGTATGAGCACAACGGTCACACGTTGGCCGTATTGGTGGGCATGCGCACCGACTCATGTGATAGCTTGCATCGGGGCCAAGTCGTGTTGACGTTGTGTATCGTAATCCGATTAGCCGTGCCTGCCCTCTAAGCAGCTTCATATACAATTCCGGACGTAATGCTCTGATACATGGCAAGGCTGGTTAGTTGATAGTTGCCATTGCAGTCGATCGCGAATGCCTTGTCATGCAAAACGCATTCGTAACACCAACAGTCTGAATCTCTGTTCGTGACCTGTTGTTGAGGATACAGTCAGTTTGAATGGAATTGGGAAAAGATGATGCTGAGTGAACTGTGAATGGCAATAATCGGGCTGAATTTGTGTCAGCCGGGTGAAGCAATGAAGCATGCAAAACGTTACTCTGACCTACTGAAGGATTAACAGGAACAACGTCATGTAACGCTGCGTCCTCAGCACTGGGCACTCGGGTCACACTTGCTGCATGCCCGCTGTCAGTGCCCCGCCTCCGCTGGAACACGATGAAGCAACGGCTATGGCGCCGGCTGAATTAAAGCACATTAGATAACGATGCTGTGGTAAATACCTTACAGGAAATTAGAGTCGCCTTACCTGGCTAAGGCGCAGCAGCCGCAAGAGCAGCGCTACCCATTCCTATTAGTGTGTGCAGTATTTTCGTGTGTCCAGACAATGGTATGATTGCTTGTGTTTGGGATTTATATGTGCGCAACGATGTTGATGCATGCGATTGCGCACGGGAGCTATACGGACATCGTAAGAGAGTCAGCGCTAGAAGTTGGCCCTGGGAGAAAAATCCTTGCCACACCGGAGGACTCGAACCTGCCTCAATATTGTGCCTGGCTTTTCAGGCGGTTACTTCCAGCTGAGCTATCTCCGCCCCTGACGCACTGTATGCTTCGTTAGTTGGTGCTTTGAGCCCAGTCGTTGAAGTGTTGCTTTACGTCCACAGAAACTGTAGGTTTATTAGGGACGGGGAGCCCAGTCCACCACATAGGGCTATTTATTTATCAGGGTTAACTCTGTACACCTTCAAGAGATCAGCAAGTGGAATTTATCGTATTATACAGCCTGAAGGAAGGTAGAAAGTTGGGTGTTTTTTTTTAACGCCTAGTCAGCCAGGTTGGTTACATCAGGACCAATACAGCCGGAAGCTGTGGTAGGAGATTGTGATGTTCTGAGCGAAAATGCACAAGTTTCTTCAACCGTTTTCATTGATATTGCGGTTCCTGTGTATCACGGCAGTTGGCTCGTTGCTTTGACGAAGGCCTTTATGCGGAACATTTGCGTAAAATATACTAGTTTATTTTGTCTCATTAAAAAACTGTTTCTGTTGCGTGTATTTTCTATCATATATTTTGTTTTTGGATCTTTTTCTGAATTCGCAATCATCACTGTTTTGTTTTTGTAAATAATAGTTTTGAATTCAGTTCGGACTTCTCGCCGACTAGCCGGTCAAGTGTGACGATACCGTCGAAACGCCAGCGTCACCCATCCGTGCACAAAGCGTCCGGTGTGGAAAGTGTCTGGGGGTACACAGTACAGTGCAGTAGTACGACCGCGGAAGGTCAGAAGTGTCAATCCAGTTGACAGTGTCGACGTGACAGGACCGTGTCGACGTGACCAGACCGTGTCTGAGCAGTGGGACGCAATCGACACTCCGTGTAAAACGGCTTGTCGCCTGACCTTCACTTGGCGGGTCAGGCCTACATCTGTGACAGGTGACAGGCAATGGATGACTTTTCTTATATATATTTTTTTTAAAGAATATTTTGTGACATGAACACAACAATAAAGACCTGAATCACCTAGCCATTCTCACCTGACAAGGTACACAAACGCCACCAAAGGTACATCCTCAAAAACTTGGGTGGAGTTTATGTACTTCATGTTTTCTCGTATGCCACGTGAAAGAGGTAGGCGATGCAGGTCTTTGTTGTGTGCATGTGAGGTCTTTCGAGTGCTGATTAACTCCCTTTGTCTGTTGATACTATCCAGAGACATTACGCTAGTATCTCTGTGCTATCCAAGCGCTCTAGGCATCATTCTGTTTCGTGAACTCGCTTTGTTGAAGTGTTGCTTTACGTCCACGGAAACCGTAGGCGTATTAGGGACGGGAGCCCAGGACGGCAACCTCGACTTTCACACAGCTCCTGAGCTCTGATTGTGAACTCGCTGCTGCTGCTGCTGTTGCTGTTGTGTTGCTTAATGTCCTCGGATGTCGTTTGACATATTAGGGACAAGCTGAGACCAGTGCGTGAGCATG
>JABMCL010002217.1:810000-840000 GCA_018857735.1 Alviniconcha marisindica
GGAGGGTGCCTTGGTATAAGATTAACTGCGTCATCGTATGTTTGGCAGCTCCGTGGTGTAATGGTTTCTGCGTCTCGCCCTGATATAACCGTAATGGTTGACGGCGTAAAACACCAACCTACTTACTTACTCTCAGTGCGTGCGTACGTGCATGCGTGCCTCTGTGTGTGTGTGTGTGTGTGTGTGTGTGTGTGTGTGTGTGTGTGTGTGTGTGTGTGTGTGTGTGTGTGTACATGTTTTTGTGTCAACACCAACGTCATCGAAAATAGCTTCAGCAGTTACATTTCTGTGGAAGATCGTCCCGAAGCGGGAGGTTGGCTCGTTTATGATAATGCAATTGATGACTGGATCAATGTAAAACGTAGAAATGGGCAGAGAAACTGTACAGTGTAATGATTTTTACTAGTAGCCATAGCAATGCTTCCTGCCTCATTGAACTTGTCTGTGGACGCGTTATGACCTCTTCGACTGAACAGTAAATGGGTACTGTGTTAATTTGGCTATGCTATAGCGCTATACTGCTATTCGTTAGCCTGTCGCAGCTATTCGCACTGGACTGTTTGCAGAGCATAACGACAAGAAGTAGCTATTCACACCGGCCCGTCTGCAAGGCATAACGACAAGAAGTAGCTATTCACACCGGCCTGTCTGCAAAACATAACGACAAAGCAATAGGGTCGACATAAATGTACAGAATCAGGAGCATAATGCAATTTTACTGATTATAAATACACTACAGCACCTCATTCAACGTCTTTCATTTCACTTCCAGCACACGCACTCTTACACGCATACTTACACGCTAATGCACTCGCAAGGACACACACACACACACACACACACACACACACACACACACACACACACACACACACACACACACACACACACACACACACACAGTAATACACACAACCACCCACACACGCACACAGGTAAGCCATACAGCGATCTGCTCAGTGTTCACATGAGGAAAGATGGGTCTTGAGGGCAGATTTAAATGATGCTATGGAAGAAGATTGTTAGAGAGATTAACGGTGCTTGATAGAGTAAGGCGAGTCTGCCAGAACACTTCAGGTGAGCAGATGGAAGACAGAGGAGTCGAGTATCGGTAGACGAGCGGAGTTGCCGAGACGGAACACACAGCTGGAGGAGATCAGAGAGATAGGAGGCGGCTTGGTTGCTGAATGATTTAACGGTAAGAATAATAACTCTGTATTGGACACGGGATTCGACAGAAAGCGAGTGTAGAGCACGGAGGATCTGAGACATGTGGTCAGACCTGGCAGAACGACAGATGGCGCGGGTAGCATTGTTTTGAATTTTACAGATCAGATTTGTGGGGCACCCAGCGAGAAGAGAATTACAGTAATCAATACGAGACAGAATGAAAGCACAGATAGGACCTTTGACAGCATTGTGAGTGAGATAATGACGGATAGAATTGATTCCGCGGAGCTCGAGATAGCAAGCCTGACACGTACGGGCAACGTGTTGCTGGAGGGAGAGAGTTTGATCAAGAGTGACACCAAAGTTCCGGACAGAGGTAGGCAAAGCTTGTATGTCACAACCATTCAGAAGGATAGAAGAAGGCAAAGTCTGGTTGATTGATAGATTGATTGGCTGCTTAAACGCCGAGTTTGTATCTCGGATGTGCGCGCGCGGATCGGAATATGGAGATTGCCTTTTGGGTTTTGACGCCTTGTCAACCGCCTACGTCACATCAGCAAAGAAGACGAGGAAGAGTCTGATATCGGGGCGATAAGAAGGAGATAAGCAAATGAAAAGAAAGAAAGACAGTAAAGAAGCAGAAGTAGAATAAGCAGCAGCAAAGAGAAAGGCGAAGAAGAATCTTGTTACTTCCCGAAAGGACCAGGCAAGTTTCAAGTTGACCTCACCTGTCAAAATCTGTTCGTACAAGTGACACACAACACCACCTAATGGCACAGAAATGGCCGACGTGTCAAAACATGTTTAAAGCTCCATGCACCATGGCGCCTTATTCCAAAATGCGCGACCCATATCTGTTGGGAACTGGGCAAAGTACTCAGGGGCAAAAACCAAACGGTTGCCAGCATATGTATTTCAGTTAATCGGAAAGTCACACCGCCTCATCCTGATCCTCGCCTTGCTATAACCCTTCTGATTGACTGGGCGTAGAACACCAAGTTACTTACTTACTTACTCACTCTTCCCGATCAAAATGTCACCTTACAGTCGTGTAGACTGTCGCGTGGTGTTCACGGCAAATCCAGAATTAATGCGTGCTTGGCCTGTCGCGCAGTACCTTTCAGTCTGAGTCCGCACTACCGTAAGTAAGTAAACATGATGCTTAACGTCCACAGAAACCATAAGGCTTATTAGGGACTGGGAGAATGTGGGGGGGGGGGGGGAGGGTGGAGGAGGGGGGAGGGGGGGGAGAGGGAGATTATATACCTATCGCTACACTGTCACCACCAGAAAGACTTCTGCGTCAAGGTGGGCAGCGATGAGAGCCATTTTAATGTTTCATAATTGTGAGGGACAAAGTCACAAGACAGTGTCCACAGACCACAACTTTTGAAGAGAAAGGAGAGCCGAAGCAGATTGGTACCGAGGTCCTGCTTACCAGCCTAACGCCTTACCACTAGGCCAAACCGGCTCACAGGGCGCACTAGCGTTGGTTGTGAAGGTCTGAAGTAGCCCCCCACCCTGCCTCGGCCAGGAGTCGTCCCCGCGGTGGTTGCGTGGGTTGAGTGGCTTGCAGGGTAACGTTCAGAGCAAGGCAGAACTGTCTCCTGTAGCCCGCTGTGGCGTCATGGAGCCTGAGTGATTGACGTTGGGGCACGGCGTTGGGAACATGGCGTTAGGGCACGTCGTTAGGGCACGGTGTTGGGGCACGGCGTTGGGGCACGGCGTTGGGGCACAGCATTGGGGCACGGCGTTGGGGCACAGCATTGGGGCACGGTGTTGGGGCACGGCGTTGGGGCACAGCATTGGGGCACGGTGTTGGAGCACGGCGTTGGGGCACGGTGTTGGAGCACGGCGTTGGAGCAGGGCGGTGGGGCACGGCGTTGGGAACATGGCGTTAGGGCACGGCGTTAGGGCACGGCGTTGGGGCACGGTGTTGGGGCAGGGCGGTGGGGCACGGCGTTGGGAACATGGCGTTAGGGCACAGCGTTGGGGCACGGTGTTGGGGCACGGTATTCGGACACGGCGTTGGGGCACAGCATTGGGGCACGGCGTTGGGGCACGGCGTTGGGGCACGGCGTTGGGGCACAGCATTGGGGCACAGCATTGGGGCACGGCATTGGGGCACGGCATTGGGGCACGGCGTTGGGGCACGGCGCTGGGGCACGGTATTTGGGCACGGTATTTGGGCACGGCGTTGGGGCATAGCACTGGGCACGGCATTGGGGCACGGTGTTGGGGCACGGCGTTGGGGCACGGCGCGATGAGTTTGTGCCTTACATACAAGATTTTTACCTGTTCACAACTCTTCCACGTGCCATGTGTTAGCACTCGAATGCATTCCGGCGGCGGACACGGTTCGTTTCGTACGTTATTGAATGGAGTCGTTTGCCAGAGACAAGTTAGGTACCGACACTAATAATAATCATTGGAGAGAGAGAGAGAGAGAGAGAGAGAGAGAGAGAGAGAGAGAGAGAGAGAGAGAGAGGATAAGGTAATACTTTATTACACAAGGATAAAGATTTCAGCACAAGTCGGCTTTTTTTAATTATTTTTTTTACAAATCTGTCCCTGATGACTGCAACACTCAATACATCAAACAGGAATACAACTAATTATGGCAAGATGATATACGACTTAAAAACAAAACAAAAATTATTGCTAAACTTCACAACATCCAAACAGAGCAATAATAAAGCAAAGTAAGACAAATTCTAAACAGAGAGAGAGAGAGAGAGAGAGAGAGAGAGAGAGAGAGAGAGAGAGAGAGAGAGAGAGAATATGAATCATCTCTAGCGAACTTTGCGGGACCAAAACAGAAGACGAAACACACTGTCATGCTTTCCGGTTTAATGCTTAAATTTTCACTGACGATGACACCGGTCTGAATGGGCCTGAGTAGCCATACTACCCTGTTTGTGTTTGACTCATATCTCGGAAGAGGTGTTATGCATACATAACAGAGGAGTGGGAAAAGGATTAACTTGTGGAACCAGTTTTACCTCAGCAACACTTCCTTGTGCGTGTGGTGTCCGTTGATACAGCGCAGGATAGCGGAGCAACACAGTGTCCTGTATACAGTACAGGTTAAGGGGGGTTAGTGTCCTTGTATATATATATATATATATATATATATATATATATATATATATATATATATATATATATATATATATAGTAGAGGTTAAAAGGAACAACGTTCTTGTATTCAGCACAGTTTAATAAGAATAATAAAAATGGGTGCTTAGAGCGCCTAACCCGCACAGGCCCTAAGCGCTTACACATTCTTTAAATGTACATGATTTTGAAGATTCATGCAAAACACACACACACACACACACTCAACACACACACACACACACACACACACACACACACACACACACACACACACACACACACACGTATCAAGGGATAAAGTTAAAGGGAACGGTGTCCTTGTACACAGCACATGTTAAAGAGAACAATATAAAATGTGCTTGTATTTTACAGCATAGGTTTAAGGGAAATGTGTCCTTGTATAGATCGCAGCTTAAAGGGAACAGTGTCATATACAGCACAGGTTTAAAGGAACAGTGTTTCGTATTTAGCACAGGTTAAAGGGAACATAACAGTGTTTTGGTATTCAGCACAGGTTAAGGGGAACAGCGTCCTTGCATACAGCGCATGATCAAGGGAATAGGACAGTGTCCTTGTATACAGCACAGGTTTACGGGAACAACGTCTTTGTATACAGCACAGGTTAAGGGGAACAACGTCCTTGTATACAGCACAGGTTAAGGGGAACAACGTCCTTGTATACAGCACAGGTTAAGGGAACAACGTCCTTGTCCACAGCACAGGACAGTGTCCTTGCACAGGTTAAAGAGAACCACTGTCCCTGTATACAGCACAGGTTAAGGGGAAAAACTCCTTGTATACAGCACAGGTTAAGGGGAACAACGTCCTTGTATACAGCACAGGCTAAAGAAATCGCGTCCTTGTCCACAGCACAGGACAGTGTCCTTGCACAGGTTAAAGAGAACCACTGTCCCTGTATACAGAACAGGTTAAGGGGAACACTGTATATACAGCACAGGTAAAGGGGAAACAGTCCGTGAATACAGCAGAGATTAAGGGGAAGTGTCTGCTTGTCTACAGCATGGGACAAAGGGAACAAAATTATCGGTGAGGTTGTTGGAACTCTTTCGCTGGCAATTTAAGCAAAACCGACCTTTTGGGACGTGACGTCTTTTAATGCATTTTTAGACCATCATCAGCGGAGGCAACAGCCATCCTTGTTTCATGAACTCGTTTGTTGAATGAGAATCTCAAGGAGACTGTTCGCTAGTTTTGAAAGCTTTGTTTTAGCAGATGCTCTGTCCGTCTTGTATTTTGTTTTGTTTAAGAACGTAACTATTCTAGGCTGATTGTTATTTTAAAAACAGCTTAGAAAAAGAAAAAAGAAAAGAAGATGGTATCAGGCTTTTGCAATGATAAACAAGAGTATCTGACGTCATCTTTGAGCGTGATAGAGGTGCCTGCAACGAAACGCAAGCTGGTAGCTATGGTAACTGGAGCTGTGGTTCGTGTATGGCGCCGAGATTTTTAGAAATTGGTTTCGTGTGATTTTTGAATACGCACATACGCACTTTCTTTTTGTGTGTACACCTTTTGCCGAAGTGTTCAGTTGGCTCAATGCGCGCGCGCGCGGCAGAGAGAGAGAGAGAGAGAGAGAGAGAGAGAGAGAGAGAGAGAGAGAGAGAGAGAGAGAGAGAGCTGTATCAGTCGCTTGTGACGACTCCGCGTGGCCATGCGGGAAACTGTTAGCCATGCCAACACATCCGGGAGCTGCTGCTGAAATATGTTAACTGGTGTAACTGTTATAAAGTTTGTATTATGACGTGAATTTGACGTTTGCTTGTAATCTGGTGGACCGTTTTTGACTTTATACTAAGTTGCTGACTATTGAATTATCATAAATATTTATGTTTTTATGAACTGCTAATCGACGTTTACCTCTGTGTATTTTGCTTGTGTTTCGCCCTGGTAATTGTAACCGGCATGGTTAATTGTGTGTTGAATATCAATTTCTACTTCTACTACCTTTGTGTACGTCAACAGAGGTTAAGGGAAACCTTGTGACATCACCGGCCCCGTCCTTCCCGCGCGGTCTTGTACCTGTGGGAAAAAAAGCGACTGTGAACCAGACTGGCGGAAAGTTTTATGTTAAGATGAGCTGTTGCCCTGAGCAACCAGTCGCCCACCTTTTGTCAAGCCCGCCCACGCAGCTTGTGTTTGCAATAATGCCGGTGTAGATATAATTAAGTAAACACCACAGTTATTGTGCACTCGGAATGTAGGCTACTTGAAATGATCTTGGACTTTTCACGACAGACTCAGCGTGATGGGCTGTAACTTGTACTTCTGTGTCCTGGTTTTCAGTGTCACGGTGACAGCTCGCAGCTGTCTGTGTGATTGTCAGTGTTAATGTCGACTTGTATAGATCTATAACGCATTTGAACTCTATGTAGACTGCCACCTGCTCGTTTCGACTGGCGAATTCGCGAATAAAATGGGAGGCTGGATGATGGATGAGAGAGAGAGAGAGAGAGAGAGAGAGAGAGAGAGAGAGAGAGAGAGAGAGAGAGAGAGAGAGAGAGAGAGGTGGGGTGGTGGGGAGGAGAGTGAGAAGAACACTGTGGGCAGAAGCATGCATGGAGGGGGTCTTATGGCATGAAAACAGAGTTCACTGATTATTTCTGCCCTGGTCTTGTGGCCTGACACTTCACTGCTTGCTTCTGTGGCCTGGTCTTGTGGCCTGACACTTCACTGCTTATTTCTGTGTCCTGGTCTTGTGGCCTGACACTTTATTGCTTACTTCTGTGTCCTGATCTTGTGGCCTGACAACAGTTAAATACTTATGTCTGTGTCCTGATCATGTGGCCTGACAACAGTTAAATACTTATGTCTGTGTCCTGATCTTGTGGCCTGACGACACTTAAATACATATTTCTGTGTCCTGGTGTTGTGGCCTGACAACAGTTAAATACTTATGTCTGTGTCCCGGTGTTGTGGCCTGACAACAGTTAAATACTTATGTCTGTGTCCTTATCTTGTGGCCTGGCAACAGTTAAATACTTATGTCTGTGTCCTGATCTTGTGGCCTGACAACAGTTAAATACTTATGTCTGTGTCCTGATCTTGTGGCCTGACGACAGTTAAATACTTATGTCTGTGTCCTGATCTTGTGGCCTGACAACAGTTAAATACTTATGTCTGTGTCCTGATCTTGTGGCCTGGCAACACTTAAATACATATTTCTGTGTCCTGGTGTTGTGGCCTGACAACAGTTAAATACTTATGTCTGTGTCCTGATCTTGTGGCCTGACAACAGTTAAATACTTATGTCTGTGTCCTGATCTTGTGGCCTGGCAACAGTTAAATACTTATGTCTGTGTCCTGATCTTGTGGCCTGGCAACAGTTAAATACTTATGTCTGTGTCCTGATCTTGTGGCCTGGCAACACTTAAATACATATTTCTGTGTCCTGGTGTTGTGGCCTGACAACAGTTAAATACTTATGTCTGTGTCCCGGTGTTGTGGCCTGACAACAGTTAAATACTTATGTCTGTGTCCTGATCTTGTGGCCTGACAACAGTTAAATACTTATGTCTGTGTCCTGATCTTGTGGCCTGGCAACAGTTAAATACTTATGTCTGTGTCCTGATCTTGTGGCCTGGCAACAGTTAAATACTTATGTCTGTGTCCTGATCTTGTGGCCTGGCAACAGTTAAATACTTATGTCTGTGTCTTGATCTTGTGGCCTGAGCAACAGTTAAATACTTATGTCTGTGTCCTGATCTTGTGGCCTGGCAACAGTTAAAACTTATGTCTGTGTCGTGTCTTGTGGCCTGAGAGTGGATGCCCTGATTAATGAAGAGAGAAGAGACAACAGAAGGGTGGTGCGTGCGTCGTGCAGGGGGATAGCTCAATGGAGATAGAGAAATCGAGAGAGAGAGAGAGAGAGAGAGGAGAGAGAGAGTGGAAGAAAAGAGGAGAGAGAAGAAAGGAGAAGAAGAGAGAGAGAGAGAGGAGAGAGAGAGAAGAGAGAGAGAGAGAGAGAGAACTCAGAACAAGAACAAGACAGTTTATTTGTTTTTAGGCCTTAGCCTCTTTCACAGAGAACATGAACACACTGCATATTTACGCTGCACAATACTTTTTTGAACATGCTTCTAGTGATAACGTATTTACTTATTTCAAATGCACACACACACACACACACACACACACACACACACACACACACACACACACACACACACACACACGACACAGCACAGAGAGAGAGAGAGAGAGAGAGAGAGAGAGAGAGAGAGAGAGAGAGAGGTGGTGGTACAGTGGAGGGGATGAAAAGGTGTCAGCAGAGGATTGTTTTTACCGTGAGGACCCGAAAAGTGTTATGGCGAGAGCGAAATAAGCATTAACTATGCATGATCATTATCGTAACCTTGCTCTGTGGTGGTGTCCGCTCCGTGCAAATAATTTATGGCGTCGTCCGAAAGGAAACTGTTTTCCGTTCCGCGGGAGTGCCACAGGCCACTGACGTCGTTCCTTTTCCCGTCGATGGTACAGGTTAGTCAGTTTAAGCGTACCTGGAACTCTCGCCCTCTCAACAGTGAAGAATTTTGCATACTTACCCCTCCTCCAAAGCAACATTAACTGCAAAACAAACAACAACATGACGTTCCTGTACGTTGCATCGATATCCAGGAGCGTTTCTGATATTTCCAACCTGGCTTTGGAAATAACGATTTTGGTAACATGTACTGATGCGCACATGTGTGTGTGTGTGTGTGTGTGTGTGTGTGTGTGTGTGTGTGTGTGTGTGTGTGTGTTATACTCGTGTGTGCATATATAATATGTGTGTGTGTGTGTGTGTGTGTGTGTGTGTGTGTGTGTGTGTGCGTGCGTGCGTGCGTGCGTGCGTGCGTGCGTGCGACCGTGCGTGCGTGCGTGCGTGGTGTGTGTGTGTGTGTGTGTGTGTGTGTGTGTGTGTGTGTGTGTGTGCACGCGCGCGTTCTTGTCAACACGCTGCCTCACGTATGTGTCTCTTTAAAGAGTCAGCATGCTTCATGTGTTGTGTTGTTCAACAGGACATCCGACCAGGGGTGCACTAGCATCAGCCAGACAAGATGGGCAGCTTCATCGGCCATGCCATTCCGGGTGCTTTCTTCTTCCTCTTTGGAGTGTGGTGGATCACGCAAGTCATGCGACGTCACTTCCTGTGTCGTCAGACGAGACAACGCTTCCGGTCAACCGCGACGTTTCCTTTCGCTTCTTGTCCTAGAGAGCGCCTGCGTAACCTGCCCTTGGAATCGATCGTCAAGATTTTCTTCTGTAGCTTCGGGATCGTCGTGGAGATTTATGGAGGTACGTGCGTATAAGTGTAATGTTTTGGTTTGTGTCGACCATAACAACCTTCCCCCACCCCCCTCCCTCCTCCTCCACCCCCTCTTTCACTTTAGTTCCCCACCGTTCTTCAGTGTTCGTTCCCTCCTCCTCCTCTCCTTCTGCTTCTCCTCACTGTTTTTTCTTTCTTTCTCACTTGCTTTCCGTTTTCCTTTCTTCAACTTGTTCTCGGACTGTTTTAGAATTAACAGCAAAAGCGCAGGGCACAAACACTAACAAGTAGCGAGACGGGTAAACGGACAGGCAGACAAGAGAGAGAGAGAGAGAGAGAGAGAGAGAGAGAGAGAGAGAGAGAGAGAGAGAGAGAGATAGGCAGACTGGGAGACAGACAGACAGACAGAGACAGAGAGACAGAGAGAGGGGCGGGGGCAGAAGGACAGACAGACAGAGGGACAGACAAACAAGGAGATACAGCTAGACAGGGAGACAGGCAAACAAGGAGAGTCAGGCAGACAGTCAGACAAGAAATCAGAGAGATAAGCACAGCAGACAGGGAGACAGACGGGCAGGAAGTCAGAGAGATAAGCACAGCAGACAGGGAGACTGACGGGCAGGAAGTCAGAGAGATAAGCACAGCAGACAGGGAGACAGACGGGCAGGAAGTCAGAGAGATAAGCACAGCAGACAGGGAGACAGACGGGCAGGAAGTCAGAGAGATAAGCACAGCAGACAGGGAGACAGACGGGCAGGAAGTCAGAGAGATAAGCACAGCAGACAGGGAGACAGACGGGCAGGAAGTCAGAGAGATAAGCACAGCAGACAGGGAGACAGACGGGCAGGAAGTCAGAGAGATAAGCACAGCAGACAGGGAGACAGACGGGCAGGAAGTCAGAGAGATAAGCACAGCAGACAGGGAGACAGACGGGCAGGAAGTCAGAGAGATAAGCACAGCAGACAGGGAGACAGACGGGCAGGAAGTCAGAGAGATAAGCACAGCAGACAGGGAGACAGACGGGCAAGAAGTCAGAGAGATAAGCACAGCAGACAGGGAGACAGACGGGCAAGAAGTCAGAGAGATAAGCACAGCAGACAGGGAGACAGACGGGCAGGAAGTCGGACAGGCAGGCAGGGGACCGGCATGACAGGAAGTCGCACAGACGCTTATTGATATTGCAGACTAACGACACCTCCCCCACCCCCTCCACCCCGCACCCCACCCTCCTCTGCACCCGCTCTTGCTCGTGGCTTTAATTTCTCGTGACAGTTCAATCACAACTCCCGCCTTTCCCCGCTACCTGATTACGACACTCGCTTCACTCTATTGATTTTGTGACACGTGCTTTCGGGAGTCGTGTCTCTCATTTGTTTGACTCCTGCGTGCTGTCAACAGGCAAAGGTCGCTATATCAATAAACTCGCATTATATCATAGTTCATCTCATAGCATGTCACATACCACATCATATAATAATGAAAGAATTTATAATGCACAAAGTTTTCTCCCAAAAGACCATTCCAAGCTCGCACGCACACACGCACACACACACACACACACACACACGCACACGCACGCACGCACGCACGCACACACACACGCACGCACGCACGCACACACACGGACACTGGCGCCCGCAAACACGAGTACACTGTACACAATTTACAACTTGGAACTAGTAGAACAGTGGCTTACAGCAGAGAAGACGGAAGCGCGAGTTAGGAAAACACATCATACCATGTCATATAGATAGAGAACATTTATATAGATAGAGAACGTATAACAACAGTCCAAGCATGTCCTGGTTTTGAAAACTGTTATTCCAAATTTTGCGCGTGAGGGTGAGAATATCATTTATATAGGTAGATATTTATATATAGACATGTTCCATCTTCGTGACAGGCATCAACAGCGTCAGCCACCGCTTCGACTCGATCGGCAACGCCCAGCACATCACCATGTACTTTTTCTTCGCGCTGAGCGGCGTGCTGGACCTGCTGACCATGCGGGGCCTGGCCCCCGAAGGCACGGACTACATGGGCATGGTGATCGCCCTCCTCGTGGAGGGCGCGCTCTTCAAGTTCCATCTCTTCGGCAGGGACGAGCTGGACGTGCTCATCCACGTCCTCCTGCTCTACGTCATCGGCTTCTCCGCACTCATCATCTCTCTGGAGGCCGCCTTCAGGTCAGTTGGCCGTTGTTGGGGAGCTCGTCTGGCTGTCGTTCTAAACTGAAGGGGCTGTGTCTTCGAAAACTGGCTTTGATGTTTGTGCAAGCAAAGCCACGATTAGACAGTGTTCATAAATCCCGTTTGAACATAAAGGACAGCCGCGCGCACCCCCCCCCCCCCCACCCCGCGGGGGGGGGGCATACAAAAACACAACCGTCTTTTTACTACAGAGAGAGAGAGAGAGAGAGAGAGAGAGAGAGAGAGAGAGAGAGAGAGAGAGAACTCGAACTCGAAAACCTTATTTTACAAGGATTGTAGTTTAGGTTTAGTAAAAAAAAAAAAAAAAAAAAACTGTCTAACAACTAGTCCTTGCTAGGCTACTGATGAGTAAATATCAAATTACAGGCATCATTTATATACATATAGGCATGAATGAGTGAGTGAAACGTTAGAGAGAGAGAGAGAGAGAGAGAGAGAGAGAGAGAGAGAGAGAGAGAGAGAGAGAGAGTGTATGTGTGTGCGGTATGAATGAGTGAGTGAAACGTTAGAGAGAGAGAGAGAGAGAGAGAGAGAGAGAGAGAGAGAGAGAGAGAGAGAGAGTGTGTGTGTGTGTGTGTGTGTGTGTGTGTGTGTGTGTGTGTGTAATGCGTGCGTGCTCGCGCGTGCAAAAACACAACCGTCTTGTTACTACCCATTGTGTTTGTGTGTGTGTACAGGAACACGGCAGTGCTGCCCATGTTGCGCGCGCTGCTGAGCATGCTGCAGGGCACGTGGTTCTGGGGCGTGGGCTTCATCCTCTACAACCCCCTGCCCGGGGCCCAGCCCTGGGACCCCGACGACCACCACTCCCTCATGTTCGCCGTCGTCTGCTTCAGCTGGCACGTGGCCGTCAACCTGGTCCTCGTCATCGCTGTGGGCGGAGTCACGGCTTGCTGCTACCGGAACACCGTGCACTACTCCAAGCTAGACTCCCTGCCGCTCAAGAGCCTGGGGGCCGGGGAGGAGGAGGAGGAGGAGGAGAGGGAGGAGGGGCAGCCGCTGACGGGGGTGTTCCGGGACGAGGAGGAGGGCATCCGGGCGAACGGGAGCCGGCACGTCGCTAGGGGCCGCAGCGGCGACGACGACGACCTCAGCGACCTGGAGTTTCAGGCTCCCCTGAGGAAGTGAGATGCCAGAAACTTCGTCCATCTCCAGGACTGAGAATTGGACGGTTTCTTTCATCTCCAGCACTGGGAATTGGACAGTTTCTTTCATCTCCAGCACTGGGAATTGGACGGTTTCTTTATCTACAGCACTGGGATTTGGACAGTTTCTTCCATCTCCAGCGCTGGGAATTGGACGGTTGCTTTCATCTCCAGCACTGGAATTGGACGGTTTCTTTCATCTACAGCACTGGGATTTGGACAGTTTCTTCCATCTCCAGCACTGGGAATTGGATGGTTTCTTTCATCTACAGCACTGGGATTTGGACAGTTTCTTCCATCTCCAGCACTGGGAATTGGATGGTTTCTTCCATCTCCAGCACTGGGAACTGGATGGTTTCTTCCATCTCCAGCACTGGAATTGGACGGTTTCTTCCATCTCCAGCACTGGGAATTGGATGGTTTCTTCCATCCCCAGCACTGGGAATTGGACGGTTTCTTCTATCTCCAGCACTGGGAATTGGACGGTTTCTCCCATGTCCAGCACTGGTAATTGGACGGTTTCTCCTATCTCCAGCGATGGGAATTGGACGGTTTCTCCCATCTCCAGCGATGGGAACTGGACTCCTCCATTCATCTCCAGCTTTGGGAACAAGCCGTTTCCGACTTTTCTTGCTTAAGAATCTACTTTATTGGTTATTAGTGGCAGGAGCACACGAGTTGGCTGTTCTTGCCTTTCTGTGCTCTCCCAGAAAATAAAGAAACTAAGACACAAGAACAGCAAAATCCCTTGCAAGAGATGCGTGGACGCAGCGTTCCTCGGATTAGACTTTCCTCGCTGAGCACGACTAAGTAGTCATCCACAGCCGATCCTGCCTTTTGTTCTGTGCAAATGTTGGACTTTCCACACGACTAAGGATTCATCCACAGCTGAACCTGCCTGTTGTTCTGTGCAAGGGCTGGACTTGCCCACGACTAGCCTCGACTGACGCCTAGCTGTTCTCGCATGTGCAAGCTCTCCGTCTGCATCGATAATTCCCGATGCGGGTGTGTCAATGCTTCGGTTAATTGGTTGTCAAAAGGGCATGGCACCCCCAAGCATGCCACACTGACAGCCTCTGCAAGAATCAAAGACTGGTCTGTCCCCCCCCCCCCACCCCCCACCTTCCCCCTCATCCCACCCTTTTCTCCTGGCTCCCGACAGCGTGTTAAAACCCTCTGCTTCCCCAGCTGTTAACCTGTAACAAGGCACAAAGGGTGTGTTCATTTCAGTTCACTTTAAGACGGCATCTGCGTGCTCCGGAAAGCCCATATGCGCTTCCGTCCGCGTTGCCTTCGAAACAATTCCTGTGTTAGTGTCGTTGATTGGCGAAGGCCCTTTTCGTCCTTTCAAGAAGGTCGGCGTGAGTACAGCCTACACAGGCTACCGAGGTACGCCCCCACGTGAGGGGTTACGCCATCAAGACCAAAACGGCGAGAGCAACTACATGCTGCCAAGGCTAGAATATCGTGAGTAATCGCGCAGTCGGCGCGAGTAAGTCCCTGCCAAGGATAAAACAGCGTGAGTATTTATGCTGCTACGGCTTAAACAGCGTGCGTAATTACGCTGCTAAGGATAAAAAATAAAATAAAATAAAGCGTGCGTAATTACGCTGCTAAGGCTAAAAGGACGTGAGTAATAACACTGCTGAGGCAAAAACGGCGTGCGTAATTACGCTGCTAAGGCTAAAAGGACGCGAGTAATTACGCTGCTACGGATAAAACGGCGTTATTAATTTTGCCCATAAGCAGATAAGTTAAAAAATAAAAAAAATGTTTTAAGGTGCTGCCAAACGAATGAAATATTCCAAGTCTAGGAATTACCTGGCAGTCGCCGAAGCAGGACGAATCGAGGTACGCCAGCTTGAGAATTTGCCTCAGTTTCACTGCCTGCGTCAACAAGAAGTGACCAGAATGAACAGTAAGCATAGCTCTGCCTCCCGTTAAGTTTTTTTTAACAGCCTTGCCTCTTCAGCATTCATCCAGGTTTTTCATCTACTATAGTCTAATAAAACTTGTATATTACTTCAGCACGCGTCAGCAAAATGGTCGTGTTGAAAATTCGACGAAATCGGTTCTGTGCTTACAAAGACATGAATCTTAAAGTTGTGCATAGCATTTAATCTGGGTGCGAGTGTAATACAAGTTGGTTGTGTGCGCTCACTTCCACCCCATCAGACAAGAGGTGGAGAGCACAATGACAACGTGGACACCAGGAACAATGCGAAATGTCCCAGAAGTCTTTTTCTGGCGGAAGTCGTGAAGTGGAAATAACAGTAGCAAGGACGGCTTACTGGTTGTGTATGTTCTTTGACAGGCAGACAGAATGTCGGTCTGTAATCAGACGATTTTTCTAGGTAGAACAAGACAGCGTACGGGACAGGTCTTGTTCTACGGAGAAATTTTCATCACATTATTTCTCTCCATCTGATTGATCTTGTCCTCTGCTCTCTCTCTCTCTCTCTCTCTCTCTCTCTCTCTCTCTCTCTCTCTCTCTGCGTGCGTGCGTGCGTGCGTGCGTGTGTGTGTGTGTGTCCGTGTGTACATGCGTCAGTGTGTGTGTTTGTGTATGACTGTGGTCGAAACTTTTGTTAAGCGCACCATCTGGACTTTCATTTTACCCCAGTTGATACGGATTTTGTCTGAAGCAATAAAGAATCAAAGTCTCTCTCTCTCTCTTTCCTCCTCTCTTTCCCCCTTTCTCTCTTCCCCTCTCCCCCTCTCTCCCTCCCCCTCTCTCTCCCCTCCCCTCCCCTTCTCTCTCTCTCCCCCTCTCCCCCCTCTCTCTCTCCCTCTCTCTCTCCCTCTCTCCTTCTCTCTCCGCCCTCTCTCTTTCGTCCTATGGCAACCCTGTGCAGGTGCCGGGACGTTCTCTGCTCTCGCTTTCCTGTGCTTTCCTTCCTCTTTCTTTGTCCGTCCACGTCTGTCCAGTTGTTTACTGTCAGTGACACAGTACACTTGCAATACTGTAGTTTGGAAGCGTAACTTTTGTATACTAGCGCAGCTAATAGCTAGCAGTGCTAACAGTTGAACAGGTGTAATATACAGCTTTACGTTTGAACGATGCCTTCGTAATCAGAGTTGCCGTACAGGCATTACATTTATGTACAAACTTGAAATCGATGTGGATGCCTGTGTCATTTTTTGTGGATGATAATGTTCTTGTTAGCAATAGGCCGGGATTTTATCTGTTGTTGACGGGACGTTAAATGCGAAAACTAACTAATCAACTGGTGTGGTTATAATTATAATTATAGTGGTATCTAATGATTGCCCGGATAATTACACAGTCGGCTTCGTTACCATTCTGTCAGCCTGTCACAACAGTGGCATGCGTAGTGATAATGGCTGTTCTCTCTAAGCGCCTTTAAGCCTGTGGTTATTGGGCGGTTCAGTGAAGCTCGTTTGCACGAGTGAATGCTCTTTGTAATCTTTCGCGCAAGAAGTCGCGAGAAGTCGCAGCGTCACTTCCGGGCCGATTTCTGAGTAGGTGTTGCTTCACGCTGTGTATAACAGTGGAAGTTGAACCTAGTATTGCAAAGCAGTACAAATGCTAATACTGTTGCAATTGCAAAAATTACCGTGGAAAGGGGATGGAGGGTGGAAAACAAGTGTCTTTGCGTCGTTTTTTGGCTGACCAGAAGATCGCGAGTTCGTGGAAAAAATGCGTTTTGGGGCATCCTATAGCACGAGCAACAAATTATTGCTTGTTGCCAGTCACATTCTGACTATCGGCCTCCAAAAATGCCTTTAAAGTTGGCAGTGTAAAATTCGCAAATTCACTGTCACCGCCTTCCATTGTGGAGAAAGTACGCACCGGAAGTAAAAGCAGCCAAGGGACTTAAGCGATGCCGGGCAAAAGTCAAAGGAGGTAACAAACCCGCCTGAATCGCCCAATAGCGCTCAGCACGATTGCTTCTTCTCTTCAGTTGTGTCTGCCTGTCGCTGTGTGTGTGTCTTTTCGTGTCTCTTTGTGTCTCTTTGTTTGTGTCTTTCTGTGTATGTGTCACTCTCTGTTTCTGTCTTTCTGTGTATGTGTCACTCTCTGTCTCTCTTTGTCTCTGCTTTTGTATCTTCCCCGAAGATTTTGGCCTAGTGGAAACGATAACCTACATTCATGAATTTAACCGAGGACGCAGATATCTCTCAATACCAGACTGTGGAATGTTTCCATTTGCAGGCTTTGTGTAACTTCTAAAATAAATCTGAAATAAGAACTGATGATTCATGATTGGCGGCATTCTAGAGCAAGATCCAAACTGTCATATAAAAGCCGCAGAATCAACAAACAAGGGAGTTAACTGGCGCTTGAAATACGTAACACTGAGTACAACAGCTTAGAACAGCTGGGGCCTTAACTATGAATCGGGACTACGGTATGGCCTACCGTAGTCCCGATTCATAGTTAAGGCCCCAGCTGTTCTAAGCTAAACCAAAGTGCCTGAGTACAACAACAGTTGCGACGGTAACTCTCACCTGCATGCATGGTTCGTCCTGATATGACCCTGTGCAGCTGGCAGGACGAAATGCAAGAACCCATACCCTCTGTTTGTCTGTCTGTCTGTCTGTCTGTCTCCCACCACCTCCCATCTCTCTGTATGCGTGCTTGCTTGCGCTCATGTGTGCTACAGTATGTGAACGCACATGGGTGCGTGAATGCCTGTTTTGTCGTTGTGGTATTCTATGAATCCCACTCAACCACGCAATGGTTACAAAATGAGTCCTGTGATTTTTGAGGTGTGACACTTGATGACGGAGATAATACCGGATGGCGGCCTGTACATTACGTGTTCGGTATATCACAGCTAATCCGTGGGCTAACGGGTGCCGGTGTGCTACCCGATTTTGCTCACCGTGTATGCATAACGTTTGCTGATTACGTCAGTTGCTGATGGTAATATTCCTTGCCAATTTTGCTTTTGACACCTTGCCATAAAGGTAACATTGCGAAAGCCGGGAAACTGTTCATGGCGCAATTTGTGTAATGTGCAGCTGAACCTCGCTGACGTTGTGAAGTGAATTTATCTGTGTTTATCTGTCGATGTAATCCATTTATATAATAATTCATTGTTTCTGTGGGTTTATGCGTATATATTATTTCATGCAACCAAAACAACACAAGTCAAGAAAACATTACAGATAATTATAGGATGGAACACATTCCAAGGAAAACAGAATTGATTATATATATAGGCAGAGATTTATCATTTGGATGTGATTACTGGCTATGTCGTGTTCATAACATTTACATACAATTGTGCCCACAGTCGTTTCAGGAGAAGCAGAGGTGTATAATGTGTAATGCGATTCCTCGAGTCTGTCAGTAATCAACCGAGACCGACTTCCTGTTCAAATTCTTAAGTGTTGGACTCGATAAAGACGACACATTCTACTCTAGCCACTGTACTACGTGCTAAAAACACCTTTTTGGTTCGTTTGTTTAGATTTTTAATTATTTTTTTACCGACGGACTAAGCTTTAAACACCATAAAAAATATAAAAAAAGAAGAAGAAGAAGACTGTTGGCTGAGAAGTCACTTCCCTTCCCGCAATCCTCATCTTCATCCCACAAAAACATTATTATAAAAATTAAAATAGTTCAAACACAAATACTGCCGCTGTAAGGCGCAAATGTGATATTTATTAGGCGAGGCCAGTTTCTTTAGCAAATAACAAGTGACGGAAAAACGAAAGAAGAAGAAGACAGAAGTTATTACCAGTTTGTTTGCATGGTTTGAATAAGTAGAAATGGTGGGTTCGTGGATCCAGATCCACATACTAAAAGCAGACCCCCCCCCCCCCAAGCAACTGAAGCATTTCTATTTGGGCTGTAACCGCCGGTAGTTGTGCGTCTGACACACCTGTAGAAATGTAGGCTACACAAAACTAAAGCGATCACAGGAGCTGACCGAGGATGAGTCACAGCTTGTGCTGTGGCAACCATCACATAGGCAACCCGACACATTGCTGTTATCAGACAACGACTATATATTGAATCAGATCACCCTGCAGGGTCCTAATAATGCTGTCATTACGACTGCCATTCATCGACTACAGAACCAAATAAATCGCCGCCATGTGTTAAATTTCCTTAGCGTAATTATTATGATTTGTGTGTGTGTGTGTGTGTGTGTGTGTGTGTGTGGAACTTTCACTTCAGTGTGATATTGCTGAAACGTTGCAAATCCATCCGATTTTCTCTCAAATAATTCTATATTGTTCAGCATCCGATCCTGTCCTGAATGTTATTGCTTGTAGGACACATTGTTGGAGGCTCTTCACACTTTCGAGTTGTCTTGTTGTTGTCTATTTATGAAGCGTGTGTTTTGTAAATTTCCGTAAAATTGTTACAGCTGTGTGCGTTGTTGGCATGATTTAGAATGAGATTGTCATTTGCTTATTGTTTGGAATTGCTTTGTGAAAGTCTTCCGTGTGTGTGTGTGTGTGTGTGTGTGTGTGTGTGTGTGTGTGTGTGTGTGTGTGTGTGTGTGCGTGCGTGCGTGCGTGAGTCTGCGCGTGTGTGTGCGTGCGCGCGTGCGTTTGCGTGTGCGTCTGTGTGAGTGCTTGTGAATGATGTGTGGATATGGCCGAGAGGATGTTTTGTGCGTGCGTGCGTGTGTGGGTGCGTGTGTGGGTGCGTGTGTGTGTGTGTGTATGTGTGTGTGTGTGTGTGTGTGTGTGTGTGTGTGTGTGAAGAGAGAGAGAGAGAGAGAGAGAGAGAGAGAGAGAGAGAGAGAGAGAGAGTGGGTTATTGTGTACTGTCCTACGTCACTATTAGTATTATTACAAGGACAGATGAAGAGGGTCACGACCTTCGCCTAGAGGACGTTATCTTGAGCACGTCACGCGAACGCCCCATTGTCTCCTGGCTCCCTGCGCTGACTGGGTGCTTCATCTGCTTCATCTGCACTCAGCCGGCTGCCCGCCTACACTCCCCACCTGCCGCCAAAACCCACTTCTCTTCCTGTCAGCCATAGGCCGCTGACTGTGAGAGCCGGTGTGGCCTAGCGGTAAGGCGTTAGGCTGGTAAGCAGAGGGACCTCTGTTCGAATCCGCTTCGGCTCTCCTTTCTCTTCACACGTTGTGGTCTGTGGACACTGTCTCGTGACTTGGTCCCTCACAATTATGAAACATTAAAATGGCTCTCATCGATGCCCACCTTAATGCAGATGTCATTTTGGTGGTGACAGTGTAGCGATAGGTATATAGTCTCCCTTTCCCCCCACCTCCACATCCCCTTCCCCCCGTTCTCCACGTCCCAAATAAGCCTTATGGTTTTTGTGGACGTTAAGCATCATGTATACTAACTTACACTCACTGTGAAGCCGCCTGGCTGGGAGTAGGACTCCTGGGCCTTGTTCCCCGTGTTTCTGCCACAAAGAATTACTGCCAGGCACATGCTGAGTAGACAGAAAAATCCGATTTTATTGGCACACTTTCAGTTGTGTGTTTGTGGTTGTTGTTGTTTTTTTTTTTGGGGGGAGGGGGGGATGTGTGTGTGTCGGGTGGGGGGGGTGGGGGGTGGGTTAAAAACTACGTATGCATTAGGTGTCTCACAAGTGCTGCGAGTTGGACACGTAATGTAAACGAAGTAAAACAAAGGCAGATCCAAAACGTTTGGATACATTTTGTATTAGTATACTTACGCGTCTCGCATAACACTTGAGAGACACATAAATACACTAATTAAAACATTTTGTTCTGACTTTTGGCTTTGGTTTTCTCTGAAAATGATGACGCCGCTAATTATAACTATGACGATGACACTAATAACTATTTGGAATGCGCCCGACCTGTGTGTTAGTTAGTAGTTAGATTTTAACGACTTGTTAACCAAACAAGGTCACCTGCAGACGAGGCTAATTCTGTCCGCACACAGCCACAAAGACAAAGAAAGGCCTGCAGAAGACGGCACACTGTTTACGCCCACGCACAGCCAACGCGATGACAGGGCAACAAGTCACAACACCATAACTTTACACGGCAAAGGCGTTCACGACCAGAACCATAATAATGACATTCATAGCGACAGTCCACAGCCGGCGAAATCTGTCTTATTTTTTGTCTGTTCACAGCAAGGTGATATATGGGGGGCGGAAGGGGGGGGGGGGGGGGGGGGGAGGGGGCGGGTGAGGGGTGATGGGGCAGCCGGCGCACAGCAGTGAAAGGCCATTGGGAAGCTAAAACACCAGTTATCTTTCCTTGTTTGGTTAATATCGAGAGGAGATAAAGATGAAAACTCTGCCTCTTACGCTTTTGCACTTGAACGCATTTGGACTTTGACAAGTATTTTTTCTTCTGGTGTTAACGGGACAAAAAGCTGTTATTGTACCATTGGTGAAAAAGTTCATATAAATAATTATTCGAATACACGCAAGTTCACACACACACACACACACACACACACACACACACACACACACACACACACACACACACACAACACACACACACACACACACACACACACACACACACACACACACACACACACACACAAAAGAATAAAATACTACCTGTTTGAAAAAAGGTTCAAAACTCAGAACTTTAACCCTTTCATTATCAGTAATTTTGCTTTTTTATTTAAAAACGTGTTTTTGTTCAGGTTCTGTTTACAGAGCATACATTGCATCATGGGTAAAAACATTAGTACATGTATACGAAGTTTAACATATATTAAATAATGTGGTGATAAGAGCATTTCTCTACGCCTGCAAAGGGAAATGTGATTACCTTTAAGTTCTAACGTCAGGTTTTAGAGCAGTTTACTTCCAAGAACACTCAGATAAACCGTAAGCTGTACCAAACGGCTGCTTTTGAGAAACGCTGTCGTAAGACTTCATACAAAGGTGGAATTGAAGCAGGAAGCGGCACAGCGCCATACAAACAGATGGAATTCTCTTTGCCAATGACGTCATAATTATGACGTCCTAAGAGCAGGAAAATGGGTTAATGATTTCCTTTTTTCCTGATTCCTTCTTTTATGGAGGTATGTAGCAGGGTCTGTTTTTCTTTTCTCTTCGGGAGGCGAACTAGGGTGTGTGTCATCGTTTTCAATTACCCTGTCACTCGGCTGGGCATGCCACAGTTGGCCTTCCAGGGCCGACCTGGTGTGAGCTGCTTTCCCGGGTCCAAACAATGGTTTATCTGCGACAGCTCGGGATTTGTGACCTGCGCACGTGTGTTCATGCATTCGGCTGCTCACAGGGACTGCAGGAACACCATAAGAATCTGCACTGAAGTTGGGGAGAAAACCGCAGCAGAGAGTGTTCAACTTCAAGCGGCGTCAGAATCAGGCCTGACTCAGACACTGACACAACTGCAGAACCCAGTACCAGCAGTACTCATTCCTGCTGAGAACCATCAGAGACCGGAATGACCTGCCCCAGGAAGTCATTGAGGCCAAGACCATCGACACATTTGTGTCAAGGGCCTCCAGATTGCAGTAATCCATTTATTTTTTATTTTTTTGCGCTGCTGACGTAAAGTGACAAAATGATCGACACGATGATTGCGGTCACTTCACAGGGAGAAGAAGAAAAACTGAGCTGCATCCCCGCTCCAACCACTAAGGACACGACAGTTAAGCCAGTCCTTTTTCAAAGCAACGAACAAACAATTATTTTAATCGATCACCAGGTAATTATTTTACTCGACCGCCAGGTACGGGACGCATACATAGCTTTTCCCCCGTTGTCTTCAGGTACAGTTAGATGTTGAATGTTTTGGAAAAGGGAATCAATACCGATATTTCCCGAATTGTCTTGTCGTATCCCATTGAAAGGCGTGAATGCTTAAGATGTGCTGAACATCGTTCTAGTTTACACGGTTGTATTATGATGATGATGACGATGATCATAATACGAGACTGATATAGTGTTGTGCCACTAACTGGACAACCTCACAGCATTCCACAATAAACAGTCTAGAAACAAAAAAGTTATTACATGACCGGCTTGTGTCGGCCTATCATCAGATTGACAAGGTGATAATCATTAGGTTCGTACCCACGCATGCACGCACATACAGATGCGCGCATAATAAATATATAATTTCATGCAATAAAGCAGATATAGTTGTACATGTTCGACACAATATTGCGTTTTAGACTAACTTTTAAGCTTTAAAGTTGGAACTGGATATATAAGCACTTAAGCGTAATATCCCAGTAAACATGCCGGAACCCAATCCGGAAGCGTTTTGGTTACGGCCAGTTTTGGCCGTTACGGCCAGGGTGCAGACAGAATCGGGCCGGATCGTAAAATGCCGGATCCGATTTCCGCATCCATTTCAATTCCGTTTTTCTTACGCAAAACCGAGCCGGATCCGATCTGGATGGCCTGGGCAGGGTTTGGCCAAACACATCTGGTCTGGAAGCAAACTTCAACCGGTCCGCTACCAGTTTCCCACTTTCAGACTTGGTTCCGTTCTCCCACAGACTCCCCGGATAATACTGTGCAAAACCAGCCCGGATCCCGTTTAGTTCTGGCTGATTGTGTCGGCTTTTGGCCAAACGGATCCGGTCCGGAAGCAAGCCGGTGTGCAAGAATCATCCAGCCCGCTCAGTTCTGGCCAATGCTTCCCAGCCGATCCGGACCGGATGCGAATGTTTACTGGGATAACTGCGTGCTGTTTTAGAAAGGAAAGACGAATGATATATCAATGAACAGATCTGATACGCGCACCAACGCCCGTAAATCAAATGAGTCCGAGTGCAGGCACGCTTTGAGACATAGATGAGCACGGGTATGAAACCAGCCCCATGGTAAACCGAACTCTAATGCAAAACACAGGACAAACACAGGCATGAAGCTAATGATAAATCAAGCTCTAGTGCAGAGACAGGACAAAAATACGGATGTGAAACCAAGACCCTGGTAAGTCAGGCTCTAATACTGAGACTAGACAAACACGGGCATGGAGCTAATGATAAATCAAGCTCTAGTGCAGAGACAGGACAAAAATACGGATGTGAAACCAAGACCCTGGTAAGTCAGGCTCTAATACTGAGACTAGACAAACACGGGCATGGAGCTAATGATAAATCAAGCTCTAATAAAGAGACAGGACGAATACGGGTATGAAACCAAGACCATGGTAAATCAAACTCTAATACAGAGATAGGACGAATACGGGTATGAAACCAAGACCATGGTAAATCAAACTCTAATACAAAGATAGGTCGAATATGGGTATAAAACCAAGACCATGGTAAATCAAACTCTAATACAAAGATAGGTCGAATATGGGTATAAAACCAAGACCATGGTAAATCAAACTCTAATACAGAGATTGGACGAATACGGATATGAAACCAAGACCACGGTAAATCAAACTCTAATATTGAAATAGGACGAAGAAGGGTATGAAGCCATCAACATGATATATCAAGAATGACAGCTCCGAAAAGAACCAAACAACTTTCTCAAAACAAACAAATAAAACAAAGCAAAAAAACAAGAGAGAGAGAGAGAGAGAGAGAGAGAGAGAGAGAGAGAGAGAGAGAGAGAGAGAGAGGGAATAATTCTTGGGGAAAGTGAAATAAAACGAATGATTAAAACAGATAATAAGCATGGAAATCAATATGAATGAATTTTTGCGCAGATCTATACGAACATAAATTTAAAGCTGGCTATGAAACAAATCAACTCAATTTATCGTTAACTCACTCACCCACCCACTCACCCAGTCCTTCACTGGCATCAAAATCACCCAATCAATCAAACAGTTAACCAGTCGAGATTTTTACACGTATTTTTAACCTGCTTTGTGCTATGACCTAGTTGCCCACTTAAAGCGGAAAGTTAAATAACAGTAAAAAATTAGCGCACATTTTAACTTCTTGAAAACACACAGCATGCGCAATAGGTACAATGATTATTGTGTAATAACAACCGTGGATTGAAGTCAGTATTGACGTGATCGGTAAAAAGAGTGCAGCAAATCACAGGTATAAAGAGTACATCAAATCACAGGCAAGGAGTGCATCAAATCACAGGCAGAAAGTGCATCAAATCACAGTCAAAGAGTACATCAAAATACAGGCAAAGAGTACATCAAATCACAGGCAAAGAGTACATCAAATCACAGGCAAAGAGTACATCAAATCACAGGCAAAGAGTATCACAGGCAGAGTACATCAAATCACAGGCAAAGAGTGCATCAAACCACAGGCAAAGAGTGCATCAAATCACAGGCAGAGTAAATCAAATCACAGGCAGGGTGTGCATAAAGTCACAGGCAAAAAGTGCATCAAATCAAGGCAAAAAGTGCATCAAATCACAGGTAAAAAGTCTGATCCACTGACCAGTACTCATGCCGAATTAAGTTTGAAGACAAGTGCGTCACAAAATGAAGTTGAATGAACTCGGAAAGCATAAACTGGAAAAGCAGAATTTTTGTCAGTGGGCGAAGCATGCAGAGCTGCATTCTGGCCTGATTGAAGCGCATAGGAGGGAACCTTTGATGTCACGGGTTCTTCAGAATAAGGGACCATAATTTCTGCGTTCTCCAATGCAGGGACAATTCAGTAATATTTATACCAAAATCAATTGCGCAGAAGAAGAAAATGGAGCTGACAGGGCCGGTTCTGGCGTACCAATGGAATGATCACACGTAGGATTGGAATCATGCTTTGCTAGTTTTTTACACCGAAGAGTTTATCACAGAGGGCGAAAACCGCAGATTATCTGGCTTCCAGAGTGCGTTCTTTGGACTTCCCCTGACATTCATCGTGATGTGGCAATATTTTCATTATCTCCTTGCTGAGTCACGCCAACCAGCTACATCTACTGCTTTGGACCGACAGCCACCTCACCAACAACACTTTCTTATTCACCGAGACAATTTCGTGAAACTCGAAGAAGAAGAAGAAGAAGAAGAAAGGCCACCTGTCAACCGGAAGTCGACAGTCCTTGCAGGCTGGAAGCCTGCAAAGTAACAGTTTTAGACAGCAGTTGGTTAGCTCTTGGGTTCTTAGCCAGAAATGCTTAACAACTTCAAGAAAACGGTCTACAACCGATGTCAGCATAATAACTCAACCCTTTCCGTCTTTTCTCGTTCAATTCAAGATGGTATCGAGCGTCGGGAAAGCACATAATTATGCGCTTCACCCCGTCTCGCGGAGTTTTGTTTCTTTTTACCCCGGTGGTGCCTTTATTTGAAACATTTCCAATGTTCGTCTGAGTGACGATAAAAGGTTTCTTCCTTTCAAGGCAGATTGTGATGCATTTGCCTTTTCTACGCCTCTCTTCTCTCGGCGATCAGTGGTGTGATGCGCTTGTGTTGAACCTGCAGGTATAGTGTCTCAAGTGTCTCAAGTTCCTCAACATTACGTGTCTTCTGAGACGCGAGACACTTGTGATGATTGCATGCCACTCCCGCCAGACCATCAGCTCGGTCATTTCCCTTGACATTTCTTGTACTTGTATCTTTGGATAAAAATCGTCAAAGAACTGACAGCGAGAGGGTTAAAGCTTAGTTAAAGGAAACAGAAAAAGGATAAGTAGGATGAAGAGAGACAATTATAAGCTACTCTATCTAATTGCAACACTGGTTCCTAGTGACTTGAATCGAATAATGTGGGAGTGGTTTCCCAACTGGTATCCGTTTGGTCAATTACGGGGTGTGAAAGACGCTGTCAGTCGTTTCTTGTATAATGAATTTATGTTAAGCGATAGCACGCCTAATCTAACTGGGTCGCAGACAGTGCAACGCCCCCTAGACGGGTCAGCGCTGTTTGAATGGTGAAGATACACGTTTGTTACATCGAGTTTGCGTAGCGGCTTTTCTATGTATTTGTTAGATCGAGTTTGTGTAACTTATGTATTTGTTAGATGGGGTCTGTGTAGCTTATCTATGTATCTGTTAGATGGGGTCTGTGTAGCTTATCTACGTACTTTCTTCCTCCAGGGATCACTAAACGGGTCAGTGTGACCCTGTGGGTGGTGTTGGCGTGTTTTCGGGCCACCGGCCCCTCGCTCTTGTCTCATGGGATAGCTGAATGGTTAGAGCGTCGGACTCGTGATTGAAAGGTCCCGGGTTCGAGTCCCTGCAGGAGCGGCGGGAGAATTTTCTTCTCCAGGGTCATCTTTCTGTGCTGACTCTTATTTCGGTATTCGTTCCACCCCCGTGTTACCGCAGCAGTACGTAGAAGATCCCGGTCATTCTGCCAGAAGGGCAGGTGGCAGGTTACAGCTCGTAAACACGCATGCACATGACGTATGTGGCTTTGCATGAAGTGACATAGTGCATGGTTGTATGGTGTACACAGAACGCGCCGAGACGGCAGCAGTTTCATGTGGCATCAGCCATGTCAGCGCCGTAAGTACACCACTTCGGTTGATATTCAAAAACGCGCTATAAGAAGCTAGTCACTCATGTAGAATCACTCGCAAGCGCACCGAGTCTAATCTAGAGCGGAGAATAGCGCTATACAGAAGAGACCAACAATCATGGAAAGGTGTATATAATTATACGGGGTCCTAACGGCCACCATATCGGTCTTGCTGCTAGCTGTAGCCTCTTGAATGGGACTCAGTAGCGAAGACACAAGTTGACCCGAAACCGTATAAAACGCGCAAACAATCATTTCCCTTTCAAGGCTTCGTATGGTTGCCAAGTTGTGTCAATATTTAAAAAAACGGGAGTTGTTTTTTGTGTGCTGCGAGTTTAAACTCTTTGAGGCACAGCCGACTTGATTTGCTCTGGGTGTCAAAAAAAGAAGAAGAAAAAAGGCAGAAAATGCGTAAATGATTATTTTCATTTAAAGGCTTCGTATGGTTGTTCTATGAATATTTATGCAAAAGAAGTACTTTTTGTGCTTTAAAGTTGAGCTGCTCAGGGCGCAGCCGTCTTGGTTCGTTGATGAGCAGAAAAAGGCTGGCCAATGACGTAACAAATCCGCCTTTTCATGACGTCACAGACACAGGTTGCCAGGCACAAAATAACAGCGCTCACGGTCGTGTTTTCACCACTGGCGAAACTAGACTAGACCCTACATCGATTAAAAAAAGAAGTGAGTTTAATGTATGTAATTATTATTCCATTTGAATTTACATGACCCGTGCTGTTTTTTCTTTTCTTTTCCGTCCTGGTTCCCATTTCAAGAATGCCAGACAGACAGTGAGGACTGTGCACAAACGCTGAATGGAAGACCAGCTAGACTTGAAATTGAAGAACGGCAGACAATGGGAACATTACAGAAAAAACATCCTCGTTGCGGTTAGAATCAATTTCAAACTGCAGCCGAACGAGCGCACGCGCGCGCGCGCGCGCGAGAGAGAGAGAGAGAGAGAGAGAGAGAGAGAGAGAGAGAGAGAGAGAGAGAGAGAGGAGAGATTGATTGATTGAACTTTATTTCTCAACGGTGAAGATATTAGCACAAAGGCCGACTCACATATCTGCCGTTGCTACAGTACTACTAAACCAAGACATTCACAGTTAAATATTGAGAGAGAGAGAGAGAGAGAGAGAGAGAGAGAGAGAGAGAGAGAGAGAGAGAGAGAGAGAGAGAGAGAGAGAGAACGCGGCGGTTTAGTGTTGAGAAGTTTTGTCGAGTCATCACCGGAGAGCACGTACGGCACTCAGCCATCGATCGCCTAGAGAAGAGAAGCAGAGAAAAGAAACAGAGAACGCGGCCTAGAGAAAAGAAACAGAAAACGAGGCCTAGAGAAAAGAAACAGAGAACGAGGCCTAGAGAAAAGAAACAGAGAACGAGGCCTAGAGAAAAGAGGCAGAGAAGGACGCCTAGAGAAGAAAAAAAAACAGAGAACGAGGACTAGAGAAAAGAAACAGAGAAAGAGGCCTAAAGAAAAGAAACAGAGAACGAGGCCTAGAGTAACGAAGCAGAGAAGGACGTCTAGAGAAACGAAGCAGAGAAGGATGTCTAGAGAAACGAAGCAGAGAAGGACGTCTAGAGAAAAGAAGCAGAGAAGGATGCCTAGACAAAAGAATTAGAGAACGAGGCCTAGAGAAAAGAAGCAGAGAAAAGAAGCAGACAAGGACGCCTAGAGAACAGAAGCAGAGAACAAGGCCTAGAGAAAAGAAGCAGACAAGGACGCCTAGAGAACAGAAGCAGAGAACAAGGCCTAGAGAAAAGAAGCGGAAAAGGACGTCTAGAGAAAAGCAGAGAGCGACGCCTATGGAAAAGAAGTGAGATTTGAGAAGAAATTTGAAACTGGACGAAGTACAAGAATGCCTGATGTTGTGAAAGAAAGACAGAAATCATAATTTCAGAATTTCTGTTAGCAAAAAAAGCAAGCAGGGATATATTCCGACAAGCTCCAATCTGAAAGAGGGACCGTTGGAGACTTCTGAATCATCAGCAGGGAGGACTTTTATTTCTGCGTATATGGTTTCGTCACCGCCAAATGGCGTCTACAACAAACACAATGTAGTTCTGCAGTCATGGTTTTTCCTGTGAGGTGGCTTATTGTTTATTAAACTTTGCGGGAAGTTTGAGTTGCCTTACTTGCGTAAACAGCAGCCGTAAGAGTACTGAGCATAACACCCGTTCCTACTAGTGTGTTCGATGCGTTGGTGCTTACTGCAGTGTTGCAGTTAGGGAATACATATCAATGTAACCAAAACATCCGGGGACATCTCCCCCTATCCCAAACTCCAAGCACTGGTTACGACATCCTTACTTAGAGGAAGGTGCCGGAAAGCGACGCTCGGAGTGTACCCCTAACCTTCTTCGGCTTCGAGCTGCCTAGTTATCGATTTACGGTACCGGCCAGAAAATCACACATGTCCCGCATCATTTCTGTTCTCACTATAGACACTCAGTCCACTTTTCCAACAGACCGGCAGACGAAGTACACGCTGAGACAGAGTCGGGCGAGGATCAAACCGGGGACCTCCGCGGTGCAAAATAACACTCGCCAGGGAACGGCAGGCTGGTCCCCTCGGCCACTACACTCAACCCCCCCCCCCCCCCCCACCAACTCCTCACCCACACACTTATCCAACAGCACCTAACTGTGATACATCTGTCTTGTGCTAAAATGCACTGAGTCACGTTTAGTTCAGACAGTTTCTCTCACTGTGTCGCGTCCCGTCAGATCCGCTGCCCCACCAGTGACCATGTCGT